>OZ007514.1:2401062-2494086 GCA_963931865.1 Axinella damicornis | reverse complement strand
AAGTTAATCTCATGTTCTTGTTTGCTTGGAGAACAAACTGCAGGCTACCTCCAGAAGTGCCAGCTCCTTCCCCCAGTCTCATTCCAGACCCCTCTTCCCAGTCTCATTCCAGACCCTCTCCCAGTATCATTCCAGAAGCCTCTTTAGTCTCATTCCAGACCCTCTCATTCCAGATCATCTCCTCAGTCGACCCCCCCTCCCCCAGTCTCATTCCAGACCCTCTCCCCAGTCTCATTCCAGAAGCCCTCTTTAGTCTCATTCCAGACCCTCTCCCCAGTCTCATTCCAGAAGCCTCTTTAGTCTCATTCCAGACCCTCTCCCCAGTCTCATTCCAGAAGCCTCTTTAGTCTCATTCCAGACCCTCTCCCCAGTCTCATTCCAGAAGCCTCTTTAGTCTCATTCCAGACCCTCTCCCCAGTCGACCCCCCTCCCCCAGTCCTCATTCCAGAACCCCTCCTTAGTCTCATTCTTGTCAGTCTCGATTCCAGACCCTCTTTTCAGTCTCATTCCAGGCCCCAGCCCCAGCCTCTCCCACATTCCATACCATAATTTTCTCCAGTCTCTCTTCTAGCTGTTTACTACATGGTGGGCCTTATGAATTCTGTTTGAGTAGCCTTGTGACATGATCTCAATGAAAATTACTCTGACCTAAACAGCTGTTCCCAGAGCAGAGTAAATATATGCTTGTTTAGCTGGCATATCAATGTCTGAGCTTTTATCTAATTATAATTATTAGCAGCACTACAGCAGTATCATCTCTGTGGCAGCCAAAACACTCTTTCCATTGTTAGTACCTACATCTAGACAAAAACACAGTTGTATGTTACAAAGCTAGCATGAGAGCACGAGTTGCTGAGTGAGCAACGCTGCCAGGAGAGCGAGGGCAGTGAGACCAATTGCCAACTTTGCCGAGAGGGTGTGTACTGCCAAGAATGCAAGGGTCGCCAGGAACGAAGGTAACCGCAGGAATGCGAATGTCAGGGCAAGGCTCACTGAAGTGCGAATGTCGCCGAGGCAGGTATTTTGGGCAGGAGAGTTGCCGGGAAGGCAAGAACACCATCTAGATTCGCTGAGTTTGCAAAAGATGATCCACACGATCATCTTACGAGGAGGCCTGAGTGTAGAGTGGAGAGCAGAGATGACCGTGGATAGCCTGGAAGGGATGGCTGATGAGCAATATTATTTTTAATTGCCTGTGGTACCACTGCTGCACTGTTGCTTGCTCATTCCTACGTATCACCAGTGTAGTCCCTCCCATTTAGTTTTTTCACTTGAGAGAAACAATGAAATGATGATTATTTAGCAATTAAGGAAATCCCCTGGGGCATCCCCTTGCTGTATATGCAGAGGCACACTGGCGTCACAAGTTCTACCATGTATTTATTTATGTCATAGTGGCTTATTTAAGATCGTCTGTGTTGTGCTAACTGTCTGAACAGTTTCCTAGTCAACCATCACATGGACGTCACATGAGACGTCGTGTTTTGGGGGAGTTGAGGGGGATATGTCTAAGCACAATGGAGGATATGTCTGAACACGTTGTCAGTAACAAAAGAGGTTGTTATTCTCTCATAACATGTTTTCTCTCTGCAGGCCAGACTTGCTGCTTTTGGATGGTACGTACCCCCCCCCCCCCCTCCCCCCCCCCCCCCCCCCCCCCCCCCCCCCCCCCCCCACCCCCCCCCACCTCTTCTCCCTCAGTACCAAACACAGGATTTTACTTGCATATGATGTAGGGCTCAAAACACTAGGGAATTTAAATTCCCCTTGTGAAAAACATTGTGCTTTCCCATATGCAAATGTGCTGCAAACTACGTAGAATATCTTGGCAGAACTGTTAGAATGATAGAGCTGGCAGCTACTGTAGGGCTGCTTTTGACTGCTTGGTACGTTCTCCACTTGCATAACATAACCCGTAAAGCATATCACGGACGTGTATTGCATTGCAGAAGAAACAACGTAGTTGTTTTCTAGCTGTTTACGTACTATTTCTGCTTGGCAATGCATTTATTACGTAGCTAATTCCTTGCTACTTACTGTACTTTATAGATTGTCCTAGAGATTGTTTATGTGCACAAAAAATGCATCAGTAAGCTCATAGAAATTCTTTGATGATGTCAGCAGATTAGATTACATGAACTTTCACCCAAAACTTTTTTTATCCTGTTTTTAACATATCATGAATAATGATACTTTTCTGTACTATACCCACAGAGCCCACAAATATGTTGGATATCAGGGCCATACTCTGGCTTGAGAACTACTTGCAGGTATATGCTGGCATAATTATGTAGTCATAGTTACAATGTATGTATACTAATATATCCTTGCAACTTTTAGTCCTAGAGATTGTTTACAAGTAGTTGTTTGCTGATGCAGCAGATAAGATTACCCTGTGTCATAGTTCAGTTTCCTTAATGTCTTCATGAATAATGATGTTAGTGCATACGTGAATGTGAATGCACGCAGAAGAGCCTCGCAGAAGAGCCTCGCAGAAGAGCCTCGCAGGAAGCGAGTTAATACTTACCAGCACTGGTGTACTGTCGTTTTATACTCGAAGTGGATATTGGTCCGGCAGGAAGTAGGGCAATGGGTTAGGGTATATTAGGGCCAGTGCCAGTTCTAGTACCTATACCTAAAGTATGTGCAGCTTGGTAAGTATATATATTCATGTAGCTCACCCTGACCGGTAAACCCCCAGGTAAGTATATTCATGATACAACCACAAAACCCATACTCCGTTTATGTTCAGATCTTGAGGCTGAATATACTTATACTCAATAGTTACCTGGCAGTACAATATTCATGTGTTATTTTGGAAGATATTCATTGCATAGCTTAGTAAATTACCTCTAAAAAGGTACTTGCTTGAAGCCAAACCTAGTTTTGGTACTACAAAACTAGATAACATCTAGTCTAACCAGGGTGACTGTTGAAGCGATGGTAAAGATATGCCTAATTGGCGTTCAGTGGCCGGCTATATGTATGGTACACTTAAGTTGGTGGAGGTGAGGCTGGTGAGCAGCGATTCACAGTTGGGTGCATAATTAAGTTATGACAAGTGCGCTGTGTACAACCGCTTGATTCAATTATTTGAGTTATGACAGTTAAGTGATTTCCTACTCCAGATGTCTTCCCTCACTGCAAACCAAAATTTAGTAGGGGAATACCCTCAATGTGGGAGGTATTGTGGGGGGTGTGCATTTTAGCACCGCCCCACTCTTTTGTCAAACATTATTTGGTGTCATAAATGCAATTAGTGCATTGGATTGATGTTATAACCTTCTTTGTACATTTTCCATAAATCTGCTTATGGTAAAATTCAAACATTGTCTTGGAAATGTGCTCATTTTGTATGTGATGGAATCTGTCATGTCTGGATGTCTCTTTCTCCTGTCATAGTCCTGGCCATCGACTATTCTAGTGGTGTCCCATGACAGGACATTCCTCACGACCGTCTGCACTGACCTCATTCACATGCACTCTCAGAGGTTGGACTGCTACCGCGGAAACTATGAGGTGACCTTGTTAGGACATTCTAGCCAGCAGGTTCTATGCACAGCTGACTGTCAGGTGCTAAGGGACATTCATGCACTGCATTGTCTGAGGTTATTGTGTGCAATACTGTTCCCATGCGTTACTGGCAAGTAACAGTATGCACATATTTGGCTAGCTACATTGTAAGACTGTAATAATGTTTCTTCACATCATGAATATCACATGTTTGAAGGTGAGCTAGCTGTGGAGGACTAACCTCTGCTCCCCCCCTCCAGATATTCGTGAAGACCAAGGAGGAGAGGTTAAAGAACCAGCAGAGAGAGTACGAGGCACAGATGCAGTACAGGCAGCACCTGCAGGTCAGCAGCTGCCCCTAGGAACCAGTAATCCTGCTACAAGTTGCTGTAAACATAATTCAGCCAGACATGTACACAATAATTATTTGTTGCATAAATTATGTGCAGCTGTGCTGGAATGGTTTCTGGAAATTCTGGTAGCCTTTGTTTTTGCATGCTGCTTATGCTACATCACATGACTGAAAAGAGCTTACTATACTAGCATAGTCTCGTGCCCAGCCGGAAATACCTACAGAAAACATGTCTGATATATAGCTTTGGTCAGTTTTCTTGGTAGCGTGGAATGTAATCAGGGCGTTAAATAAGGCTTAAACAACCACGTGAGCCTATTATGGTCTCGTGCCCAGCGGAAGCTCCACCTTCATAATTGACAATACAGCATTTCTATTGGTGCGATCAAATTCTCCATGAAGGCTGTGCCTCAGGTAAAACCGCATCTGTGCAGGATATATGGACACACATCCTGCTCTGTGACAAGGTCTATCCATGCCAGCACACATAAAAGAATTGGGATATGAACAGCTTCATGTGACAATTAAGGCTAGTTGTCGTTTCATGCAGTGTCAGTTTGCATGTACAGGGTAGCCAGAGCTTAGTGTGCATGCAGCAATCATGTTGACCGAACGTGCACTCAAACCTGCACCAAACCAATACTGAATGTAGCCTCATTCCCAGGCCTCTGCCCGGATTCAGCATTTGCTGTGACTACAGCTACAGTCATAGTATACCGTAGTCGCACATTATTAGGCGCAAATTCGCTGTTAGGCGCAGGTTCAACTCTCGTCCCAGGTACTCGCTGTTAAGCGCTGCAGTCTTCTTCTAGAAAGTCTGCCATTTTCGATCATACGGAGTGGAAAACAGCTATGATTCGAATTGAAGCGCACTTCCTATGCGAGGAATGTCAATATTATTATATTTGTTATTAGGCTTATAGGCGCATATTTCCTTCCTGTGGAGTTATAGGCGCATGCGCCTAATAACGCGCACGACTACGGTATGCAGGAACCCTAACTTGATGAATCCCTTTAATTAAAATAGCTTACAATTTCAATTCTCAGAAATGCATCGGTAATTAGGTTCCTGGTTACTGAAGGGAAGTTATGGTTCCAGGAACTATTGAATATAACTCTTTGTGTAAATAGCATGTATGAATGTAATTGCCAATTAAGTGGGGTGAAGCATACCGTAGTCGCGCGTTATTAGGCGCATGCACCTATAACTCCACAGGAAGGAAATATGCGCCTATAAGCGAGATGCACCTAATAACACATAGCTAAATAATGACATTCCTCGAATAGGAAGTGCGCTTCAATTCGAATATAGCTGTTTTGCACCCCGAAGGATCGAAAATGGCTCAGTTTCTGGAAGAAGACCGCAGCGCTTACCTGGGACAAGAGTTGAACCTGCGCCTAACATCGAATATGCGCCTAACATCGAATATGCGCCTATAAGTGAGATGCGCCTAATAACGCGCGACTACGGTATATAGTCACGTATGCATTGCATGGAGAACCAGTGTATAGTAATGCAAGAGCGCATGATGACATCATTGTTTTTTCACGGCCGTGAAAAAACAGTGATGTCATCATGCGCTCTTGAGTAATGCTATATCAAGGAATGCATTTCTATATGTATGTACCTCTCCTGCCAACATCATAATATTGTTCCTTGCAGGACTTTGTGGACAGATGGCGCTACAATGCAAAGAGAGCGCCCCAAGCACAGAGCCGGTTGAAGATACTGGAAAAATTGTGAGTTTCGATTGGAAGATTATGTAGATGACTTCTGACTCCCTCATTTTGTTGGTTCATTCTTGAATTTGATGATGTTGATGTCCCTCCGATTCCCAACAGACCGGAGCTGAAACCAGTAGTTACAGAACCAGATGTCAATTTTAGGTGAGTTGGAGCAAGTATTATATTTGCTCACCATGGTCTCAGGCACTACTTCCCTGTCCATTGTTACACTTCTGGAAAAATTGTACCGCGTAAATAATAATGTTTAGAACGGCCTACTAAAATTCTGATGACACCGCCATGGTCACTATCATGCACTGGATGGAACGTAAAACTTTGGTGCTTTAAACTCACCTTGGTGGTGGAGATACAAGTGCTTTTGTCTTTCCGTCAGCCGCCACTGCTTGAGCGACTTTTGTTGCCAGTACAGCTCGTATGAAGGACCCACAAAGATTCTGACCACACAGTTGTGATCACTGTCGCTCACCGATGCTAATGTGCTGAAACGCAAAGTGCTGGCGAAGTTGTGAGTGCTGTAATAATTTTGGTTTCTCCGCCATTCCTGACTCGATTGACTGAGCATGGTCGTCACGTGACATGTGCGTTAATTGGAACAAGCTGTAATACTTAGCTTGCGCTACCAGCGCTACCAGTAGTGTGGTTGCTACTCGAAATTGCGTAAGAATATTTGTAGGTAGTGAACAACCTCACAAGGACGATTTGGTGCAAGTGCATTACTGTGAAGTCTCTCCACACAGATTCCCAGATGTTGAAAAACTATCGCCACCAATCTTACAACTTTCAGAGGTACATCTCACTGGACAATGATATTATCCTTGAACCAATCAGAGGGTATTATTATAGGCCCCCTTAGATCTGCAACTTCCCTGTAGTTGTATGCTTGTAGTTTTCTTATCCAGCAGACTAGACGTCTCCACTACACACAGACACATACACATTGCACAATAGAAGTTTTGCTGAGGAAAAATTTCTCCCTGCCAGAAAAAAATCATTTCACAGATTAACCGAGCCAAAATAATTGTTTTTGCCATACGAAGCAGATGACAAATTTACCCCCCTGGCGAACATTTCCAGCTGAGAACAGTACATTTCATTAGGCTACATTGTAGTGATTCTGTAGATTGGAGAACTCTGGTAGTTATATGCTCATCCACTTTCTTTCTTGCCCAGGTCTCTTTTGCGTACACACCAGAAAGAATGGTGTTTCGGAAGATGAGCATTTCAGCTGACCTGGAATCAAGGATTGCCCTGGTATATGTACACCTTTTTTCGTGAACATTAGCCTCGTACCCAGGCCCCGCCCCACCTGAGAAGCGGGGCCTGGATACGAGGCTACATGAGCGATTTAAGATGTTAAATGGTCGATTGGTATGGAATGTAGACATACTGGTTTGCATTCCCGATAATAAAGATCTATTACTGGTCCCAAACGAGCTCCAAATTTGGTTTTGAATTCTATGCTTTGAGCACAAATTGGCTTTTGACTGCTTTATCACTCTTACCACCACAGATAGCTGTCTCTTTAAGTGACAAATTGTTGCAGTAAGAGTAGTAATGATGTGTCAGTGGATAAATTGTTTCCTGATTTGCGTGCATAAGAGCACTGCACATACATTCTATGTAATGTGCCACACGATGGGATGCTGTGATCAAGGCACTCCTCAGAGATCAGGGATTCATACTGGATTTTTTTTTTTTTTTTTGGGGGGGGGGGGGGGGGGGGGGATTTGTTTGGACAACGACTAGGGGCATCCCCCCCACCAAACGAAATATTTTTAATAGTGGCAGTTTTTGTAGCAACTGGTTGAATACCAAAACACCTACATATGTAAAGTTGTTTTAAAGCAAAATTATTATACATATGATTATGTCAACAAAAACGAAAGAAATGTAAATGATACCAGCATCTCAATTTCTGTTTCAGGTCGGTGAGAATGGTAGCGGGAAGACAACATTAGTGAAGCTCCTCACGGGAGAGCTGAGCCCAGCAGAGGGTTATCGGAGTGCTCACAGGCACGTTCCCAATCCTACATCCTCATTCCTGCTGTTTGTTTAGTTCATGGGTTTGGTTACACCAAAAATGTTCTCACGTGGTGCAAATTTGATTTGCCTACATCCTACCAGAGAGCTACTCCCTCCACCTACGGCTCTGGTTATCAGCACAGAATGACTCACCGTTTTGAAGCGTGTAGAACCCTTTTGGAAGTGCATTATGGAGACAGATGTTGACAATAGTTGAATCAGTGATTACAACATAGTCAGGTGTGGACGTTACGGTAACTGGATCGATGCACTGGAAAATTAATGCAACTTGCGTGAGGTTGTATCACTGGCCATATGAGATTAACCAACTGACTGTTGTATCTGCATTGATTAGGAATGACTTTGTTAACCATGCGCTGTATGTTACTTCATTAGGAATCTCAAGATAGCACATTTCACACAGCATCACGTTGACCAGCTTGTGATGGATGTAACATCTGTCGAGCTGATGCAGTCCAGATTTCCAGGTAGGATCATCTGCGTAACATTATGTAACATTGTGTAACCTTGCTGTATTCGGAAAGCTTTTCCAATTGCATTCGCAGTGTAGCTTCGCTGCAAACTAGAAGGCTTCCAAGATAGGTTTCTTCCAAAGACGCGGAAGGCTTCTTCCGAAAGTGCTAGCTTTGTACGTACCTAAGTCTCAAGAAAAGGAAAAAAACGGGGCAGCTTCGCTTACAGAGTTTGTTTAGGCCTTCCGTAGCTGCGTTTAGGTCTTCCGGAGATGCATTTATAATGGAAACCCGGACCAGCGATGGAAAGGTTTCCTCTATACACCGGGGAGATGGTGGCACGATCAGCTATTGACAGTTCGGCCAGACCAGGGCCAACAAATTTACCGACAATGCCAATATGCCGCAGGTACTGTGAAGGTGGAGGGGACGGAGGGGGAGGAGGGGGAGGAATGGAGGGAGGGGGGGGGGGGGGGGGAGGGAGGGAGGAAGAAGGGAGAGGGGATTGAAGGGAGAGGGGAAGAAGGGGAAGGGGAAGAGGGGAGGGGGGAAGAGGGGAGGGAGGAAGAAGGGAGAGGGGATGAAGAGAGAGGGGAAGAAGGGAGAGGGGAGGGGGGATGAGGGGATGACTGTGTAACATGCATCTTCGATCCGTAAAGGGAAGAAAGATGAGGAGTACCGTCACCAACTGGGCTCATTTGGGGTCAGTGGTGATCTAGCGCTGAGACCGATTGCATCACTATCCGGAGGGCAGAAGAGTCGGCTGGCATTTGCACTGATAGCCATGCCCAGGTGAGCCGCTGAGCACCTGCCCACAGTGTGTGAGAGGTGTGGTCTGATTCCCAGGAACGAGACTAGTGTGTTGTAGTGATAGTTCTGATCCCAGGGCGTTCCACCTCCAGTTTGACACTGCATTCAGCTTAGACATTGGCAAACTTACCATACTAACTCTATTTGCACCAAGTACGTACGTACCTAAGTCTCAAAAGAGTAGTGGTGTTAATTCAATATGCCAGATGATCACAACTTTATTCTTCAACTTACTGATATTTGCCTACAGAGCAACTGTTATTCTATCACTGTCCTATACTGTAGCTACTGTTAATACAATGCTCTTATTTCCTCCTCATGTTTAGCAGTTGATATTCATGTTCTTATTTCCTGTTCACGCCCCCTCATGTTTTGATATTTGCCTCAAGAGCAATTGATAGTCTTGTTCAAGCCTCCTCATGTTTAGCAATTGATATTCTAATTTTATCACTGCTACATAATATTATGTTCTTGTTTCCTGTTCACGCCTCCTCATGTTGGTGCCATGCACCACAGACCCAACTTCCTGATATTTGATGAGCCCACAAACCACCTGGATGTTGAGACAGTGGAAGCCCTGGGCAAGGCCTTCGCCAAGTTCAAGGTAATTAACCCCTTTCCACTTCCTTTGTACCTATGGGCCTCTATCTAGCCTCCAGGGCCTGAGAAAGAGGCTAATAGGCCTCCAACTTTGATCACCCACAGTCCTGGCAAAAGTGAGTTTGGTGTGGGGTCTTTCATCACAAATTCAAAGAAATACCTTGTGCTTTTGGAGGTCAGGTCCTCAAAGGATGATTTCATTTGTAACCCTTTCAGGTGGTAGGACTGTTTGGACAACATAGTGCTTCATAGGAAGTGGTGTGAGCTGATAGATAAATATATTTTTGGGAGGACTGCTGATCTAGGGCTTTTATAGAAGATATGCATCCCTATGTCCTCCATGGGTGCAGGTGGTCTATCTTATTGCCAACTACTTTTACCTTGGTGGCAACAGTGGTTCAGCAGACTATTCGTTCTCCTCTTCTTAGGCTGGGGATGGGCCACTAAGTCATGTGATATGGTATAAGTGTACTTGTATATCACTCCCTCTCACCAGGGAGGAGTCATACTGGTGTCACATGACGAGCACCTGATTGAGTTGGCCTGCCAGGAGGTGTGGCTGTGCCAGGACCAGACGGTGCACCGATTGGAGGGAGGATTGCAGCAGTACAAGGTCGCCATTGAGGCTGAGCTGGCAGCTTCCAGAACTAGTTAATTAATAATTAAATTAGTGCAATTATTTAATCAGCACCATTGAAATGAAAATTAATTCAGTTGATAATGGCTGGGCTAAGTCACATTCAAATCAGTGGTGTTTTGATCTGCTACTTTGAAGCATTTTGTTCATATCGTCCATGTGTGGCTGGAAGAGCTAATTAGCAGAGCCAGTGCAGCACGTGCAGCTCCAACTAATCACGCCATGAATTCCGTGCATGCACGCACTATAGATCAGCACTCTTTGCCATCTTCTGTCAGCGTACATGTGGCCGGCCTATACAGCACACAAGTACAGCCAAGAGTGCATGATGACATTATAGTTCAGGTCAGTTCAGTTCAGTTCATTAGTTCATGCAGTTCAGGAATGCGGATCCCCAATTCCTGGATGTTTTCATGCAGGTCCTGGGATCAATGTAGTCTCGGTCCCAGACCCAACCAACCCCATGCCCAGCACCGATTGCGATACACACACTGGATAAATGGTCTGGGAACGAGACTATGGAGGATGGTGCATGGTGTGCTCTTGCTGTAGCATGCACTATTTACATGTATGTAAGCATGCTGTGACAGGGATCAGAATTAGAACTCAAATAATTTTGATAAAATCTCAACAAGAGATATCACAATAATCAGTACATTGTTTTACACTAATCATACTCATACTTTGAAAATACATAATTAATACACTAAAAAACATAACAACATATCTGTTATACAACGAGTATGGTGCATACGTTTGGCATAAAATTGTGTGCTCTTGTCAGAAAGAGATTATACTAATATCTGTTCCAGCGCAGAAGGATGGGTACACAGTATAGCAGTGTTACACTGGCATCTGAAACTAACTGTACAATATGTACACAAAGTGATTCTGTTTTGGGAGTGCAATAACACTTACTATCAAGTTGCTACTTTGCAGATAGATATAAGTATAATGACTTTCATAATCAATGTGGGGCAAAAAATACATAAGACATCAACTACATACAAGACTGTCAAATTATGTAAACGCAGTAAGAGGAGTTTTCAAAACTCCCGTTAGTGTTTCTGATGCTCAACTTTTACCATTTATGGTATGATCTTGGGGAGGTCTGCTGTGTCCACCACGACTCGTAGGTATATCGCATCGTCTTTTATGAATCCTCCGCTCAGCAAGTGTTCTATACGAATAAACATGGGGCAGCCGGATGCAATGTTCATCTCTTTCCTGCCCGGACGTTGGAACGAGCTCGAGTGGGGATCGGGACGAAAGCTATCGGTCATGTGTTTCTTTCCGGCTTGGTTGATGAGCGTCAGGGTGACCTTCTGACGGAAGGGCCAGGGTAACAGCGCATCGCACGGTCCTCTCATGATCACAAAGAAGAAACTAAGATGGGTTCCTTTTCCTAGCCCGTCACCATTCAAGTAGGCCCTGGCGCACATCTTGTAGCCCTGCCTACTTGTATAGAAGGGGGTGGAGTAGAGAGAGAGTGTCACACCTTCAACTGCTTCCTTCCGCCGACGTTCAAATTCATCCACTTTCCACAGGAGAACTCCATTGTATGATACTCGTTCAATAAGTTGCAGTCTAAGTTCCTGATCAATATTGCTGCTTTGTAGTCGTTCCAGCCCATGGTCCAATTCCACAATTTTAGCTTGAAGGGATTCGATTCGCTGTGGAGACACTGCAGCACCACTGGCAGCAGTGTTGGCAGTACCGAGGCTTTGCAGTATGTGAACATCACTTCCATATCCCGAAGAAAAGGTGTGTTGGCCAGATGAGGAGTAGGTACCGTAGGGAGAAATGCGGACATCCTCAACTAGTTTTTGGAGCTGTGAAATATTATTATGGAGTCTAGCTGCTTGGTCCTCAAGAGATTCAATTCTCCCACCGTATCTGTCCACCTGCCTCTCTCTTCTGTCGTCCAGCAGGCCCACTCTTTGATCCAGAGCATCTTGAAGCCTCTCAATGGCACTAGTTCGGGTCTCTAAGCTGGCCACCCGCTCCATCAAGTGCTGGTACGCAGCTGAGTGTTTGTCCTCTTTCTGTTTGAGTTCCATGAAGCACTCGGCTTGTATTTGAGCATGGTATGTTGAGTATTGCTCCAAGTGTTTCGAAGTGTTTCTTCTTAGTGACTGTATAAATATGTGGAGGTGGATTAGCAATGGTTAGTTAGTTGTGAACCAAACCGGTTAAACTGGTTTTACTGTTAGTTGTAATGATATCCCTGGTGCTATTACAAACATTGTTTTTGAGGAGTGAATTATATTAGTGTGCGTGTGAGTAATGGATCCGACGTGGGGTGTTTAGGAAGGGGAGTCGACTTGAGACCTTTGAACTTGATCGATCTGGATCTTGTGGTATCATGCAGTGCAGAGAGGAACAAGAGCTAAAAAACGGTAACAAGAGAAATTTTGTGCGTCACTCTGCTGCGAACAGCGCGGGGGATGACAGCTGCCAAGACTCTAGCACTGGGAACTGTCCAGTAGTTGAAGCAGATCGACACAATTAATTGTGGAGCAGCAGCTGAAGCAAGTGAAACTGCTTGTAGTTGCAAGCACGCAAGCAATACCATGCTGTGTTGTGTTTCCCCAGAGGAAACCAACAAATACCCCATCAAAAGGTAACACAAAATTGGTAAGGAAAAGCGGCTCCCCCCAAGAGAGGAAACCAACCCCCATCAAAGGGTAATTGATAAGGAAAAGCCCCCCTCCCCCAAGAGAAGAAACCACAACCCCATCAAAGGGAACTGAAAATTGATAAGGAAAGCCCCCCCCCCCCCCCAACGTTTTTGGGGGGAATTAAGACTGTGCAGTCTCAGCTACTAGCTGACAGCAGCTGAGTAGCTAGTATTCAACTCCCTGATGATTTACCATAATAACAACTCAGTTCCTGGTAGTGATGCTTGTGTGGAACAGATGTGTACTTTCAACCAGTTCGGTTCCTGCACAATTGACCTACCACAAAGGAACAGCCGTAGACATTGAAAGGACAGTCCACCTCAGCAAGCGGACAGTCTCCTCCTTTCAGAGCCAGGTGCCGCTCAAGCTGGTGTGGGGGTGGAAGGAGAGGAAGCAAGGGGAGAGGGAGAGGGAGAGGGGAGATGGGAAGGCGAGAGTTGATCCCTGTAATACAACACTTCTTAAAATCGACAAACAGGCGACTTGCTTACCATTATCATGTGCACATTTACACAAACCACTCTGACGAGATCTACCTCATATGAACATGAGCAGTGTGTTTGTGTGTGGATCAAGTAAACAGCTCATAATGCTATACCTCGGGTAACTTCATCTGTGTCACGTCGCATCCATTAGGACAGGTATGAAGAACTTCAAGACAAACTTTCTCAAGGTGAACCTGAAGACAAGATCAAACAGTGGGGTGAACACCTCTCTAACAGAAATGACAAGGCCAGCTTATTTCTCTCTTGTAATAAGCTATTAGCAGCTCGGAGGGGAAATCCCAAGGGATCCCCCCCCAGTATAGCCTTGGCCTGAGAAATTTCACTTAATTTGCAGGCATACACTCAGAAATTCAGAATGAGAAAGGCTGCTCAGGCATGTTAAGGCATATCTCATCAATCTCATATAACACGGATAGATTATGGAATTACATTATTGATACGGAATATACCTCGCGGTACAGTTTGCGTCGTGTGGAGCGCTGTTTGGCGCTTGTTTCTGCCATCCAAAGTATCAGTCTTCTGTTAGTCGCTTGCTGTTGACTATGAAGAAAGGCTTTTGAACGTTGAAAAGAGCTGCCTTCGTCCACGCTTTGTGTGGGCACTAGGGCTGTGACCTTTGACCCCCTAACTTTGAGTTGAAGTTTGAGATGTCAAAAAGAATTTATCATAGCCGTGGCACGGCTCTCTATCAACGTAAATTGGAGTTAGCAACTGGAGATGTTTCAGAATCCTGCTGTGCAAGAATCCTTGTGTCCTGGATGAGCTTGGACTACATCTTAGTGGCTATGTCAGAGTTTGCAAGTGCACTACTGCCGTATACTTTAAGATTCGGTCTTGTGCAGCAGGAATAATTTATGTTACTATGGTACATTTGCTTTGTTACACTCCTGGTAGGGGAAAAATTGTGCCGTGTAACTAAATAATTAATTAAATAATCAAACCTCACAGCACGCAGGAAAGGTCTACAGAGATTCGGACTACACCGTCGTGATCGCTATCATGCAGTGACACAACCGCACAATAATCGTGCTGAAACTCACGTTGGTGGTAGAGATACAAGTGCTTTTGTCGTGCCGTCGGCCGCCATTGCTTGAGCGCCCTCTTCAACTCTCGTTGCCAGTTAAACTCTTACGAAGGGCCCACAAAGATCCTGACCACACAGCTGTCATTCACTGACGCTTACGTGCCAAAACTCACCGTGCTGGCGAAGTTGTAAGCACTGTAATAATTTCTTGTCTTCCCTTTGGCCTCCATTGCGACTGAGCGCGGTTGCCACATGGCATGTGCATTAATTGGAACGAACTGCGATACATAGCATGTGCTATGGCGAGTAGAAACCGGGGTTGCAACGGCTACCAGGAGTGCGGTTGCCCCTCGATATAAGCAGAATAAATTCTTGGGCAACATATCCTTTTTTCCCCATTTACAGTAAATTCAGTAACAAACAGACATGTGAAGGTCATGTGACATAATCTCCCCCAGGTTCCCATTCCCCCCCCCCCCCCCCCCCCCCCCCCACACACACACACACACAAAAGTGGGCTCATTTAGTTCCTTATACCAATGCACACATTTTCACCCCCCTGAACTCGACCCTAACGTCTGTTCTTCCTCACCTTCATCTGCTGTACTGGGACCTCGTTCCCGCAGTAGGAGCATCGCTCGGGCCTCATGGGACACTCCACCTCCTGGTGTTTCCGCATCACGAGGAACTGGATGTACTGGCCACACTGTGTGCACTGGATGTCCCGGTACTCACAAATCTCCAAGTGAGACTAAAACAACACAGACAGACTATTAATTTTATACACCTGGCAAATGTACACAGCTTGGGTGGCAAAGTGTAATTATGATACTTTGACACCTTGACTGCTGACTGTACATGTAACCTGCTGACAGTTAGCTGCATTTGCAGTTCAGGCAAGAAATGTTCTACTCATGATCTCCTGCATGACTAGTCTCTGTGGCCAACTGTAGCTGGGCACAATTCAGCTCATGAGTACCTCATGCAAGGTTGCTAAGCAACATGTTCACAGCTTGCTTGCATGCATGGGAACTAACGCTGTGTTAGCAGAAGCAGTAGCAAAGTAGTGTGACTAACAGGAACAGGCAACACCATTTGTGCTAACCAGGCTCTAAAAGGCTCCAATTCAACGCCTGAAATGCCTTTGTGTCACTCACATCTTGGTCTTTCAGAGCACCAATCCAAGAGCATCCGCCGGTCATATAGTCACAGTAAACGTCCAAGTGAAGGATTTCTCTTCGACACGCGTTGTCAGGGAATATCTGGAAGGGACCAGGCCAACATTGAAATGATTGTGCGTGTACCTGCAGAACTCTTCAACCAGCTACGTTGAAATGTGTCTATGCAGGTCCTTGGACCTGTGACCACGTACATTGCACATTAACAGATAAAAAATGCCTAGAAAAAGGACTAGCAGACGTTCAGAATCAAAATCTGCAAGCCATTTAAGAGAAACGTTCACCTACCCAACCTCAGCCCAAATTAGCCCTTTGTCCAGCCATTGTCCCTTAATTACAAGATTTGATGCTGTTAAAACACCAAGCAAGACCTGTTATTATGGAGTGAAGCCACGACAAATTGGTGATGGTTCTCAGGTAATGAGCTAGAGAATAGCAAAACAGATATGCCTTACGCAACTGTCTAAGGCTTGTTATTCTCCCTTAAGTGGCGTACAATTGGAGACGTAGACCATACACCGTTACATTGATGCAACTCACTCCATCTTGAGTGATGGGTTCTTGGTCGAGGGGACAGATCGGTCTCCTCCTTCTGAGAACAGGGTCCAGGCAATCCTTGCAGAAGAGGTGTCCACACTCTGTCTGCACAGGGTTCCTCATTGCGAACAGACAGATTGGGCACTCGTGCCTCTTCAAGAGAGGGCGGACAAATTTTGCTTCGTGCCCTGGCATCTCTTCGCTACGTCACTGCTTCAATTAATCCAAAATATTTTCTTAGCACATCCACAATCATAAGACAAATGCCAGGATTTACTAAAATGGAGATCTGAAATGGAACATAAATAGCTGCTGTTAATGATGCACTCTGTACTGTATTTCACACTGAATACCATGGTACTTCACACTGAATACCATGGTATTTCGCACTAGGGTACATTTAGTTCAAGGCTCAGTTACATGTACAGTGCATACAGTGCAGTGCAGTGCAGTACATCATGACGTCATGCAAGTTTTCACGCGCGCGCGCGCACGCCTTCCGCAAAATACGGAGAGATACGGGTTCGATACACAAACCCGCACCTCTCACGTCCGTATATCAAATGTAAACGGTAGTATATAAACACCAAGCACGAAAATTTAATGTTGATTCGTAATTATGTCGAGATACTCGAACCTCTGCAGCAGCCGCCAGCGGTGGTACGGAGAAGACTTAATATTGAGTGGATTTTCGTACGGTCATGGGACTGGAACCTGTCCGCCATATGGAGCCATATGGAATAACCGAGAACAGCTGCTACTGCCATCCGCAAACTCTGTTTGCATTTATATTCAGGTGTACGTGTCTGTACTACCTATACTGCAGCCCAATGTGACATCATGACGTTCACGAGTCTTGACCTTCCTCCAGTATTATTTTTTTGCATCTTTTTTGCCGTGTTGCAAGTAGTCTCGTTCCTATGCGCAGACCCAAACAACCCCAGCGAGATAGCTATTATTACTGCAAGCGATCCTCGCTGGGGTTGTAGCTATGCCAATGGGTCTGAGACGAGATTAATTTCTGCAAAGCTAGAGGGAGGAAACGAGGACCAAGTCAAATATCACAGGCAAGATCGCAAATGAACTTCCACAGGAGGTAGAAGACGGCCATGGAATTGTCCCTTGTTCCTATAGATGCTGGCAGCATATACACCAAAATTTAGCCATGCAGTCTGGTCACTGCAAACCGCTGAGTACATATTATCGTGATTCTACTTACTGTCTTAGAACACATTTTCACATCACCTGAACCAGCCGCCAGATTGTTGCAAGTTATGCCTTGTGGGACAGTATAAATGACGCACCTTGGGCCAGCTGATAAGAGTCCTGGTGGTGGGTTTGCGGAATACGATTTTATAATCTGCATCTCTTTGGTTGCTTGCATTGCTGTCTTCTCCCACAAATTTGTATGCACGGTGGCGCAGTTACCAACTCCGTCGCATATATCCTGCCTTCCTTGCACCGCTGTTCACGACAGTCGACAGTACTTGTAAACGTACTTGTAAACGTACGTGCAAACTTGCGATGATTTCCAAACGATTTGCGCAATAATTTTTGCAAGCACGCATGCACAGTACTAGTACAGTGCAGTGTACAGTCTGTCAGGCGAAATCTGCATCCAGCAAATTGATTGGACTTTTTGAATCATACCGTACGGAATCGGAGAGTTTACGGAAGTGATTTAACCGTGCTGGGATGGGCACATCATTTCTACCCGGTCATTATTGGATTTCTGACTGATTTTCTTCAATTTCTATACATCATGTTGATTTTACAAGAACAAACAACAATTCGTTCATTTCTCACCCTAGCTATAGCTAGCTAGCTATATAGCTACATAGCTAGTTCTCCAGTCGGTAAAATCAACTTGTACTACATGTAGGCCCGGCCTGTGTCTGCCAGCATAAATAATAGGGGAGTAGCTATCTATGCAGCACTGCCAGCCCGGCCCTGTTGACTACATACACATGAATGATGTCCCTATTTTCAGCTTATCATTCTTTGAAAAGAAATGCAGCCTAGTAGCTAGCTAGCGAAATTCCGGCATAATGTGCCCATCCCTATATACCCACTGTGATTAGCTACATCATTTTGAACTCCTGATTCTCCGGCATGGATTATTCCAGCTAAATGCACAAAACATGCAGGTGAATACTGATGTTTCCTGCTAATTTTATAATACATGTACCTGTACACATCGATACATCCTTTATACTATAACATCATGTAGCTAATGTGACGTATAGCTGTCAATAAGAGCAATAGAAGTCATGATTTCCTTCAACATGACTGATCTCTAGCTGTCCTGAGGTTTAGTACTTTCCTTCATTCTCTTAGAGTTGGCACCTTTTTGCCTTACCTAGCTACTACTAGCTATATAGCTCTGCTCACTAAATTATAGCGGATGCTGAATTTTAATGCAGAAAAAGAAGCTAAGGACACCCTTGTATTGTAGCCGTGGCTATTACTCGGGTAGCACGTGAACAACCTTCTCCAGACTGCACTGATTGTGAAATGTGCAGTCTGCAGTCTATAGGCCTGAGGCTATTATGCTATTGATTTTACCCGATGTGCTTTCAAGTTGGAAATGCTCTGACTTGTTTCCCATTATGCCCCCGATTATGCTACCAATCAACTGACTCCATAAGCAGCGACCTTTCAGTCTTTACTTCCACGTGGCATTATGCCCGTAAACGTTGTCTAGTATTATTCCCTATGCTCAGGTATGCCTATTTATGCTAAAAATTATTCTGGCATAATAGGCACAGGCCTAGCAGTCTAGTCTGGGTAGTAGCTACCAAGCAGCAGATGTTTATAGAATACCACCAGTATTCCAGCATAATTAATTTACAAGTAGCTTCGCTCGCTCAGCTATATACAGCTCCCCCCCCCCCGGGCCCCTTGTTCTCTGGCGCCTACGTGAGTAATCCGGTGCCGGACGTACAGCTCTATGTACGTGCAGAGCTGCTGCTCCTCGATTGCGTCCGCTTCAGCTGCTGCTCCCTGCGCGATTGCATCGATCCGCTTCAACTGCTGCATGCTCCCCGTTAATTTGCATCCGCTTCAGCTGCTGCTCATCGCTTGCGTCCGCTTCAGCTGCTGCTCTCAATTGCGTCCGTTTCAACTGCTCCCAGATTGCGTCCGCTTCGGCTGCTGCTCCCCGATTGCGTCCGCTTCGGCTGCTGCCCTGGGCCCCTTGATTGCGTCCGCTTCGGCTGCTGCCCCCCGATTGCGTCCGCTTCGGCTGCTGCCCCCCGATTGCGTCCGCTTCGGCTGCTGCTCCCCGGGCCCGCCAGCTAGCTGTTCTGGTAATTTCTGGAAGATTCCAGCCTATGCCCAATACATTTTTTCGCAGAGTTCGAGTTGTTCAGTAAATTGAAGTACGAAGGTCGCGCGTCACGCGTCACTAGCTAGCTAGTCGCAATGTCTCTCAAAATTCACGTGCATGGAGAGTTGGCATGCCATCAAAAAGCTTTTAAACCTACCATTCCTGATTCTCAAGGTCAGGTATCCAGCAATAAAAAATAAGTTTATGGTTTCTTTTGTTACGGGGTGGTTATAGTAATGAATTCAAATGAAATGGCTGCTGAGCATAGTCGCTGAATTCAATTGATTTCCATATCATTTTTGGAGTTAGTCTAACTCCCTAGCTCCTTAGCTTACATGTACGTAGAGCTTCGTTTGTGGATCGGGCCTGGGACGCGACGGCCGTACGGTACGGGGGGCTGGGCTCGGCCTTAGGCCTGTCCACATTATTCTACTTTTTCTGCCTATTATTCTATTCAGAATTTCCCCCCAAATGCTCCTATTATTCCCAAAGAGATTCCCATTATTCCCAGAGAGATGCCCATTATTCCCATCAAAATTAGGGAAAGTGAGTCAAGTGACTTCAAAAACAAATTGTATTGCAACATAATCGAGGTTTCAATATAAGAATGAGCGAAGGAGTTCTGTCACATGTACTGGGCTTCTATTAGAACATCTGACCTTCTTGACCTTTGTAAGGATATGAAGCCCTATTAGGCTGGAATATTCTCTTATTCAAGTTGGTACCTAAAATTATTCTCGAATAATATGGACAGGCCTACTCGGCCTCAATACGTACAGTGGCATGCGGGGCGCATGCGGCCGCATGGGATTGGGAGACTAGCCCCACCCCTGCTAGTATACTACAGTGTACATGTGTACGTATATCGCATGGTGAGGCGTGCATGCACTAAATAATTTGCAAATGGCCTTTCACAAGTACAAGATGGAGCAGGAGCCCTTGTTTGACGATCCATCCTATGAGAGCTTCACGAGCGAAATTCAAGCAAGCAGGCGAAATGGTGACGACTACGAAGATCCCACTCCTCTCCTAGACAGCGTGGGAGCTGACGGTTCCCCACCCCCTCTTCCACCGCCTACGGCAGAAGCCATCCAAGCAGACAACAAAGCAAGGTCGTTGCGAGGGGTGGACATCGACGAATCCTTACTGTACGATAGCGAGGCTGTACCGTACAGCTTTCTAAACAACAGTGGCAGTGGTCACTCCAGCCAGAGCCCGCTGATTCCTCCCTCGAACGAGCTGATCGAGGAGGATTTCGAGAGCGATTCCAGCTGCGAAGAAGCGCCTGCGGTGCCTAGAAAACCAACCCAGATCCGACAATCGACGAAGTCAACAGCGGACAGCAATGGCGTCGACGAGAAATTGTACATTGTTGGCGACCTAGTCGAGAACAGAGCTCCAATATCCTTCAAATCTCGGTTGACCCTGGAGAGAAGTGATTCCAGCGGCAATCTGCAAGAGCAAGGCATCTACCAGGGTCTGGTGATGACTGATAGAGAGAAGCAACGTTTGGGCATCCTTCCTGAGAGTATCTACATGACAGCAAACTTGGAGCTATTTGGGGAGGAGTTGGAACACATGTCAATCCGAGTAGACACTGTTTCTGAGAGTACATTTGAGACTGCGACCTATCAGGTGCCAACTGTGACCTTTCCGAGGGATACACCGGCCAAAGTGACAGCACGTAAGCTAACTAGCTTGTACCAAGGCTGTCTAACGTCAATCGTTGTGTTGCCGTGCATGCTGAGAGCATGCCATTGCCGAAAGATTGTAGTAGGAAAACTTGCTATGTGATTTGTCCATTACGGGCCATGAAGGCAGCACTCTGGTTTTGTTCTACTTACTAGTCGCCCACACGCACACACACACACACACGCACACACACACACACACGCACACACACACACATGCACACACACGCACACACGCACACACGCACACACGCGCACACACACACACACACACACACACACACACACACACACACAACACACACACAGGCTCTCCCAGTACCACACTGCAGCCAGTTGTGAAGCCCATAAGTCCAAAGTATCGTGGCTCCATCCTCCGCCCCCCGCCACTCCCCCCTCTAGATGAGGGTGTTTCTAGATCAGCAGTGAGTATCTCTGATCTTGTGATATCAATACAATAATTATGATGCTGCAATGTGTAAGCCTGACATCAATTTATGACATCATTTATGTATTCATGTACAGGGCCTAGGGGACATGTTTTGAGGTATGTAATGCAGTATGCAAAGAGTTAAATGATTTATTCTCACCTCGTGTTGCTATCCATAGAGGAAGGTGTACGCTGTGGTGGAGAACCTGCTGAAGTCGGAGGCCGCCTTCCTGACGTCTCTCAACATAGCCATTGAGGTCAG
Source organism: Axinella damicornis (assembly GCA_963931865.1). NCBI lineage: Eukaryota > Metazoa > Porifera > Demospongiae > Axinellida > Axinellidae > Axinella > Axinella damicornis. Next base: position 2,472,296 of record OZ007514.1, on the reverse strand, counting down.
ATTTTTAAAAATGATTTATGGTGCTAAAGTTGGTCGTTTTTGTAGTCGTTTTTGTAGGTCGGATTACTCATAGATCAGCTGAAAAAACATGTGATGCTAAATGCTATTATGTTACCCGCTACTTCATTCTGTCACCTTAAGTGGTACAAAATCAGGAAGCTGGTATGGAGTATGTAAACCAATTGGGAAGATGGATATGAATACGTAAAAATAATGATATTTATGGGCTTCTGGGATCTGTGCATGGTAGTGATTAATCATGTGATTAAGTACAAAAACGTAGCATCGAAAGGCCTTTGTTTTACCTTTACATGGTCGTGATAGTAAAATGACCTTATATACAAAAAGGTATGATGTCATAGTGATATCTTTAAGTTACAAGTCTGCCTCCCCCTCCTTCAGGCGTATATGAAACCCCTGACGGAGCTGGCTCAGGGTCCAAGTCCGGTCCTCGACCGCGACCAGGTGGAGCACCTCTTTGGCCCCATTTCACAGGTGATACACTACTCAATATGTCGTTTTACACCAGGCATGCCCACATTTTGCGGGAATCTTGCAACAACAAACAGTACGGATCACAGACCATGTCGTCCAATGAGACTGCACTTGACGGTTGTTGGAATCTTGAACTCGGTCACATTCCCAGGTGCAATTAGTATGCATGCAAACCTTTTTTTTGCAGGATCCCCGCAAGACGCTTAACTGTGTACTTTCTGCCAATGGATAACAGCTGCTTAATGCTGTGTCTGGTTGTGTAAAGTTGCAAAAAGAGCCACTATCGATGACATAATAGAACCCATATGGTTACCGTAGTTGCACATTCTTATTGTAAACCTTAACTGAACTAGTGACTGGAAATGTGGACTAGACTATTGAGGACTGTCGACAGACGAGATGTGAACGCAAAAAGTAGCAGTGGAAGATAAATGTTACAAAAATCATATCAGAGACATTATTATCTTGCTGCTACTCATGTACTGCAATCATCTATTATTGTCCCCCTTCTCCCAGGTTATACGCCACCATGAATTATTCTACGCCGCTCTCACGTCTCGGACAATGGAGTGGACTGCGAATGAGAGGATTGGTGACGTCTTCGTATCCTCAGTGAGTCAGCCAACCATCCTGAGAATTAACCCGGGGCAAGAGAGGGTAGTTAAATATTGTTGTTGTTTCCAGTGCAATGGACCGGAATTTTAGCCTCGTTCCCAGGCCTTCCACACCTCCAGCTTTTGATCGCTTCCAGTATGCAAAATACTGGAAGCGATCAAAAGCTGGAGGTGTGGAAGGCCTGGGAACGAGGCTACCGGAATTTAGGGTTGGTGAATTATACTTTGCAATTATTACCTGAAGCCGTCTTGTGATTATTGCTAGTATGCTTGTCTTTACTGGTTGACTTCAATTTCAAAATCCTTATGTTAGTAATATGTTGTTGTTGTGATGTAAGGATAATTATTGTGATATATGCGTCTGCGATAGTACTGGCACTCTAAAACCATGTGATACATTAATTGCAGCAGTACAGTATTGCGACATCTCAATAATTATTGCCCAATCCTACCTGAATTGCCTACTATATACAGCACACTAGATATTGTGTGTGTGTGTGTGTGGGGGGGGGCAATACGTATAGAATAACACACTGTGCTCCTCCAAACATTATTCCATGTACTGAACACGCGGCCATTGCAGAAGCTGTTTTCGGCCACAGTAACACCTTGAACTGACCAGTTTGTGCACACGAATGTGGTTCCATGCTTTATTGAACCTCTGCAAAGTTCCGTAGGCAATTGAGATTATATTATTGGGTGAGCTTGAGCGGACGACAATATCTGTCCAAACCATAAACCAGGGACGTAGACAGAAATTTGAAAAGGGGGATTCCAAGTTGTGAAGCAACTAGCGTGTTTGTGCATGCTCAGAAACTTTAATATGCTGCATGCAACATAACATTACACTTGTCTTCTGGATGTCGTACTGATACCGTAAACATGGTGCATGCAATATAATGTACAAAACAGCTCAGTGACATGCAGACTCGTACCGAATGGCAGAAGGAGTGTGTTAAACTAGGCCTCGTTCCTGTAGTAGTAGTAGTAGTCGTGTGTTTCCTGGGTATACTGGGTCATGTTTCCTGGGTACTGGGTCGCTTACACTATCACGTTTCATTCTAGTGCTTTCATCTTGCATTGTCGTGTCTGTCTTATCCCATGGTGGGTATCCATGACTACATGATCTAGTACTCCAGTGTTATACTACTCCATGTTAGTTCATATTGTCACAAAATATTTAATAGTAGCAATTGGATGTCACTAAACTGGCTGCATGTGAAAGTGAAAGTTGTTAGCTGGTGATGATATAGTGTGAGTTGTAGCTACTAGCAGCCCCTCCACACAGCACCACCAGTACAGTATAGGCACACATTGTGCCAATTCTCAAGGACTTTATGCAAGCTTCAGCTGTACATGGGTATTCATTGAGCTGCAAGGTGCACTCTCCACTCTCTCTCTCGTTCCCATTTACTGATGTTCTGGTTTGAAACACTAACTCCCCACTCCTTTTCCCCCTCCCACCTCCCCACCTCACCACCTCCTTCCTCCCATCTCCCCACCTCCCTTCCTTCCACCTCTCCCCTCAGTTTAACCGCAAGGAGGTGATCAAACACTACAGCAAATACGTCAATAACTTCACCAAAGCGATGGACATTCTGGAGAAGGCCATCAAGAAGAAGCCCAAGTTTGTTACCTTCCTCCGCAAGAAATACAACCAGAGCAAGACCAGTCTCAGTCTGCAAGGCCTCCTGCTCAAACCCATCCAGAGGTTCCCACAATACATCCTCTTTCTCCAGGTGAGACATTGCCTCCTCCTCTTCCCTAGCCTCGTTCCCAGGCCTTCCACACCTCCAGCTTTTGATCGCTTCCAGTATGCAAAAGCTGGAGGTGTGGAAGGCCTGGGACGAGGCTACCTCTTCCCCCCTCCTCTCTCCATACGATGTTTGGCTTGTATACAAGCAGCTGCAATAAGTAGGCAATCAGGAAGTGATTACATAATCACTTCCTGTCTTCTTCTAAGATGAATCTCCTCAGAGATCAGCACCACCAGGCATCCCAAGTAGAGCACTAGTCTGTCTGCACACTTCTGTGCCAGAGGGATGACGTTTGTAGTCATTGCAGAGGTGCAATGAACTATTGGGAGTTCAGCCTAGCCTCGTTCCCAGGCTCCTCCCCCTGCACGCACCGACGAAAAAATACAGGGTGTTCTTCACCACGCACACAGTGAACCAGGCTAAGTTCAGCCAAAGCACCATGGTACTTCATTAGTATGTTGTAATGTCTAGACACTTTCAGATTAAAGTAGAGTATGAACTGCATTCAGAGTTGCAATAGCAGAGCATTCACCAGACCTTCTGTCTTGTGTGGATGTGGGCTGTATGGCCTGTGAAACTACAACAAGACATGCTAGTGGCCGATTTGCACCAACAGCCATAGCCTCATTCCCAGGCCTTTCTCTCCTCCCACGCGGCCTGGGAATGAGGCTACAAGAGCCATGCATTTTTCAATGATCCACCACAGAAGTGTAGGGACCAGTGGTGTCCCACCAGAAAGCTCTGTAAAAGGAGAATGATGAGAGTAGAATGAAGCTTCGAGGCTGTCACGATTGATGGAGCTTATTGATGATATTTCCGCTGGGGTGGTAAAGCCTGCCGTGGTAAAGCCTGCCGATCACATGTTGGGTTGATCACATGTTGGGTTGATCACATATTGGGTTGATCACATGTTGGGTTGTCCCGTGACATTTTCAGTTTCGCTTTGGGTAAGTCCCTCCCAACTGATTATGAGTTGTACTGATGATTGGAGCAGTGTTTCATAATAGGGAAATTATTACCATCCAATAACTATCCTTGCAAGTTTCCGTTATGAGTACAATTTTCAGTTGTGGTAAAGTCCATAAGCTGAAAGTTTTGGTTACTGTTTTGCAGTAGTTGAACTAGCGGCTTTCAGTTACAATAAGCCGATAAATAAGTCATAGATCTGTAAACAGCAGCATGTGATTACAAAATTCTGGTGGTCGCATTAACGATGAGTGGTTCGATATTGAGAGTTCCAATGGTGGTATTATATTGCCAAGGCAAATACCACGATTATCACGCTATTGAAATTTTATAAGAGTGAAACCTTTAGGTTATCTTGTTCCGAATATATTAGTTTGCCCCATTCTTAGTGACACGATTACCGATGATTATTGTGATGTTGAAACTTATTAATGTACTTGCGATGACAATTGAAGATCATTACACTCCTGGTATAGGAAAAATTGTGCCGCGTAATGTAATTACACTCCTGGTATAGGAAAAATTGTGCCGCGTAATGTAATCTAAATAATCTAAATAATTAATTAATAAACGTTTGACTACTTCCGAATGGCCTACAAAGATTCTGACTACACCGTCGTGATCGCTATGATGCAGTGACACAAAATCAAAATAATTGTGCTGAAACTCACCTTGGTGGTGGAGATATGAACGCTTTTGTCTCGCCGTTGGCCGCCATTGCTCGAGCGCTCTCTTCGACTTCCGGTGGCAGTACCGTTCTTTGGAAAGGCACACGAAGATTCTGACCACAAGGCCGTGATCACTGTCGTTCACTGACGCTTACATGCCAAAACTCATCATGCTGGCTAAGTTGTGAGTGCTGTAATAATGTCTTGTCGTCCTCTTGGTCGCCATTGCTCGCGATCGACTGAGCGTGGTTGCCACGTGGCCTGTGCGTTAATTGGAACAAATTGCAATATTAATTTTAGCTTCGCTACGGCGAGTCGCAACCGGGGTTGCAACGCGGTTACCAGGAGTGCGGTTGCCCCTCGTATAATATAATATAATATAATATAATTAACTCGTTCGAGTGATAGGAATGGCCTACGAAGATTCTGACTACACCTTCATGATCGCTATCATGCACTGTCCCAACCGTACAATTTTGGAGCTGAAACTCACCTTGGTGGTGGAGATATGAGCGCTTTTGTCTCGCCGTGGCCGCCATTGCTCGAGCGCTCTCTTCGACTTCCGGTGGCAGTACCGTTCTTAGGAAAGGCACACGAAGATTCTGACCACACAGCCGTGATCGCTGTCGTTCACTGACGCTTACATGCCAAAACTCACCGTGCTGGCTAAGTTGTGAGTGCTGTCTTGTCTTCCTTTTGGTCGCCATTGCTCGCGATCGACTGAGCCACGTGGCATGTGCGTTAATTGGAACGAATTGCGCTTCGCTACGGCGAGGCAACCGCGGCGTTGCAACGGCTACCAGGAGTGCGGTTGCCCCTCGATGTACTAATGATAATTGTAGAACCGTCACACAAGAGGTCTGTTTAATTATGCAAGAAAGTTTGTTTTGTGCCCCCCTCTTTATTAACCCTTGCTTTCCTCCTCTCCTCTCCCTTCTGCCTGCCTGGCTTCCTCCCTTCATCTCTCACCCCCACCTCCCCTTTTCTTCCCTTCACAAACAGGACCTACTTAGGTACACACACACCGCACACCCTGACAAAATGAACCTACAGATGGCGCTTGCGAGATTTGAGGGCATAGCGGACTACCTCAACGAATCCAAGCGACAGACGGAGCAACGTTCCGTAGTCCAGCACCTGAACAATAAAGTGACCGGGCTCCCCTTCAAACTGGTCGACTCAAAACGGTGGCTGCACAGGCAGGATGTCGTGACCCGGCTGGTACGGTGATCATCTTAGCCAGTACATTCACTGAACTAAATGCCATGTGAACTGAAAAGCCATGGCTGTAATGCATCTCTCAAGGAATTAACTTGAGATGTGACAAGAAGCATTGGCACGCTTGTTTACATAATTTTGCTAATTTAAATACAACTTCAAGCCTCGCAGCACTTCCAGTATTGTACACAATACCTATGAAATGCCTACTAGTACATGGTTGGAATTTGTTTATCAACACAAGAAGCCATGAACATAACATGCATACCAATACACATTCGCTACCGTTGTTTGCTGACTCAGCAGCAGTTGCTAAGGCTACCATACCCTAGAAGTGATATACATATGTCACATACCTGCCGCTAACTGCCACCATACAAGTGGTGTTTGCACTACTTGTGATGATTCTGTTTACTCACTTCATGTACAGAGTGAGCCGGTTGGTCGCTCAGGCTTGCCCCCGCAATGCCATGCATTTAGTCTAGTAAGATACTGAGCCCAGTCTGCCAGCATAAATTTGGGAAAAATTGGTCTGCTTGAGCAGGATGAAGAGAGCTGGAAGCAGAGGGTGTTGTGTAGAAAAATGACAAAATTACATATGCACGGATAGTAAAAGGTGATGGAGTCAAGCAGATAAACACCAGCAGAGACTGCAAGCACTGAGAAATGTAAACTCCTTCATCATTTGTTGTGTTCAATGGCATGTTTTCATATCTACATTCATTCCATGCATTCTTTCAATAAACCACTGAGCCTTAACAAAAAATGTTTAGCGCCAGTGAGCAAAATAGACAAAATCTAGAAGAACTGCAGGATAGAAAAATATGCCACTTGTGAGCTCAGGCCTAGCCTCGTTCCCAGGTCGCGTGGCCTGGGAACAAGGCAAGCTTAGGCCAAATACGTTGTTTGGCAAGTCCAGCTGTCATGTGCTTGGCATATGTTCATGTGAACTGTGTGCGATGGCGTTTATGTCTTCTTAGCTTCCTGTCATATGTGCCTAAAGGCAAAACACGTGTAATAATTGTACATGCAGCAGTTAGTTGATAATGTGTACGCATGACCGATTTCTGTTTCATGGATTTGTGCTGCCAGCTAAGATGACCAATTGGAGGGCTGCATTTGGCTCCGAGACAGGAAGCAAAGTACTTGGGTGGTTTAAGTAAATTACGATTGAAAAAATAGCCTCAAAAAGAGACGAAGGAGTAATATGCCATTGCAAATGGCCTATGAATGTGCAGCTATATAGTTAGCTTGCATATATACATATCTAGTGCACAGCTACGCCCACCTGAATTGACTACCCATGCACATATATATGGTCTGATGGCGGCCATATGCAGATGGGAGGGACAGTGCAAGAATGCACACACCCTGCCATTCCCAGAGTGTGTTGACTGAGAGTGTTTAGTTATCCATTAGTGTATCGTGCCTTCAGCATGGCTATATATATACATGTACCTCCAGTCATGCAAAATCTTAAGTAGCGTGATTGGTTTGAAGACCAGAAGAAAGCTGATATTTTAATGGGATCACCTTATGCCAGTTGTTCAAAGAATCAGTTTTCTACATTTTTCCAAATTCATTAGGTTACTGACAATTAAGCTGCATTTAACAGGTGTTACCATGATACTCAGATTCTTTTCCCTCCACCTAGCAACAAATAATCACTTTAATTTCTTCATAAGCTGTTACTTTGTAGCAATGTTAATTTGTTGGGTGTGGAAAATATTTCTGTAGTCTAATGGATCCTCCTGTCCCCACCCTCTTACTCTCTACTTCTCTCCCCTCCTCCTCCCCTTTCCTTACCCTCTTACTCTCTTCTCTCTCTCCTCCTCCCTTTTCCCACTTCCTCCTCTTTCGGTCCCCTTCCTTCCTCTTCCTCCTCATCTCCTCCTCCTCTCCTCTTCCTCTCCCTTCCTCCTTCCTCCTCTTCCTCCCCCTCCTCTTCCTCCTTCCTCCTCTTCCTCTTCCTTCCTCCTCCTCCTCTTCCTCCTTCTCTTCCTCCTCCTCTCCTCTTCTCCCTCCTCTTCTCCCTCCTCTCTCTCCCTCCTCTCCTCTTCCCTTCTTCTTCCTCTTCCTCTCCCTCCTCCTTCCTCCTCAGATGTTCTCGCAAGGTAGAGTGGTTCAGAAGCAGCGAAGTCTACTGCTCTTCAACAACATGGTCCTCTGTGCCTCTCTCAGGCGCAAACCAAAGAAGGGAGAGATTGAAACCAGCAGTGCCGTCAAGTGAGTGACCAGCCTCTAAGACCTTAGTAGGCGTGGAGGATAGGCCTGGGATAAATTGTCCAGACCTTCCTAACTTCATGTCTGTCTCTGGGGTCAGGGCCCGCACGTTGCAAGTGACGAAAAGCTGGGTAGGGACCTGAGAAAGAGCCTAGCAAGAATGAGTTCATATGACATAATGAACATAGCAACTAATCTGCTTGCTAAGCAACGTAATTGATACCATGGAAACACTGATAGCTCAAAATGCAGCTGCAGCTGCTGGTTTCAGGCTGCTGTTTTACTCCTACACAGACTGCTTAAGGCTCATTTGGTAGTAAATGGAGACTCACCAATGGAGTATAACCAGCCGTGTTGTTTTGCTTCCTGAAGAGTAATAGCTTGGCTTCATGGATCATAACAAGTTTGTAAAATGTCAGACCAACCATAGTTGCTTAGTTACATTTTCATTTTTTACCAGCAAGGTTCTTTCATTTGCCAGCCGTTTGGGCCTAAATCTTCCACTACATGTAGGCCTCTATTCATGAATATACTTGCCAAGCGCTGTGAATACACAATCAGGAGTGCATGAGTATGTAAGCCACTGATTAGCCTCATTCCCAGGCCCGAGACGGCGAGGAGCAAAGTTTCTCTGAGGGTTTTCTCCTCTCTCGGGCCTGGGAACGAGGCTAGCCACTGATGAAATCAGTGGTTGCTCACTGTGTGGCTTCCCACCTCCTGGATCTGCATATTCATGCCCTTGTTATTTCACTATGTCCGCCCACACAGCAATATCCCGCTCTAAACTCACAGTGGGGAAAACCCCTGGGGTAGTCCCTTCAGTCACTGTTTGATGTCACGCACGTCTGTTAACTTCTTACAGGGACTTCCAGGTGCACGAAGGGGACAGCTACTCATGCAAATGGTTCTCTCCTCTGGACAAGGTTGAGGTGGTGGATGCGGACTACTACAATGACATCTGGGACTCTATCGTGGCTGGAGGTGAGCTTCTAGTGACAGAGGGTGTGTGAGGATGGTCGTACAGTGATACTACTCACTAGTGGTGCTGCAGTCAGCACCGTAGTGATCACCTGGTCATGTAGTGGTGACTGGAAGGGGGTGGGTGACTGGAAGGGGGAGGGGCTGCAATCAGCACTGTAGTGATCACCTGGTCATGTAGTGACTGGAAGGGGGTGGGGCTGCAATCAGCGCTGTAGTGATCGCCTGGTCATAAATACCGTGTAGTGGTGACTGGAAGGGGGTGGACCTGCAATCCAGCACTGTAGTGATCACCTGGTGACTGGAAGCGGGTGGAGCTGCATTTCAGCACTGTAGTGATCACCTGGTCGTGTAGTGGTGACTGGAAGGGGGTGGGGCTGCATTTCAGCACTGCAGTGATCACCTGGTCGTGTAGTGGTGACTGGAAGGGGGTGGGGCTGCATTTCAGCACTGCAGTGATCGCCTGGTCGTGTAGTGGTGACTAGAAGGGGGTCGGGCTGCAGTCCAGCACTGTAGTGATCACCTGGTCATAAATACCGCGTAGTGGTGACTGGAAGGGGGTGGGGCTGCAATAGGCCCTGTAGTGATCACCTACTCATCACTGTAAGGGGGTGGGGCTGCACTCCAGCACTGTAGTGCCATGTAGTGATGACTGGAAGGGGGTGGGGCTGCACTCCAGCAATGTAGTGATCACCTACTCATCAGTGCCATGTAGTGATGACTGTAAGGGGGTGGGGCTGCACTCCAGCACTGTAGTGATCAGCTACTCATCAGTGCCATGTATATAGTGATGACTGGAAGGGGGTGGGGCTGCAATAGAGCACAGTAGTGATCACCTGGTCATACAAGTGGCCACCACTGAATTTTAAGTGCACCACAAATTGGGCATCTTTGAGGTGGTGAATATAATCAGGAGCGCATAATGAGGAAGCGAGCGGAAGGAAGGGAGGAGCGTGAAACGACCACGCAAAAGATTAAAAATTGAAAATGTTCCCACGGTAGTCCCGTTACTATTTTTAGCATGCACGTGTATCATTGACTGACTATAGCTAGGCGGCTAGGCCTACAGCGACGGACCAAATCTCGATGGAAGAGAGAGAAGATAGTGTCCGTAAGTGTCGCGGGATGTTTCCCAGCAGTCATGAACTCCAGAAAAGCAGAAGGGGCGGTTATTTCCACTAGAAGAGACACCCGCTTGGTTGTGTGAAGCGGCTCGATCGACCGCATCGTCATACGGCACTTTCTTGAGGTCTGTCACTACCAGTATGTCATTCCCGTGCCTCGCTACCATTGGAGTCCTGATACTGGCCTTTTCTCTGTGTTCCAGCACGGCTAGTAGTCCTTCTTTGAAGTTTCCGTATGCGTGCGAGCTAAAAATGGTAACGGGACTCCCTTGGGAAAGTTTTCAATTTTTAATCTTTTGCGTGGTCGTTTCACGCTCCTCCCTTCCTTCCGCTCGCTTCCTCATTATGCGCTCCTGATATAATAATGTGGTCAGTCCCACTCCTTCTTCTAAAGGAGTTTGACCGCGGTGCAAATTTGCTGCACCACAAATTGGCCAGCTTTGAGGTGGTGACTCCTCCTTCTAAAGGAGTTTTGACCACAGTCTGCAAATTTGCTGCACCACAAATTGGCCAGCTTTGAATATAATAATAATATGGTCAGTTCCCACTCTTTCTAAAGGAGTTTTGACCACCACAAATTGGCCAGCTTTGAATATAATAATAATATGGTCAGTTCCCACTCTTTCTAAAGGAGTTTTGACCACAGTCTGCAAATTTGCTGCACCACAAATGACACGAAATTTGACAGATCAGCTGTATATAGCTGGAACTAGCCTCTTTCCCAGGCCCACACCTGTTAACTGTACTGCACTTAAGCAATGGAAAGCTAGGTGGCCTGGGAACAAGGCTGAACTGAAACTGCTGAAGCATGGCTGAGACAACTGGTTGAACTTTTGAAAGCACTGGTCATATCTTCACTGAGTGAAGTGCACACCTTCCTTCCACCATCATTGTCCATGACATCATAGCAAATGTTCGACCATGACATCATAGCAAATGTTCGACCATGGCATCATAGCAAATGTTTGACCATGACATCATAGCAAATGTTCGACCATGACATCATAGCAAATGTTTGGGGTATAGTAATTACCATACAGAGAACTTCATCCTTCACACAAAAGGAAGTCCGGAGGACATTCACCAATGGTTGGGATGAGTTAATCCCTGTTGGCCAAAGGGGATTCAGCCAAACTAGTGAAGTATTGGTTGAGCATGTGTGAATTCTCGGTAGCAGGAGCCCATTATGGGCTCTTGTCGGTAGCTAGCTGTGGCCCCCGCTGGCTGTTTGCAGAACATGAGATGAGTATCTTTCATGAGTACAGGATGCAACATGGTCATGTTGTGATATTGTATATGCATGCTGTGACAGCTGTGATGTAATCGTACTGTGATATTTCATGCTGCTAAACAGCATAGTAACATAATATCAAGGTGTACATAGTGCAAGATGTGCAGGTTGTGATATCAGAAAAGGTGATGTAAGTGAAATGGGTCTATTGCATGCTGTGATACTATATACATGCTGTGATGTAATCATATTGTGGTATTGCAGTGCTTGGAAAAGCAAAATATCAAGGTGTACCAACACAGCAGACAGCAGCAAGGCGCCAAGATTGTCAGATTGGACTAAGTTTGCAAGTAATTGAGGCTATTCACTGTGGATGCAACTGCAAACTAAGCATGCAGTACAAAAATTCACAATTTGACCTTTAGAGGAAATAGACGGTCGGGAGCTTCCTGCACACGACCTTGGTATCAGGCCATAACTAAGTCACATGGTAGCACCTGACAGCAAGCACTCTGGCATGGTGCTTTACTATTGGCACCCAACACTCCAGTCAATTGCTAGACTCCTAGCCGAGCAATTTATATCCCGATTCCTGACCGCATGTTGACGTCATCTCCGCCTAGTTGGTAGTATTACTGCTGGGGTTACATGCTCACACCTGGCACCTAGCAATGATCGCTTGCTGCGTGCGAAATTGGACCAGTACATTAATTATTACATGAGTGATGTCAATATCTACCAAGTTAGGCAGAAGGAAAGAGGTGACCTGAACACAATAGGTTGCATTTTGCATCGATCCGTGTCTGTGTGGTATTGAGGCTGCCTTGCGAATACTCCAGCCTCTAGCACTTGGACAGGCACCACAAGAAAGGGCCTCAAGATCCTCTCCAATTTAAGATAGGAATCAGAGCTGACGGGCAGGGAGCCGAACTGACGTGGAGGTCAAGCTTTCCTTGAGGTCGAACCCTACGTATTCATGAGCTAATTATTCATTGTTGTTAGTTAGCTAATATTAATAGTCATATGACTCAACAGCTGTACTGATAGCTAATATTCAAACTAGAATTCTGGGGGGGGGGGGGGGGGGGGGGGGGGGGGGGGGGGGGGGAATCCCAGGGTGCCCACCTCCGCATGAAACCTACTGTGCCTATACATAGACAGACCATCCCATAGAATTACATCCCAAAGTTGATAACTAGTACCGTAGTTGCAGTTAATTTCGCGGTGGGCAAATTTTCACGGTATTCGCAGCTGAAGTAAGACCGTGAATATTAAACGCGCGAAATATTTTTCCACAGCTAGGCATAACAGTTACTGTCCTTTGTGTTCCTGGGCTTACGCTCACACAGTAGCTCAGTTGCTTCGCTGTAGACGAGATAGCCATGCATACACAACTCAATTGCTAACTCGTCCTCCATCGGCGCGATCACACGTGTCAATAGTAAGTTATGAGCGAGCGGAAATTTTTTTTTGGTAGTCAGCGAAAATTTCCCTCCGCAAAATATTTGTGCATCACGTTGAGTGGCTAGACCGCGAAATTTTTGCCACGCGAAATAATCAGCAACTATGGTATTATGCTAACACACACACACACACACACACACACACACACACACACACCCCACACACACCCCCCCCCCCCCCACACACACACACACACATACACCCCACACAAACTCATGCACACACCCCACACACCTCAGATGACTCGGAAGGTGCCGTCACTTACCGCAGTCTGAAGAGCCAGCACAAGAAACTGGAGCACGACTTCATCACCATGGCGAAGATCACCGCCCTCCTCTCCACCCTCAATGAGGAGTACCAGGTGGGTACTGACTAATTAATAACAGCTGGCCTTTTACATCCCATTGTCTCCAGTGAATTAATAACAGCTGGTCATTTTTCCATCCCATTGTCTACTATGACCACCCAAATTAAAGTCAATCTATGAATGCACCAAAATAATAACTTCAGGCCGATCAAATTTCTCTTTGCTAGACAGTTGTCAGCCATATCATTTTATTTTTGAATACTGACGTAAGGTACTGTCCCACGGATTTGCCTTTTTTGTGAGTAGCCCTGAGCTTAATATGCATGCTGGCATAATAATAATAGGCGGTGTTCATACTGAGCATAATGTGAGGATATTTTGTTCCTGGGTTAGACCAAGGCAGCAAAGAAATATGCTGCCTTCTGCTGCAACAGCCGTTGAGTGGATAGTCTCCCCTTTGAATGAATTGCAGCTTTGCAACTATGTAGACACCTTGTTTCAATGTGCTATCTTCAGCTATGCCCTAAGCTTATGTTACAGTACAATAAAGTAATGGGTGAATTTTGGAGCACAGTGGGCTAATGATAAACACTCCATTCTTAAGCTGCAAAGATCCGCTCCCAGGACAAATGGGTAGGAATTAGGCCAAATGTTTGAACTATACGTTTAGCTAGGTAACTTGGGCTAGGAATGAGATCTGAAGCTTGGATTTGCGCCAATGTGATTAAAATGAATGGAGCATTCCAATGATGTCCATTTTGTAGTAGGTTGAATTTTCAGCCAAAATCATGAAAAACCATGGATTATAGCCTTTGGTCGACTGCGATTTTTGTCAAAACTGTGACTGAGATTAAAAATCATTTTAAGGACATCATTTGAAACCTCTAATCATGCTGATCGCAATGGTACAATTCCTGTCTTCGTATCTCATTCACACTGCGATACAATGCAACTTTCCTGGACCTTGACTGAGCAGTACGTATGTTACCACACAAATAGTGGTGGTGTGCTAGATACAGCTTCCTGTTCACACGAGAATCTGGTGAACGAGGCTCCATTCTACCACTGACGTCATACCAGATCGGGCCTAGGGACGAGGCTCTATTCTACCACTGACGTCATACCAGATCTGGCCTGGGAACGAGGCTCTATTCTACCACTGACGTCATACCAGATCTGGCCTGGGAACGAGGCTCTATTCTACCACTGACATCATACCAGATCTGGCCTGGGAACGAGGCTCCATTCTACCACTGACATCATACCAGATCTGGCCTGGGAACGAGGCTCCATTCTACAACTGATGTCATACCAGATCTGGCCTGGGAACGAGGCTCTATTCTACCATTGACGTCATAGCAGATCCAAAGTCAATATATGACTGCACCAAATTGCACACTGGCCGATCAAATTTCTCTTTGCTAGAAATTGGTCTTGGTCATTCGAACCAGTGGAACTGTGTCAATCCAAAGCGCTAGTGCAAACAGGCTGTAAGATCACAGGAAGAGAGATCTAGCCTCATTCCCACACACCCTGGGAACGAGAATAAGAGGGATCTAGCCTCGTTCCCACACGCCCTGGGAATGAGAATAAGAGGGATCTAGCCTCGTTCCCACACACAGGGCTTCATTTAGGGTGTGGCGAGGTGGGGCGAGTGCCCCACCTGAGCACAATCTCGCCTCACCTGAGAAGTTCATTAGTCATGTAAAATAATGATTAGTGAGCTTCCGATTTTTTTTAAGTGTAGAGAAAAATCAATGTGTAAGTAACAATATTATGAGTAGAGCTATGATATTGCTCCTGGAATCAACACTGATTATTGGGGGTTGAATAATTGCCGATTATTGTGGGTTGAATAATTGCCGATTATCCGATTATTGGGTGGAGAAATATGTTGTATGTACTGTTACTATAAGTTTGAAGTGCTAAACTGTTGCATATGACCATTTTATGTGTGCTCACTAAACAGATTTCAATAATTGATATCTCAATTTTACCTCCAATATATTGGTTAAGATCTCTACATAGATCAATTAATTGGTTATTGGTCACAGCTCTAATTATGAGATAGACATGGCAATGCAAAATAACACAAGTTTGTGACCAGTATTCATTTATGGTTTTAAAAGTGACTGAAAATGCACCAGAAGTGACCTCGTACAATACAATGATAAAAAATTTCTGGGGGGGGGGGGGGGGGTGCCCCCAGATCCCCCTTCAGGGTGTGCTTACGCACGCACACGTGCCAGGGCTTCGCCCCACCACTTCTTTGTATTAATTACATTTGCCACACCTGAGGACAATTCCTAAATGAAGGCCTGACACACCCTGGGAACGAGAATAAGAGGGATCTAGCTGCTCTACGTGGGAAAGCCAGGAGTCCAAAGAGCTGTAGTACTGGAGTCCGACATGCACTATCAGCATAGTGTCATGTTCTTGTTAATACTAAACATGTGTTTCTGTCCCGTGCTGCATGTTTGAAATAGTGAGGTTGACCTTCACACACTGCCGACATATGTAGGTGTACTATGCTGTCATGTTTGAACCAGACTTACATGTTGAGAAATGATCCACAGTCATTTGTGGTGCTTGGCACCAGAGTGCCGAGACATAGAGATGGCATTGTACAACCGTATGTCATCCTTCAAGACTCCACTTCAGAGCCCCATTTCTAACTATACAACCTTACGTTACAGGACCACAAAACTAGAGACCTTAACTTATGCCAAAAGTGGATAGCTTTGCATTCCCTCCCTCCCTCCCTCCCTCCCTCCCTCCCTCCCCCCCTCCCTCCCTCCCTCCCTCCCCCCCTCCCTCCTTCCCTCCCTCCCCCCCTCCCCCCTCCCTCCCTCCCTCCCTCCCTCCCTCCCTCCCCCCCCTCCCTCCCTCCCTCCCTCCCTCCCTCCCTCCCTCCCTCCCTCCCCCCCCTCCCTCCCCCCTCCCTCCCTCCCTCCCTCCCTCCCTCCCTCCCTCCCCCCCCCTCCCTCCCCCCCCCTCCCTCCCTCCCTCCCTCCCTCCCTCCCCCCCCCCCTCCCTCCCTCCCTCCCTCCCTCCCTCCCTCCCTCCCTCCCTCCCTCCCTCCCTCCCTCCCTCCCTCCCTCCCTCCCTCCCTCCCTCCCTCCCTTCCAGGGGCTATCGCTCCATGTGCTGGAGAACCATATCAGGGTGCTACAGAGAGAGCTGGCCAGGATCAAGGAGAAGATCAAGCAGTGTCAGATCGGCAGGGTAGACCTCCTCATACCCTCCAGGTGAGACTGTGTCTCTGTGAACTGGCTGTCACTCAGAGCATACTTAATCCTCTGTGCTACATGCAGAGACATGGGACACTCGTAGCAGAATTTTTAGGTAGCAACATTATGACTGGAAATGAAGACTGCTCAATAACAGGAGAACCTTCCTACAACATCACTTTGCCATTTTGTTGCTATGGCAACAACACTTGTATATCCTGTACATAGCTGGTCGGTCCTCAGAGTCAGAACTCATATGTCTGAGGTGAAAATTCCCTGCTGACCAATTTTGGGTAAATGAGTCTGTACTGTTCTGGTGAAATATTTTGGCGGGAGAATTTGATTGCACTGTATTCACAGTCACTTAATTATTCACACTTTTTGGTTCCAATAATCTTGTGAATATTTTACAACTGTTACCAGGAGTGTAACTTGATACTCTAAGGTCAGTTGCTATGGAAATCACAAATCTGATACTAGATTCAGTACCATGGTTACCATAGCAATTCTACTTCTTGGTTTTTCTATGTTCCAGGCCATCAGAGGACTGGAAATTATTAAATTGTCTATGTAAAGTTTCTAGTTTCATTGGGCCTTGGTTGTGCAGGAATTATTGTTTCAGCACACCCCCAGTTTCGTGACAGACAAAGGCCAGTGATTTCCATTACTGAGAAATCACTACATCTGCTCTACATTCCATAGTGATGGAAAACAAATTTTCATTCCAGAGTAGATTGTGAAATGAATTTTGGTGACCATTACCTTGGCAACAAAACTTTGGCACCTGTTTGAGACTTTCTGCTCTACCTTGCTTTTCTTTTTTTTTTCTCAGAGAAGGCGACAAGCAGTGTCACCACACATATCTGTTCCAGTCAGAGAAAGTAAAGAGGGACTGGCTCAACGCTCTGCGCTGTGCCAAACTGCAGATGAGTAAGTACAGCCTCGTCCCCAGGCCTTCTCACCCCAGCGTTTGTCGCTTGCAGTACTAACACGTACTGCAAGCGACAAACGCTGGGGTGAGAAGGCCTGGGAACGAGGCTAGAGTAAGTACATGGGCATCCCTGTGTAGCCCAGGGCAGTGGGGTTGAGTGGGTGATGCTGTAGTCTACCCTTGGGGCAGAAGAGGACTGACCCAGACGTACAGCAACTTGTGAGGACGTCTGACTGGAGAGGTTGTCTGTTCCACCTCCAGACAGGCGCCAAAGTAGTCCTTTATCCACCCTTTACTGTGGATTGTCTATGGTTTTGATTGTGGTGTACTGGGGAAATGCCCCACCTCCCCAACAGTAAGTGGGAGGACCTAGTTCACACAAACTCCCGCCTTTTCTTAGTCATAATATGAACTCTCCCAACTGCAGAGAAGAGGGAGGATCGAGGGGGAGTGGGGTGCTATGTACATTGTGTATACAAATTGAGCTTAATCTGTGTAGTACAGTACACAGCCCTAGGTGGGTGAATTGTTTTGAACTTATAAATGAATCTTCCCAGGAAACCAGCTGTCTGCAGTACTGTTATGTAATTGCTTGTACTGATGTGTAATGGGTGTTCATGTACCTGGTCATATGTAGAATTATTGTAGTCTGAACATGGCTGTATGATGGGGCTGCATGACTGTGTGAGGGTGGCTGTTGTTTACGTTGGAAACGAGCAAAGATAAACAACTTTTGTGTTTTTCTTTCTGTTTTATCGACCATATAGCTACAGTGCTGGCATGTCTTCAATGGGATGTTTAGGTATCTTATGGGATATTGAATAAGCCATCACAGTGGGTTGCCATGTGTAACCATGCATAGATAGTAGAACCAACATATACCTGTTCTATTATCTATGCCCATACAGAAACAACAGTCCTGTGTCAGTCGAGTTACAGACAAAATCCGGTGTCAGTACCTGTTACAGACCTGATCATTGCATAGAACATACCTGTACAGAGCCTGTCAATTTTTGCAGACCTGTACCAGGAGTCCTGTTACATACTGTTACAGGTGTTAGCACCTGTAACAGGTGCATAACAGACCTGTACAGACTGTACAGGTCTGTGCAGGAGAGGGCCTGTAAAGACCATAGAACAGTACCCAATGCTAAACAGAACTGTACAGACATGTACAGACATGTACAGGTCTGTGCAGGGGCCTGTGCATGCGGTAATTACTTTGGCTCCAAACGTCTGGCAGCAGCAGCTGCCGTTTAATTCAAATTTCTTGCTGTTTAGCAGTGAGCATCTCTAGGTTTCTACTTCACTTTTGTCAGCTTTGCTATTAGCCTACTCAACTACAGCTACAGAAATGTTCTGAGGAATAGTGTTGTTGCCTACAGCCAAAGATTTGGTAAGTCCTCCATGTATATAAGCTTATATAACTTTCTGCTAGGTTATCTGAGGTAATTCTGTGCCTTCATAAGCTTACCTGATAGCAACAGAGAAGAGCAAGGCCACTTTGCTACTTACATCCAGGTAGTTTAAGTTGTAATTAGCTTTGTAGCTCAAGCTACTCATACGTACATATAAGTACTGGCACTACTGCTTCAGCTGTTTGTAGCTAGCGGCTATAGGCTAGGGTGCTTTGGCAAACTGCTTTTGCACCTGACTTTTTGCTCCTTATATGCAAGTTTACAAGCAAGGTATGAAAGCAAGGTGGACCAAGGGAATACACACCATAGTCACAGCTGCAAGCTGGGTCAAGAAGTTTTGACCATCGTTTTGCTAGTGCAAAGGCTCTTGACCGCTTGACTGCACTCATGTATTTCAGCTGTTGACTGCTTGACCACCCACACAAATTAACCCGATAATATATGCGTAGCGACTCCACCGTACGGTTTTTTCTTTCGTCAGATGGGCTTGTTCAAAACTGTGTGGACGCTTCATTAACTATATGGGGTGCATGGGCCTGTAGTAGCATGTACATGTATGTACATGTCTGTTACAGTCCTGTTACATAGCACAGGCCTGTTGCAGGTCTGTGAGGATTTTTCTCTAGTCTGTACATACCTGTACAGACCTGTACGTTTACAGATCTGTTGCAGGCCTGTGTCAAACCGGAAATGTCCCAATTCCTTACCTGGCACAGACATGTGGCAGATAACATACATGTCACATGCATGACTGTTCTCGTCTGTAATACACAAAATACATACATGTTACAGATCTGCATTACCCCTGTAACATGTATGTCACAGGAGCATGTTAGGTACCTGCAAAGGTACTGTAACATTATGGCAACATGACTGTACGTTCTGTATGGGTGGTGTAATGTTCTTGGTCTTGAGCCATTAGCTAAGGTTACTACTGCAGTTGATACCCCCCCCCCCCCCCCCCCCCCCCCCCCCCCCACACACACACACACACACACACACCACACACTCATGTCTGCATGTGCATGCATCTATAGAGAAGGTCAATGCGAATGCATGGGTGTATGCAGAGGAGGAGGTGGACGAAGAAGACTACATTCAACTGACACAGAAGCTGCCTCTGCTTGTGGACGAGTTTCCTCTCATGGTCACCGACACGGTCTCGGTGAGATTGCCCACTTCCTTCTCCTCCCTCCATAGTACTGGATTCATGCAGACACCTCTCTAGCATAGTCAAGGCACTCAGTTTACGTTAGCGTTTTGGGAGCCTTCACTGTCCATTTCAGAGTGAAGTGCAATTTGCAAATTAGCCTTTTTGCCAAGCTCCTGGTGGACTTTTGCATTGTCCCTAATTAACTGGATCTTGTATTGCTAGGCAACCTTGGAGGAGGGGAAATTGTTTCCCTCCTCTCACCTGGCCTGGGAATGAGGCTAGAGATACTAGGCCTCTACAGAAGGGTGTGGTGCCCTTTGACTTGTAATGTGCCCTTGTTGGTCTGAGTCTAAAGCAACATGTGCCCTTGGCCAGCCTTTGCCTATTGATTACTATAGCAACCACTTGAAATTCTCACAATGTTTCTGAACCGTATGAATCTCATTATGTATCCCTCTTGAACACTATTCTAGGAGAACAAGTTCCAAGCCCAATCCCCAATCCCATTTTCCAAGTGTATCAAGTAGCAACCGCAGCTGAAAAACTGGTTTGTGCCTCATTCCCCACACAGGTGAGTGTGCGACCAAGGTGGGGTCAAACGGGGCGTGGTTTGCCAGTGGGAACAGCGTCTCGGCCCAAGTGACCGTCGTGCAGTGCATGACCCATTGTCCACTCATCCTGGAGTGCTTTACGGTGGATTCTAGCAGGATCATGGCAATCATAAGCATCCCCGCCTCCTCTGTCCCCTCCTCCCTCCCCCGAGACAGCTTTCTGGATCCCTCTCCCCGGACTCGGATATATCCACCGTGTGGATGGGAACACAGTGTGGGAAGTAAGTGTTTAAGGGAGATGGCTAGCCTACCGTAGATCGGGAAATTTTCGTTGTTAAAATATTTTCGTAGTTGCCCTCAACCACGAAAATTTAACGCACGAATTTTAACCGCAACGAATAATTTTTACGGTCAGCCACGTGACTCCCTGATCCCAAAAGATCTCTGTCGTTCTCCGTTCCTTCGCGAGGTATTGCCTCAGCGAATTGGGAGGTGCTCGAATCGACAAGCGGGCCGAAGCGGAGAAGTGCGGGCCGTACAGGAGATACAGCCCAGAAGAATGCTTTGTCGGTACATCAGTGACCATGGCATAGCAGCAGCTCGTTCGTACGTTTCTATTCTTGACACAATGATTGTTAAAAATTTTTCGTTGATGAGCTTTACTACGAAATTTTAACGCCACGAAAATTTTACGCACGAAATACTTTTAACACGAAAATTTCCCGATCTACGGTATTCCCAGTCTTATCAGGCAGATTTTTGCATCGTGCTCACATGAGACTGACCCAGTCAGCCAGAGGAATGTGAAAGGTCACTACACAAAATCCCCAATTATCAATTTGTATGTATGTACCTGTGGCCACAGTATTTTTCCAATGACATATCAGTTTACTTGTTTGATGAAGTAAGCCTATCAGGTTTAGACTTGGGGTTTCCTGGAAAATGCCATGCTAACCTCAGGGAGTCCATGGAGGAACATTTCTCTATAGTTCTCTCTCATTTTCACTCTTTACCCTCCCTTCCTGTCTGCCTGCTTGTCTTCTTGTCCCCCCTTTCTCACTCTCGCTCTCTCTCTCGCTCTCTCCCTCCCTCCCTCCCTCCCTCCTGCAGAATTCTCATCTACAGTGCTAGTAATGAGTCCTCAAAGATGTGCATCTCCTCAGCACAGTTTACCGACTCCATCACAGCAATGGGGTAAGCCTCTGTAATATATTCCTAGCAATTACATCACAGCAATGGGTATGCCCCTGCCATTTACTTTACAACCAGACAATTACATTGTACTATGTGGAGTCTATTAATCTCCCTCCCTCCCTCCCTCCTCCCTCCCTCCCTCCCTCCCTCCATCCCTCCCTCCCTCCATCCCTCCATCCCCCTCCCCCCTCCCTCCCTCCCTCCATCCCTCCCTCCATCCCTCCATCCCTCCCTCCATCCCCCCCTCCCCCCCCCCCCCCCCCTCCCTCCCTCCCTCCCTCACCCCCCCCCCCCCCCCCCCCCCCCACCCCTCCCCATCTACTTCTAGGTATTATGAAGATCAGATATTTGTGTCTACTGCAGATGGGAACATACTATTGTTCCAACGGATGATCAGTGAGTCAGCCTCTTTGTCAGTTCAGTACAACAAGTTATCAGATTGGATAGGGTCCCAGAGTCACATGACTGCTATGAACGGATTGGCTAGGGTCCCAGAGTTACGTGACTGCTTTGTAAATTCCGAGTGACAGAGCACCACGACTACAGATTACTATTTTACCTCACCCAAGAAGTCCGTTCTATACCTGCTTGATACCATTTGTACATACAGAGTTTGCGCATACTGTTAAGAATTTGGAATGTTCAAGTGATCATTAAATGGGAATGGTCTATCCTTTGGAAACCATTGGCAGTTAATGTCATCCTAACCATCCCCTAAATATTGTGCTAAGTCAGATGACCTGCAGGCCCAAAGCTGGCATCTGATTGGTTTACTTAGTCAGATGACCTAAGTAAACCAATCAGATGCCAGCTTGGGCCTGCAAAGGTGCCTCTGGGCCTCTGGCATCTGCGTTGTCATTGTCTCGTTCCCAGACCTTTCGTCCAGCGCATATATCGCTTCCAGTGTAATGAAAGCGATCTGCTCTGAGGTTGGGATGAGACTGGGTTGTCACTTGAAGGCATTCATGCTGTGTGGTTGCCTTGTTGTGCTTCTATCTGTGCTGTGTGGTCAGAATAGGTTTTGGCAAGAGGACTTACCTTGTAAGATTCTGTGGTCAGTGTAGTCTTCCTGTGGCTGTGCTTTTAGGGCTACGAATCCTCCAAAACAGTGTTGTTTACCAAGACAGAACTGCAATGCTTCCTTCCAAGTCCTCTCAGACAAGGGGTGTTCCAAGTCCCTTCAGATGAGGGGTTGTTTCTGCACGTCTAAGTAACGACTTTCAGTTTATGGAGTTTTGGTAAACAGTACAATCCAATCTATTCTACGTTCCATTCCACCCTGCATCTTTCCATTGCATATTACAAACTGTATTTGCCTGTTAAACTGTCCACTTGTGCCCTCTACCCCATTTTCATTCCCATACTTGACCTGTTTTCATTCCGTTCTTTGTGTTACATTCGGCCAGGGTTTCATTTAGGGGCATTTTTTATTGTCCCCCCTTGAATCTTTGCTGCCCCCCTCGAAAAGCTGTGAAGTATTATGTATGTGAAGCAGCTCATGCACTTTGTCCCCCCCCCCCCCCCCCCCCCCCCCCCCCCCCCAAAAAAACCCCTTTTGAACCGAGTCCATGCTGCACTGTTTCCATTCCACTTGTCCCCATTCCGTGCTACCTTCCATTCCACTTGTCCCCATTCCATGCTACCTTCCATTCCACTCCAGGCGGTAGCTGGGACCTGACCAGGTACAGGACCTTTTCCTTCTCGCAATCTACCATCAAGGGCATGTGTATGGTCGGCAAGCGGTTGTGGATCGCTGTCGGCAGCGAGTGCCATATTTTCAACATGAAGACTCACAAGGTGGAGGTAGGTTACCACAAGGGTGAGTATTTAACCCTAACTGTGCGATAGTGATCCACCGATGTTGAATTTAGCCGATACAGTAGTTACTTGTTGTTAGGTGCATGCTCCTATATGTCCACTGGAAGGAAGTATGCGCCTATAAGCGAGATGTGCTTAATTTCGAATGACATTCCTCGAATAGGAAGTGCTCTTTGTTTGACTTATAGCTTTTTCGACTCCGTAAGATCGAAAATGGCAGAGTTTCTGGATCAAAACCTCAGTGCTTGATAAAGAGTAGCTGAGATGAGAGTTGAACCTGCACCTAACAGCAAATATGCACCTATAAGTGAGCTGCACCAAACAACAAGCGACTACAGTATTCCAATAATCGATAATGGATAACAAATATCTCTGATAGCTGAGATATTATTTTGTCAATTTCTCACCATGGGAAGGACGGTTGCACAACTGTAGTGACCTAAACAACAGTTTGTAGGCGAAGCTGCACCGTTTTTCGGAACTTAGGTATGTACAAAGCCTACCGCATCTTCAGAAGAAAGCTTCTGGTTCTCGAAAGGATCCTTCTGATGTGCGGCAAAGCTGCGCTGCAAACCCATGTCGGAACAGCGTATATGATTTGTCTACAATTTCATTGGCAATCTGAAATTCCTAACAATCCACATAACGATCCACATCAGAAGGTTCTTAATGAAGACTGAGGTTTCTGCCAAAAGTCGCCAGACCCTCTTCTTGGAGGGTGGGGTCTGGGTAGCCTCATTCCCAGGCCATTGCCCAGCTATTTGTCGCTTGCAGTATGGTAAAGCGGGGAGGGCCTGGTACATTTCCTCACGTGAGCATGACATAATCAAAAAATGGCAAAATTTTCAGAATGAGGGCGCAAAGTTTTGCATGTTATTCAACCATCTACACATTCAACGCTCGGTGAGTATGACAGTCGCCCCCCACTAGCTAGATACGTGTGGTATCTTACTTGGTACCTTGGCTCTTCCTGCTGTTCTGAGACACACTACGCCCACGTTCAATTTCCGGTCTTTCTACCCTTGACGTCACTCATGTGAGGAAATGTACCAGGCCCTCCCCGCTTTACCGTACTGCAGACGATGAAAAGCTGGGTGTGGGACTGGGAACGAGGCTAGGGTCTGCGCACGAGACTATTTACACACAATCACACACACACACATGCACATATCCTCCCCACACACGCACACACCCTCACAGGATAAGCTGGAGATAAGCAGTGAGGAAGGCGTGACCATAAAGAAGATGACATCGTGGGGAGCTGGTGTGTGGGTGAGCTTTCGAGGCAGTGCCACCCTGGAGCTGTACCACTCGGTAACACGCAAGCCTCTGCAGCAGATAAACATCAAGGGCACCCTCACCCAGCTCATTTCCAGTAAGACCATGATTGTGGACATCACTGCTTACATTCTTGTTCACATAGAAATAAGTAGCAATGTCTAATAAAACCAGCACTATATAGCGCTGATGAAGCATTCCTCAGCCTCGTTCCTTTGCCTTGTACACCACATGTACCAGTATTTGATCGCTTCCAGTGGCGGGGGCCTGGGATTAAATATCATGTGAGTGACATCAATGTCCACCTGGTGGACACGGGGGGGGGGGGGGGGGGGGGGGGGGAGTGGCATGACTGCAAGAATGTATTTCGCCCACACCCCACATGTCAAACAACGAGCGGTAGTTTATGCTGCCTTGCTAACGCTCTACAAAGCGTCCAGTCTCCAGCCCTTGGATGGAACTTCAAGAAAAGGCTTCAAGATTCTTTGAAGGAATGTCAGATTGACTGCCAAAGCCCAACAACAGCATCAACAGCACCAAATGGTTGCTGTGCTCGGCGACCATGTACCAGCGTGTTGCTGTTTTTAGCTTCTGAGTGTGAGTGGCAGGCACAGCATCTCACTGGGTATGGCTGTTCCAAGGGCTGTAGACTGGAGGCTTTGTTCAGCGTTCGAATTATAGTGTAGATCGGCAGCATGAACTGCCGCTCATTGTTCGGCACTCGGGCCGTGGGCAAAATGCATTGTTGAGGTTGTGCCACTCCCCCGTGTTCACCAAGGGGATATTGACGTAACTCACGTGATATTTGATCACACACAAATGCTTTGTTTCACTTGTTCACCCACTATTGCTCTTCACTGACAATGTATTTCTCCCACAGGATACAACCTTGAGCCAAGGCTCTCCGGCCTTGATAGTCTTCACATCACCTCCCTGATGGCCTCCTCGGGGTACCTCTGGATAGGCACATCTATTGGGGCAATCCTCATCTACAAAATCCCTCTCCTGGAGGGAGTGCCTCTTGTGTCTGGAAAACCACACCTAGCCATGGATGGCCATCGAGAAGCAGTCCGTGTGCTTTTGACTGTGAAAACCGTTGCAACCGTCTCTAGCATGAGGGTGAGCCAGTTCATGTCTGATGAGAGGGCCAGGAACATTGGCTTCTTGGAGCGCATTCCCGATGGGGAGTACCTGGAGACGCCACTAAATACGTTGCCAAGGATTTCAGAAGATGGGGAGCTTGGTTTAAAGCAGGACTCTCTTGGACTTGGCGTTCTTCCTTCAGGAGGCCCACCTAGCGGATCATCCACACTTCAATTCAACCAACATACCGGTGAAGAAAATGGCATTCAAGCAGTTACAGGAATTGAAGAAGAAGCAGAAGTAACGGCAGGCACTGAGAACACAGTTGTGACAACTGAAGAGCAGCCATTAACATCTGAGTTTGCAAACGGTACCAGCGAACAGGAAGAGAGGAATTCGCAAGATTCAACAGAAGCTTCACAGGATCTTGTTGAGACAGATCAGCTCGTGAATGGGTTGGACGAGCACCCAGCGGTGAAGGAAATAGATTCACAAGTATTCGAAGGAGACAGTAAACCAGAAGATGAAAGCAAGCAAGAAAATGAAGTGGAACCAGGAGATGACAGTAAAACAGAAAGAGAAGGGGATGAAAGTAACCGAGAAGATGGAAGGAAACCAGAAGATGAAAAGAAACCAGAAGATGAAAGTAAACCAGAAGATGAAAGTAAACAAGAAGGTAAAGCAGATGGAGAAGGAGATGAAAGTAGAGCGGAAGCAAAATCAGATGAAAGTGAAGCAGAAGTAGGGGTGACTGGGAATAATGAAGATCAAGGGGTGACTGGGAATAATGAAGATCCACAGCAGCAGAAGCCACAGGTAGCCTCCTCCAATTTAACGGCAGAAGTATCACTTAATGCTAAGATTTCTGAGTTACAGACGGACTCGATCTATTCCTACCCGACTGAGCTAGACACCTTCAGGCGACTGAACACTCCTGATGGTACTTTCAGGCGACTGAACACCCCTGACAGTGCTGCAAGTGTAACTACTGCGTCGAGCCATGAATACGACGGTATAGCGATGGATGAGTCTTACGAGGTTGGCAAGGCACCCAGCCCATACGAGGACCCAGCCACTCTGGAGCACACAGGTCCCATCTCCGCACCGGAATTCTTCTCTCCTGTTGACTCAACAATGCCCCCTATCCCAGGAAGATCAACACAGCCTCATGAAGGAGCAGTTTATGTTCTCACTGCAGGTCGAGGACTGGTTAATCTTCGACCGGGACGGAGGAGAAGTTCGGTGTTGTTTCCTAGTGCAGGCAGTACCACTCTTACTAGTGTGCGTAATGAAGGGTGCATGATTGCTTACGAAATTTTCTAAGCTGACCTGCTCTTAATCTGAAAGTGTGATTTGAGATGATTATGTTTGTGCTGTAAACCCTCATTTGTTTGGTTGTGTGTGTGTGTAATCTGCAGGGTGCGTGTGTATATATCTCTATCTGTACATTTCTTTTCATTTTGTGTATCTTGTACACATCCGTTTCTGAAAAAGAGTGGACCGACTACATGCAATGACAGCTGCACATTACTTAGAAGAGGAATGGAGAACTACAGTCGAACCTCCGATAGTGGACCCTCCGAGATAGGGACACAATAATTATAATAAACCTCTCTATATACAAAGGACACTTTTCAAGGTTCCTAATAATTGGTTTGCCTATAGTTCTAATACAGTTTGAACCTCCGAGAATTGAGGACAACCTCTCTACAAAGGACAAAAGACTTGAATTTATATTGTTCCCAAAGTGTCCTTTGTTCGGAGGTTGAACTGTATAGTCGTAATTTCCCACCTGAACAACACCTCATGCAGCTAGCTGATTGCTGCATGAAGATATTATTATCTAGTATACTTTTCTCAATTAGAAGCCACTTGAGGCTGACGGATCATGCATGCATCTTGATACAATGTCATGATTGTATAATGACTGTGCTAGCCAAATTTAGGAAACGTTGCATTTTGGATGTCCCCGTCCAAATTGCATGATTGTACTCATATATCTGGAGTACAATTTTACTGCAGCTGCAGGGTTCAGCTAGGCCAGGGTGTGGAGGCAATTGCATGATATAGATTTGGACAGGGCAATCAAACACCTTTAGCCTCATTCCCAGACCCCACCATGCAGCTTTTTGTCACTTGTAGTGCAGAAACGGCATGAGACTGGGAACAAGGCTACATTTACAGCTAATCCTAGCTGAGTTGGAAGCCCATGGGGTGATGGACAAAGAGAAATTAAATAACTGAGAACTCACATTCCAGGAAGAAGACAAGTCCTTGCATGGTGGGTTGCATGGAGTATATACACTGTTCCTAATGCATGGGTCGACTCATGACCTGCATGTGCAAACTACCATTTTCTGTTTTCCGCATGCCCATGCCAAAATGCATGGAGTGGAGTATTGCACGATCCCTTGTCACCTGTTATGTATTATAGTTCCAATCACTTATACGTAATGAAGTCCAAATCAAGACTATAATTATGCATGCTGGCCACAGGGCATGAATGCTTAAAATGGTCATTGGAACCTACTGTGACAGTACACATGCACCCCCATGATAGCTAATCACATGCAAGACTATAGTTGTAATTATGCAAATCAACCAGCAAGGACAGGTAGACCTCCATGAATGTGTGAGGGTGTTCTGCAGTGTATTCATTTTAGTCTCAGTCTCAGATCGAGCCAGCTAGCCAACCTTCTGATTGCGTCAGTGGTGTGACACATGGAAGGCTCATAGGACCACAGTGGGGTAATGGTAATCCAATGGCATGGATATAGCCGCTAGTTAAATAGTCTCGTGGGCCATTCAAATCCTAACAGGAACGTCTTTTACCAGGGAACGAATGAACATCACGGACTTCACATAACAAAAACGCTTCAAATAATATCCATCATTCGAGAAACAGGTTGACAACAAAAATGTACAGTAGCTAGCTATATTGTCCAGCTGATTTTCTCTTACTCCGCGCACCAGCAGTAGGGAAATATGCAGCTCTACAACGTGCACAAACATAAAAGTCACTCAAAACCAGAACCACTATGAGCATGTCATAAGGCTTTACCGAATGTAGATTATTAATAATTCCAGTGGCGTGTCTGAAACGGCTACAGATTTCCTTGTGCCAAATCTGACTTCAATGTCGTCAGTTGTGTCATTGGGCAGTCGTACATTGAACCACGGTGGTGAGTTGAATGAGCAGCAGGTGTTAGACGGTCCGCAGCCCTGTCCGTCCCACATGGGTTTACCTGGATAGAGAACAGTTTGGCCGTTATAGGTGATGGTCCCTGCATCACATAAGTAGTTGTTTCCGACAAACGCTGGAACATTGTTGGTGCTGTTCAAGGAACATGGACAAATATGCTGAAAATCTACAGCTGTTATTTCAGCTAGACCAGCAGTGAAGGTCCAGATGTGTTGACGGGGTGAACCATGTGTTATGGTGATGCCATCAGCATACGTATACACATCATCGTTGATGCTAAAAGCATCGGTGGAGCCCAACTGGTAACCGGTGATCCTTCCACACACCTGATTATAAGGAATACCTCCAGTGTTGAATGTACTGCTGGAATATCCAGCGTGTTGCGAGGATCTCCTGCACACCAGTTTTCCACCAATTGTAGCTAATACCCACAAAAGCTACTTTCGGTTGTGTTGATATAAGCAATTTGCCTCCACTCTAACCCCCCACATGGCATCAATGGTGGAACAACAACATCTTGAAGAAATCTGTCCAAGTCGCTATTAATATCACTTCTAGTTCTCTCTCTCTGCTCACTAGAGGGGCAGCTGTCTGCTTGTAGGACTCTGGCAGGGTAGGAGAACTGGGCAGTAGCTGGCTGAGCTGGGAGAGCAACACTGGCTAGAGCTATGCAGACGAGGAGGGTGGGAGCGTTCATATTAGCTGCCGGTTGACTGGCTGGGATTTACCGATTAGTCACATGTCACTATGAAAGGCATGCTAGATACTGCCACTACACTACACTGAAAAAAGCAATAATATTTGTCACCACACAGAATTTCAACAATATTGGCTTGATTTCACTGGAGGTATGTTAATCGGTTGCAGCCAAGTGAACAATGAACTGCTTATTGACTTGCACTCTGCACTGTTACAAACAGTAGCTAATCCATTATGATAAACGCAATTTCATACTTTTTCAACATCGTTGGACCGTGAATTTCATCAGCAAAGCAATCTCCCATGACGATCACTTTATGGAATGTAAAACAGACAGTGGGATCGGGACTCACTGTATTCAGTGATGCAGAGAATAGGTAGGAAATGGCCGTGGCTATTTCACAGAACAGAACGGAACACTGGAAAACACGGAACGGCTATGCACGTCCTCGCTGCAGTGTCTGATCTCTACGAACTGTACACCAATGGACAGAGCTCAACAGGTCCTACATGCTGGTAACCATATTAATTGTTGGAACTGGATGGTTAGTGTTAGAGTTACGACCAAAGTTAGCCATATGCGAGCTTCCGCCCACGCAATTTAGTAGAACTCTGAGCCAATTCTTTCCAGCAGCAAGGATTCCAGCATAAAGGGTACAAGCGTGTAGAGCTCGTCGCGCTCTATCCAGTGGTATGCAGTTTGTGGAGTTTAAACTGTGCAGTGAGGACTTACATAGCAGTTCCTTGTTTTCAAGGGATCTGTTCAGTTCCGTGAAATAGTCCCGGCTGTAGGAAACCATATTGAACCAAAACAACTTTTGTTTCATTCCTATAACTCCCAGTAGCATATTTTAATTAGCAAGAGTGCACGATGACATCATCTTGACTACAGAGGTGCGGTGGACATGCTTGCATGTTTAGTAAACAGCACACTCATGCACTGCCCTTGCAAAATCCTGACGAAATGGTCTGCATGTGTTACATGTTCCCTGGGGATAACTATTACTAAACAACTGTGAACTGGGAGTTGAAATAAAGTAAACATGCAGTCCTCTTCAGTATCTCAATCTCAACAGCTATTAATTATTCACTCATGCATGCAACAAATTGCTATCAAAGTTAATTAATACATAGATGGAATAGTTGTGGACAACACCATTACCACGGCTTTGTATATGCACAAAGACAGAATTGCATAGATTTCAGATTTCATAGCTCCACCACTGACGCCTTGTGGGGGATTGGGGTGGAGACGAATTGCTTATGTCAACCCAACTGAAAGTAGCCTTTGTCCCAGTCCATGGAGTATACAAGCACTCAGCGGAAGAGTGTTGTGTAGGCGAAACTCACATTTTGCATCCACGGCTACCTTCAATACTGGAGGTATACCTTATAATCAGGTGTGTGGAAGGATCACCGCTTACCAGTTGGGCTCCACAGATGCTTTTAGACCGAGAGATGTGAATATCAACAGCGGTGAGTTTTATGTTGATGGGATTACCATAACACATGGCTCACCTCGTCAACACATCTGGAGCTTTGCTGCTGGTCGCGCTGAAATAACAGCTGTAGACATCTGTCCTTGTTCCTTAAACAGCACCAATGGGGCAAATATTCCAACATTTGTTGGAAACAACTATACTTCTGTGATACAGGAAACATCACAATGTTCTCTATCCAGATGACCCTCTGTGGGATGGACAGGGCTGTGGACCTTCTAGCACCTGCTGCTCCTTCAATACACCACCGTGGTTCAATGTACAATTGCCCAATGCCACAATTGATGACATTGAAGTCAATATTGGTGCCAGGAGTGTCCCAAACATTGCAGACACACCACTCGAATTGTTAGTAATCTATGTCCGGTGAACTAAAGCATCTATGATGTCATTTATTGCCTTAAATCGTGGCATTGTGTCAAATCACACATGCATGGATAATAGAGAACTAACTTAGCTAAAAACTTTTTCCGTGGTCAAATTAAGACTGATTGACTGTCATATGTTTATCTGCATGACTGGACACAATGCACACTAAATACTGAATAATCCTGACTGTATACCGGTAGTTCAAGTTTGAATATCTGCATGCTGTATTCTTTCAATTAACTCTTACCAACCATGTTGTAGTCTTTCAATTAACCCATTTAAGGAAGCAACAACCATGTATTATGGTATGATGCTAAACTCACCACCTCAAGCATGAAAATTCACAAAGCAAGGAGAGTAGCTAGCTATCCAGCTACTCTCTCAAATGAAGGGCTGAGAACCAGAGTGGTCTAACCCAAAATCAAGTACTGGAAATTGCATGAATTGCACAAAAATGGAGTAAAAAATATGCAATGGGTATGAGCATATGACCGAAATTTTGAAATTCTTGAAATTTCAGCAGCTCCTGAAACACATTTTAACAGTATTCTCAAGTTTAGGGGGGCTAGTTCATTGTTTGTGGGTTAGACCACTCTGGTTCTCAGCCCTTCAAATAATGTGCTACTGGAGTGATGTTAGTGGTATCCGGTATGAGGTGCTGAATGCAATAGCTACTTTGATTAACTAGTTAACGATAGGGTTCTTTTCTACACGCAACATCATACCCCTTTGGGCGTATCATACTCATAGAAGTGAAGCATCATCTTTTGGGGGCAGTCTTGGTGTTATCCCCATTAAAAAAACAGGCGGCCAGGACTGGCCATGTGTGCTGTATTCGCACATAATGGTACAATTATGCATGCGATCGTACGTTCACTAAAATGCAATAAATATGATCAATAAATAGTAGCTGTGGTTGACCCATATCTATGTGCAAAAAAATAATAAAAAATGTGTACATCCACCAACTTTATGCATGCATCCTCCCTCAGATTATACAACAAGGATGAAGGGTTACTTGGTGAGCCAGACACTGTCGGATACACTCTTATCTAAGTTCCTAATGTACTCCCAGTGAAGTGCTGAGCGATTAACGATCGACATCCTCCCATAGCCAAAATTTCTTTCAAAATGCATTGTCCACGGCACATCCCAAGCACCAAACGGATCCCAACGACAGCCAGCAGACCCGACAATGAAGTGCACAGTTCCTTTGGGATCGCACTGCTCTTTGTAGACAGCACATGTGCGCTCATATGAGTGATAGTGTCCCCACAAGCCCACATCAACTTGATACTTGTAGATCAGATCTTCTAGTGCTTCTCGAATTTTGAGGGTAACTTTGTTTTCTGATGGGTTCTTTTCATTCTCATACATCGGCCTGTGTCCAGCAAGGATAAGCCACGGAGTGTTCCCTCTGTCAACAGATTGCAGGTCCTTCTCAAGCCATGCGTACTGTCGGGAACCACTTCTGAAGTCGTGTTCGGTACTGAAAATGGTATAGTGAGCCAGTCCATACTCAAAACTGTACCACCACACAGCATTACCATTGTCTGGCATGTGAAAGCGATAGTAGATGGGTACCCCACACTCACCACCAGAATCGTGACCATAGTTTCCCCATGGAGGGTGGAAACCTTCTCCTGCAGCATGGCTAGGGTCTTTCTCTCCCCCTACCAAGTGATCTTGTTCGTGGTTGCCAATATTGATCATGTAGGGTGCCAGACTTGAATATGGTTCTACCAGTGCCATCCACTGTTCCCAGCGATAAGCATACCCAACTGCATAGCTGATATCACCAACATGCATCACAAACGAAGCACCATCTTCCACTTCTTTATGCACTAGAGCTACTGTCGTTTCTCCTCCAGGTGGAGAAGTGATTTCAAAATCGCCATAGGTTATGAAGGTGTATGGTGTGGCATCACCACTCCTCAGGCCACTTGTGAAAGTCTTCACCTTACTAAAAACACTTCCCGGGCTTCCGTACTGGAAGTAGTACTTTGTGTTGGGTTGTAGGCCTGTAAGCAGCACTTCGTGTAAATACCCAGGATCATGGAAGTGCAAAGAAAGGTTAGCAGGAGGCCCACACATGTCTGAAGCTCTGTATGTCTTTGAGATTCCAGTGGCAGTGTGTTTGAGGTTATCGACACTTGTCCCATAGTGTACAGTGGGTCGTGATGTTGTCCCAGTGGTCCAGTGAACTCGCATCTGAGTCACATCCCCCGTGAGAGCCAAGTGCCCTTGAAGAGGTGCCTCTCTCCCATTGATGAAACTCACCATGTTGCTAATCGCAAGTAGCTCAGTGTAAGTATCATTTCCAAAGTAACGGAACTCACAATCAACTCTCATGTTGTACAGAGTAAACGTAGCGCTGCCATAGCCCTTGTTGTACGTGGATGACTCATTTACAGACCAGTAATCCAAGTAAGCATGTGAATCCACATCTAAAGGACAATAAAGTCCGATCCAGTCATACGGCGCACGCTTACTTGGGTCTGGCACGTTTTCCCATGACACAGTAACCTCACCTTCATTCTCTACCAGTGAAGGATCAGCATGGAGAGAGGCACCAGACGAATGTGCCGAATTCACCACAACCAGCTCTGGGTTCCAGTAAGGTGGGTGTTTTGGCGATCGCACATCTACAAACTGTCCGCTAAGTGGGTGTCTCTTTCGAAAGAAGCTTGGCACAGGGTGATAAGAACCTTCCTCGAGGTCCACTGGAACTTCTCCCTTGGTAAATCTTGTAACCCTGCTAAGCAAGTAGCCTAAGCTAGTCAGCAACAGGAGCGCTAGCAGGGTCCCAAACTTCAGAACACGCTTCATCACAAGAGCTGTTGATGCCAAATTAAGACAACCTTAGGTATCACAAGTTGTTTCAAGAATAAACAAATAGGTGGCTTAATTGAACCACACAGTGGTAGGCCTTGGCGAATTATGCTCAAGCATGATAGTACAGTGGAAGCATAAGAGCATATGCTGGCATAATAAAGAGCTGTTGGAACATAATAATTATTGTAAGCTTGCAAGGTCAGACTTAGTTGGCGCTTTTATGATAGAACAACTAAAGCTAGCTTGACTGTCCATGTCTACTCCAGGTACAGGCTTAGTGACACTGGTAGCTTAGTTCCGAGTTTGCCTAATAGGCCATGTGTGCTCATGAATGACATTATCAACAAGCATAACGTGAGCATAATAAACAATTATCAGAGCATAATTAAAGCAGTTCAAGAGGATTGGAGCATAGCATAATTGGACAATTTTTGAGCATAATTCACCGAGGCCTACACAGTGGATATCCTGGCTGCAGACAAGCTAAAGAGGCAGTTAGCCTTACTCCGAGGTCTTTCCCACCTCCAGTTTTGCAAACTGATACCAGAAGCAATCAAAAACTGGAGAGGGAAAAGGCCTGCATGGGAGACAGTATGTAGCTAGTGGTTTGTGACACGCCGCCTGGGAATGAGGCTAAAATGACCAGAAAGACGGAGTCATCCCAAGGGCAAGGTGTCACTTGACCATGCTCAATCTGTTATTATACAGACCCATTGCACTTATGTCTCGTTTTCCGTGGTGCATGCGCAATTCTGTATACTATCCGGAAGCCGCCATCTTGGAGTACTGTAATACATTGGCTTCATATGCAGATTTGGTCAAAACGTGCCCTGCATCAGCTGGTAGCTAAGCAATTTTATATAGCTTTAGTAACCTACATTTCAATTGCATTTCAACACATACTAGAGGCATGATTGTGTTTGCTGAGATCACCACAGAAGCTGCAATCTCCAAAAATGCAAAACAGCCGCCAAGTTGGTGTACCCGTCCGTATTCTCAAAGTGATGACGTCAGCTGCAACCAAGTACTTGTATTACTATGTCCCCAGGGGTGTGTCTAAAATATGAAGGTGCACACTGTGTGTACGAAACATATTGCACCAGTTTGGATTATATAGAGCAAGTTATCGATGATCGTACACAATTTATATTCGGACGCACAAGTGCAGAAGGTGTGGTACGTGAACCTTCTGCTGCACACCTGATTTTGGCATTAACTGCCACAATTACAATATCTGTAGCTATAGCCTCGTACCCAGGCCGCGTTGGAACGAGGCTACTGTAGCTACAGCTGCTCACCACTGATCCCTGGGCAGGATATTACTTCAGAAGTGGATATTGGTCCAGCACGAAGTATATACTTTACAAAGTGGTTATTGGTCCGGCAGGAGGTAGGGCGATGGGTTAGGGTATACTAGGGCCAGGGCTGGTTCTAAATACATGCGCACACGTTTCCGGTACCTATACCTAAAGTATGTACTTCCTGCCAGACCAATATCCACAATGGACACTGACCCTAACCATTGCCGTACTTCCTGCCAGATTATTAACCACTTAGGCTACAGACAACAGTGAACTTCTGGATCGTAAGGCCACTATTTGTTGCATATTAGTTTCTCGTCAGGGATTTCCCAAGAATAGTATGCGGGCGGGCGGACATTACCATTATAATATTAGATTAGTGTTCGACAGGAAATCTGCTATATAAACACTACTTTGCAGACCTATGGTAGTTAACTAACCGTGAATTCGCCAAGGCACCAGCATTTTGCGAGCTGTCTTTCCGAGTGTAGATGGTAAAGTTCAACATCTCCGTTACTCGATCTGTGAGACCGTGGCACTGTCTCGAGGTAGAGTCCAAGATGTGCATATGCGAAGAAATAATGGCGAGTTTCATGCAGGGGTATATTTCATGCAGGCGGGGGATGAGAAACTATTCAACAAATAGTGGTCTAATTCCCTACCACCCACGTGCACCACAACCCACACACACATGCAGCCCATCAAACATCCAATCTTCGAGGGACCCCCCAACCCCACATGAGTGCATACCTAATAGGCTGCAATTTGGCACATGGTTGTCCCAGGAGCGGATCGATGATGAGCTATACTAGTTGTTACTTGACCCTGAGCTGATTATCGGCCGTCACATGTAGAAGGCGTGGTAGGAGGCGTGGCCTCCTTCTTGGTGACTAAACGAAGTGCACTCCGTAGTTGCGGAATATTAAACGCGCGAAATATTTTTCCACAGCTAGCGCTAGGCATAACAATTACTGTCCTTCCGGCGTGTTCCTAGGCTCACGCTCACACAGTAGCCCTTCCCCGGCAGTTGCTTCGCTGTAGACGTGGTAACCACGCATACACAGCTCGATCGCTAAGTCGTCCTCCATCGGCGCGATCGCAGGTAATAATTTGTTTCGCGCTGTGGCTATTGGTCCGGCAGTTATTACATACTCTAAGTATAGGTACCGGAAATGCGCGCGCATCTAGAACCGGCCCTGGCCTAAATATATATACCCTAAGCCGCTTGCCGGACCAATAGCCACTTCGT
This sequence comes from Axinella damicornis, assembly GCA_963931865.1. Lineage (NCBI taxonomy): Eukaryota > Metazoa > Porifera > Demospongiae > Axinellida > Axinellidae > Axinella > Axinella damicornis. The sequence goes on along the minus strand of OZ007514.1, from coordinate 2,435,441 downwards.
TTTTTTCGCCGGAGGTAGCTAATCAGCGAAAATTTGCCTCCGCGAAATATTTACGTATCATGTTTAGTGGCTAGACCGCGAAATTACGCGAAATTTTCGGCAACTACGGTATTGCCACTGCTCTATGCAAGCAGAGAGACAGTGCTGAGCTATGACAAGATATTGCTGTAAGACTTTATTCTAGAGGAACAAGTTCTGTACTCTTTCTCAATGTTTCTTTGTTGTACAGACGTGAGTCAGGGCATAGAGAGATCTGTATACGCTCAGTTTGTATTTTTGTGTACGGTTCAATCTCGGTTAAGGTTACGGGATCCCCGCGCGGTGGGCGTGGCCTGACAATTTGTTCAACCCCATTTTTCTCGCACAGAAAGCAAGCTAGTGAAATCAAACTTACTCGACACAAAGCAGGGAGGATAGTCAACATGCAGACTAAACATCATTATATTAGCTCACACTGTAGCCGTTGTACGCTGGTTAAATCAATTCCAGCAAACTATTCACCAAAAATCTCCAGTGCGAAGACCGCCAGCAACTCGATTCTACTGTTGGGAGACACGCCATAGGAAGCTCTAGGGCGGGACGAAAGCGTTTTGTGGCTAGGTTGAACTGTCTTCGAAAGAACGAGCCTTGAGTGCGAATAACCGCCATCTTGATTCCCGTCTTTGGAAGACAGCGCCGTATAACTTCGGAACGGTCATCAGTATTTACAAAAACGCTTCGTCCGGCCCTTTCTATACTGTTCGTGCCTATTTCAATACGGTCTTCCAAGTCCAAGTCGGATCACACGGCTTTATTTTTGGTGACAAAAAAACTATGAAATAGCGCTTAATTAAGTATACGGTGCGCGTATCCGCGTGCAGGGATCCCGTAACCTTAACACTGGGTTGTTTCCCTCTTGATGATTGTGAGCTGCGTTGCGCAGAAGTTGAACGCTGCAGAATCGTCTTCGGAAGGAGGGTGGGGCTATAGGATTGTTGACGGCTGCGCATTATTTAGAAGGCGCGCGCACGTGTTTGTTGTTCACTGTTGTTCTACAGCTAGCTTCCGATTTACGAGGAGAAGCATGTGGTGACAGGTATGCACTGGATATAGCCGACTCGATTATAAATCAGACACTAACACCAGTGTGTGATTGAGGTCGGCTACTCATCTTTGTTGTGGGGGGGGGGGGGGGGGGGGGGGGGGGGTAATTTGTACCAGTAACAGTAAACCTACCGTTGAGTGTTTGACTAAAGTTGAGAGGAGTATAGCCCTATTCCCAGGCCTGCACACCGCTTTCAGTTGCACGAAAGAACCGTACTGTGCAAGCGACAAAAAGCTGGGCGTGAGACTGGGAACGAGCTATGGCGTGAGACTGGGAACGAGCTATGGCGTGAGACTGGGAACGAGCTATGGCGCACATTCATGTGGCGTTTAATATGATCAACCATTCAGAGTTAGCTACAGATGATGGCTTTATATAGCTAGCAACACTATAGATTGTGACAATGAGTGGATTACATTTCACAAGTGCATGGTGCCAAGGTTATGACTGAGGCATAAATAGTCCATTAGTTGACACAATGAAGTATTGTCCACCACACTTCAAGGGTAATTTGGGCTGTGAGCACATGTCCTAAGAGGAATGATGTATCAGTCTCTCTTGGTAGGCTGCAGCCTCATTTCCATGCAGCCTCATTTCCATGCAGCCTGGGAACGAGGCAAGCTGCAGTATTAGTAGATATTGTACTAGTGTCAACTGCATACTACATACTGATTGCATTTTCTCTTTCAGGTTCTACTTACTGGTTGCAGTGGCTGTACTGGTTCTATGTACAGGTAATAGTGGTTGTACCTGTTAATGTTCACTGCAAAAACAAAGGGTTAAAAATTGCTTCTAACCCAGCTAGGATTAGGGTAGCCTCAACCCAGGTGGAGTTCGAGGCTAGGATTAGGGCTTGCCTACCAGCAGGAGCGCATAATGAGGAAGCGAGCAGAAGGAAGGGTGGAGCGTGAAACGACCACGCAAAAGATTAAAAATTAAACACTTTCCCACGGGAGTCCCGTTACTATTTTAGCTCGCACGCGTACAGAAACTTCAAAGAAGGATGACTACTAGCCGGGCGAGAACACAGAGAAAAGGCCAGTATCAGGACTCCAGAGAAAGTGCCGTATGACGATGCAGTCGATCGAGCCGCTTCACACAGCCAAGCGGGTGTCTCGACTAGTGGAAATAACCGCCCCTTCTGCTTTTCTGGAGTTCATGACTGCTGGGAAACATCCCGCGACACTTATGGACACTATCTTCTCTCTCTTCCATTGAGATTTGGCCCGTCGCTGTAGGCCTAGCTAGTCAGTCAATGTACACGTGCATGCTAAAAATAGTAACGGGACTACCGTGGGAACATTTTCAATTTTTAATCTTTTGCGTGGTCGTTTCACGCTCCTCCCTTCCGCTCACTTCCTCATTATGCACTCCTACTACCAGGCAATGTGCACACAAGCAGATCAATTACATTGCTTGACCACTATTTGGTGCTTGATTTTGATTTTCAGTATGAATACAAACTGTGAAAGCATGGCCTATTGATCCATGTAGCCAGGTAAACAATTAAGCCAAGGTCAAGCAGCTGCAAAGTAGAAGTGAAGCAACATTTCTATGGCTCATGTGATTATAGGAGTTCACAAGTACAGCTACACACGGTGATACCGGAAGCGATCTGCACTGGGTCTGGGGCCGAGATTATTTTTTTGTAGTGACTTACGTGTAGTGGTTTGCACTGTGTAGTGGTTATACCGGTGAAGTACTTGTTGTGGTTGTATAGCTTCATTCTCAGGCTCCCTCCCCGCCTACCATTTATGCAGCATGCATGGGACAATAATACTGGGGCTCCAGAGGAGCTGGGAATGAGTCTAGTGGTTAATTGTACTGGTTGTAGACCAAGGCAGATGTGCTGCAACTGGTCACATAGGCTATATACCCTAGTTTGCAAAAAGCTAATGTTTTAGCCAGCTGCCTTCATGCAAGGGCATGATTTATGTAGCGCAGTGTGTAACTACCGTATAGCGCCAAATTGTCGAGGCGCATAATTTTTGCGGTTTTCACGGATCCGTGAAAATTAAGCTCGCGAATATTTTCAATACAGAGGCTAGCTATCTCTTGACAGTGAATTGCACCGCCACGCAAACATGGAGCACACACTCGATATCTTCTTTGGCACATGAACGACGTGTCCGTGTTGATCTGAGAACTGTGGCAACCGAAGCATTCAGCATTGAGCTGAGAGAGGCAACGTTTCGTGGGTATCACGTGTACCAAGGGTTCACGTGTACTATCACGTATCGGTGAACAGTTGCCTTGTATGAGAGAGCCTGGACGCGCAAGGATCCCTTCGCTGTGGCAGTGGTGAGATTGAGTGTTACGTGTCACATCAACTACGAACGATCGAGTGTGCACTTTGGCCTGCACTAATTGCGCACGGCAGCGGTCGCATCAGACTGGGCGTGGCTAACCAGAATCCACGATCCGCGAAAATTATTTCTGCGAAATTGTGTAAAAGGCCAATCTGCGAAAATTTTGTCCCTCGAAAATTTGGCACTATATATATATGGTATAGGATGCACAGGTCAAGGTATAGGCATGTTGCGAGACCCTGTCGTGCTTGCCCTTGCATGATTTGGTCCCTGAGCCAGGCTCCTCTTAGCTATCGGTCAATCAGCTTGTGTGCAAACAGGATAACCACCTGTATTAAGACAACCAATTTGTTTCTATTAGATCGTTTGTGATGAAGACCCTGCTCAAACTTGGGATCCTGTTGTTGGTGACTTGCATAGGCTACCTGCTCGCCACGGTATCAACAATTTCCAAGTCGCCACCTCCAGTGGACCTCAAGGCAGGGTCCTATCACCCTGTGCAGAGCTTCTTTCAAAAGCTACACCCAGTTAGCGGACAGTTTGTGGATGTGCAATCTGCAAAACACCCACCTTACTGGAACCCAGAGCTACTTGTGGTTGATTCAGCACATTCTTCTGGTGCCTCTCTCCATGCTGATCCTTCGTTGGTAGAGGGTGGAGCTCGAGGTGAGGTTACTGTGTCATGGGAGAACGTGCCAGACCCAAGTAAACGTGCCCCATATGACTGGATCGGACTTTATTGTCCTTCAGATGCGGACTCACATGCTTACTTGGATTACTGGTCTGTAAGTGAGTCATCCACGTACAGCAAGGGCTATGGCAGCGCTACGTTCACTCTCTACAACATGAGAGTTGATTGTGAGTTCCGTTACTTCGGAAACGATACCTACACTGAGCTACTTGCGATTAGCAATAAGGTGAGTTTCGTCAATGGGAGAGAGGCACCTCTTCAAGGACACTTGGCTCTCACGGGGGATGTAACTCAGATGCGAGTTCACTGGACCACTGGGACAACATCAACCCCCACTGTACACTATGGGACAAGTGCCGATAGCCTCAAGCACACTGCCACTGGTATCTCAAAGACATACAGAGCTTCGGACATGTGTGGGCCTCCTGCTAATCTTTCTTTGCACTTCCATGATCCTGGGTATTTGCACGAAGTACTGCTCACGGGCCTACAACCCAACACAAAGTACTACTTCCAGTACGGAACCCCGGGAAGTATTTTTAGTGAGGTGAAGACTTTCACAAGTGGCTTGCAGAGTGGTGATGCCACACCATACACCTTCATAACATATGGCGATTTTGATATAACCTCTCCACCTGGAGGAGAAATGACTGCAACCTTAGTGCGTAAAGAAGTGGAGGATGGTGCTTCATTTGTGATGCATGTTGGTGATATCAGCTATGCAGTTGGGTATGCCTATCGCTGGGAGCAGTGGATGGCACTGGTAGAACCATATTCAAGCCTGGCTCCCTACATGATCAATATTGGCAACCACGAACAAGATCACTTGGTGGGGGGAGAGAAAGACCCTAGCCGTGCTGCCGGAGAAGGATTCCACCCTCCATGGGGAAACTACGGTCACGATTCTGGTGGTGAGTGTGGGGTACCCATCTACTATCGCTTTCACATGCCTGACAATGGCAATGCTGTGTGGTGGTACAGTTTTGAGTATGGACTGGCTCACTATACCGTCTTCAGTACTGAGCACGACTTCAGAAGTGGTTCTCGACAGTATGCATGGCTTGAGAAGGACCTGCAATCTGTTGACAGAAGGAGCACTCCTTGGCTTATCCTTGCTGGACACAGGCCGATGTATGAGAATGAAAAGTACCCGTCTGACTACAAAGTTACAGTCAATATTCGAGAAGCACTAGAAGACCTGATCTACAAGTATCAAGTCGATGTGGGCTTGTGGGGACACTATCACTCATACGAGCGCACGTGTGCTGTCTATAAAGAGCGATGTAATCCCAAAGGAACTGTACACTTCATTGTCGGGTCTGCTGGCTGTCATTTGGACTCAGTTGGCACTTGGGATGTGCCGTGGGCAATGCACTTTGAGCGAAATTTTGGCTACGGGAGGGTGTCCATTGTTAATCGCTCAGCACTTCACTGGGAGTACGTTAGGAACTCGGATAAGAGCGTAGCCGACAGTGTTTGGCTCACCAAGTGACCCTTCAACTTTGTTGTATAATCTCCTGTTAATGACCTCAGGGTTACAGGGGTTTGTGTAGTTACTGTACATATGGGTCACTAATAATAAATCCTGGTTGTATAATCTCCTGTTATTGACTTCCTGCTTATTTATATCCAGGAGTTTATTATTGTTGTATAATTATAGTTGCTGTACAATCATAATATTATTATTATTACACTCCTGGTATAGGAAAAATTGTGCCGCGTAATGTAATCTAATTAACCTAATCTAAATAATTAATAAACGTTTGACTATTTCCGAATGGCCTACAAAGATTCTGACTACACCGTCGTGATCGCTATGATGCAGTGACACAAAATCAAAATAATTGTGCTGAAACTCACCTTGGTGGTAGAGATATGAACGCTTTTGTCTCGCCGTTGGCCACCATTGCTCGAGCGCTCTCTTCGACTTCCGGTGGCAGTACCGTTCTTAGGAAAGGCACACGAAGATTCTGACCACACGGCCGTGATCGCTGTCGTTCACTGACGCTTACATGCCAAAACTCACCGTGCTGGCGAAGTTGTGAGCGCTGTAACAGTTTCTTGTCTTCGCCTTGGGCCGCCATTGCTGACTCAGCTCAATCGATCGACGTTGACGTCGCGTGGCATGTGCGTTAATTGGAATGAGTTGCAATACCTAGCTTGCGCTACCGTCGAGTCGCAACCGGTTGCAACGCGGCTACCAGGAGTGCGGTTGCCCCTCGTTTTATGAACAAGGTTAAGCCACTAGCTATCACTGGTACAATAGAATGGAGGTAGGAGTGTACTGGGATTTGTGTACATCCTTACCCGAAAATCGTTAGTGCCAAGTCTGATTTCGATGTTATCAATTGTGGCACTGGGCAATCATACATTGAACCACGGTGGTGAGTTGAAGGAGCAGCAGGTGTTAGAGGGTCCGCAGCCCTGTCCATCCCACAGAGGGTCATCTAGATAGGGAACATTTTGACCATTATAGGTGATGTTTCCTGTATCACAGAAGTAGTTGTTCCAGGTACATTGTTGGTGCTGTTCGAAGAACAAGGACAGATTCTGTCAAATTAAGTCTACAATTTTATTTATTTCAGCAGCAAAAAGCTCCAGATGTGTTGACGAGGTGAGCCATGTGTTATACTAACTCCGTCAGCATGGTGAAAAGCGTCGGTGGAGCCAAACTGGTAACCAATGATCCTTCTACACACCTGATTAGCTACCTCCAGTATTCAAAGTATTGCTAGAGTATCGAGTATCTGTTCTTGAAATGCATCCTCCGAGTGTTGCCAAGTCCCATTGAACAGGACAAGAGTTACTTTCGGTTGTGTTGACATAAGCAATTCGTCTCCACCCCCATTCCCCCGCACCATGGCATCAGTGGGGGAGCTATGAAATCTTGAAGCAATGCATCCAAGTCACTGTTAATGTCGCTTCTAGTTGTCTCCCTCTGCTCACTAGAGGGGCAGCTGTCTGCTTGTAGGACTCTGGCAGGGTAGGAGAACTGGGCAGCAGCTGCTGGCTGAGCTAGGAGAACAACACTGGCTAGAGCTATGCAGATGAGGAAGGAGGGAGCTTCCATCTTAACTGAGTTTCATGTCACAACAACTGCGCACTGGTTTGTAGTTGCTCTGAAATATATAGCTAGAGAGAGTCAAGTTGTATGGTAATTCCCCATATTGACATGGCGGTGAAGTGTGAGGTCCATAATGTAAATTCTGTACAGTACTTGAATTAAGTTCCATATAGAGCTAGCCTTTAATCTATAGCTACTAGTATGATTTTGCCACTGTTCTATGCAATCGTGGCACCAAATTGCATTTGATTGTTGTCATAGCTACAAGGTGAAGGGTATGATCCCTAGCCTGTATATACAGGAATTAAGTTCCACATAATTATAATTATGGAGCTAGTGTTTTGTGTTTGTTGTGATGATTCCCCAACAGTTCTATGTAGCTAATCATGCCACCAAATTGCATTTGATTGTTGTCATATAAGGTGAAGTGTGTGATCCCTAACTTGAATTCTGTAAGGAATTATATGTGATGAAGCTAGCATTTCGTTTCTGGTTTGTTTAGATGATTCCCCGTCAGTTCTATGTATACTAATCATGCCACCAAATTGCATTTGATTGTTGTCATGTAAGGTGAAGTGTACGTGTGATCCCTAACTTGAATTATCAAGGTTCCATAATTATATGATGAAGCTAGCATTTGGTTTGTTGTCATGCATGTGGTTCCCCAACAGTTCTCTATATGTAATTGATTTTTGACAAAAGGTGAAGTGTGAGATCGGCATAACTGAATTCTGTACAGTATTTAACTTCCATTTAGAGCTAGCCTTCACTTTCAATTGTTTACAAGGTAATGTTGAGATCCTCTCTCTCCGTGAAGGAAATCTGTGTCACTAACAAGGGTGTGAAGTGCGTTCTGGGGGTGGGGGCAAACTGCGGCCCACACCTTGAAAATATTGATATTAGACAAGTATACGCACCGGGTGACTGGAACAGAGGGTGTGGATGGGAACTTTTAGACCACAAGGGCTGGAATCGGGTTTACTCATAACGGATAAATGGACTGAATCTCGAATTTAAATGCGGCGTTTGACAGAAATTGCCAAAATCTAATGCTCGCCAAATGTTCCCGCTATATGGTACAGTGTGCAGGTATTATAAATTCACTGCTAAAAGTGCTTTGTTAAGCACAACTAAAACTTCTTGAAATATTCATTCGGTTGGTGCGCGATCGCGAGCTAATACACTGAGTAAGCACAACTAACAGAACTGTCACACAGTGTATACGTATACGGTGTGGACCACCACCCAATACATTATGGTCACATCTTGTGTACCAACAGTTATGATATACTGGAATTGCTATTAGGTTGCTAATTTAGTCAAAGGAGGTCATTCTGGACCAATTCCCTGCAGCTAAACCAGACGACACCTTTGGTCTCGTGGAATATTGCATTCCTCGGGTAGTAATAACTTCCCACACAGTAGCTCTTGATATCCAACACAGTAGCGTGCATGCAGTAATAGTAGCTATCTATGCAGCAATAGCGCAAATTCAGCATACATGTGTAATAGCTACAGTGTGTTAAATTGTTCAAACTTTGTTGTTTGTCATAAATTATTGCAGTCATGTTCAGCCTTGAATTGTTCCACAGGAATAATCACTATAGTGACCAATAGGATTGATGATTCTACATGTGTAATAATTATCACAGTCATGATAATTGGGTGCATATAATGCTTTTGAACTTAATGAGGTCTCTGAAAAATCCAATAGACACCTCATCAAAATTAATATTTGTATTTCATACGGAAAAACAATATAGTCTAAGCCGGTTATTGCACTCAAGCAGGTCTCTTAGTCATTTCAAGACCTTCAGGATGCACCGAGGACGAAGCCCTTGGTGATTACAGGTAGCATCCCTCAGGTTTCTAAACAGCTAAGAGACCTGCTTGAGTGCAATAACCAAATCAAAATTTAGGTGACACTTCTTTTGTTCACCGGATGTAGACTACTAAAACTTCGAGTAGTACGTCCTTACTTAACCGAAAATCGTTAGTGCCAAGTCTGATTTCATGCTATCAGCTGTATGGTAATTGTCTTGTGATCATTCCCAACTCTGAGCTATCCCGGAGTGGTTTTCAAAGCTTCAATTCTATTGGCTATATAACAATACCCTAACCTGCCATAATATACCCTAAGTATGCACTGTATGACGTAAGTGACCTAAGTGAACCAATCAGAAGCGAGCTTAGAAAACTACTCTGGTACTGTAGCCAACTCTTCTAACAATGTAGCTAATTGCATTTGGCTGTTGACATGCTTGGTGAAGTAGGAATTGTGTAGGGCTGCGCCGAGCACCATACTGGCCATGGGAGCATAAACTTGCATAATGCAAGCACATTAGCTATGTTCCTGGTCCGATTACGTATTCACAGTCCATTCATGAAGCAGTGAAGCATCCACTAAACTCTTTTCAGCAGCATGCTTTCTGGGGCCCGGGATTGGTAGCTACTGAGGGCAAAGTTCTTTGCATGGCTTTAGAAAAAAGAGGGCGTTTTGCCATCCATTGCTGTTCGATCACAGGCTACATTCCAAAAAAATGGTATAGATAATGTGCATTATTCATGCAGCCGAAAAGAGCTAGCATGGGCCTGGGAATGAGGCTACACCTCTTGTCCACCAAATACTGTGTTTTGTTGCAACAAGTCTCACGAAAGAAGCCTACCTGTTAGTGACTTTGCTAAAGTTAATGGGGACATTATCCCAACTCTACAGGCTTCCATTCCAAAGATGCCACTATTAGTGTTGCCATGACATAATATTATTGCTGTGTCACTGTATTGTGACATTATACTTTGTACAGGTACATATAGCTATGTCATAACCTGCCGCAGGAAAGAATAATGTCACTGGTTAAATTGCCTAAGGGTTTTATGTAGCTAGTACATGTTCCAGTTGCATGTAGTTACAGTCTGACCGGACCTCTCCATTCCAGAAACACTCGAGGTAGCTACATGTAGCTAGCTGGCTACTCAAAGTGTGCTTAATGTGAGGGTCCACTAAACTCTCATCTTTTACTGCAAGTTTGAGCAATTAAGTCCCAAATTGTGTTTGACATGGAGAGAACAACATCTGTCCATAGCACATATCTAAGGCGCAGCCAATAATGGACAGTTAGCTTACAGATTGCATACCTTCACCTTGGCAACAATCAAATGCAATTAAGAACAGTTGGCTGTGTTCACCAGGTGCCCCCCCCCCCCCCCCCCCCCCCCCCCCCGTCTAATTTTCTTTGATGTGGTCATTGGAATGTTCTTTGATGCAGTCATAATTAAATTTGGTTCAATTACATCAGCTTTGGGGGAAGTCCCCATGATATTCTCTCTATATATTTCAGAACCCAACAACAAAACATTCATCAATGTGATCGTGGTCTGTGTATGCCTGTTACATTTCTTGTAGCAGTGTGTAATCCAGTCAACTAGTACAATGGACGCTCCCTCTCTCCTTGTCTGCATAGCTCTAGCCAGTGTTGCTCTCTTAGCTCAGCCAGCTACTACCCAGTTTTCCTACCCTGCCAGGGTCCTACAAGCAGACAGCTGCCCCTCTAATGATCAAAGGGAGAGAACTAGAAGTGATATTAATGGCGACTTGGACCGATTGCTTCAAGATGTTGTTGTTCCACCATTGATGCCATGTGGGGGGTTGGGGTGGAGACAGATTGTTTACATCAACACAACTGAAAATGACCAAAGTTGTCCCAGTGGATGGAATAGGACCCCAGTCAATTCCGGGTCCATTATTCTGTGCAGGGCTAACGGTGTTGGGACTTTGACTTTTGACACTGTCATGTTCAATACTGGACTTATTCCTTATGACCAGGTGTGTGGAAGGATGACTGCCTACCAGTTCGGCTCTACAGCTGCCTTCAGCCAGCGTAATACAGGAATCAACACTGCGTATGTTGATGGAGCTAGCATAACACACGGCCTTCCCCCAGCCCGTCAACACATCTGGAGCTTCGCTATTGGTCGCGCTGAAATAACAGCTCTAGATTCCGACAGTATCTGTCCCTGTTCCTTGAACAGCACCAACAGCGTTCCAGCGTTTGTTGGAAACAACTACTTCTGCGATACAGGGACCATCATCTATGACGGTAATATTCTCTATCTAGATGACCCCCTGTGGGACGGACAGGGCTGTGGACCCTCTAGCAACTGCTGCTCCTTCAACTCACCACCATGGTTCAATGTACGATTGCCCAATGCTACCACTGATGACATTGAAGTCCGAATTGGTGTTGACTCTAGTCGATCTGCTAAGGACACATATATTGAATCGATAGTAATCTATGTCCGGTGAACTAAGCTATGAGTAATTATCATAATTATTGGCTAATCCATGTCAGAGATTTTGAGCTGCGTTTCTGACTTTATCTGCATGCATGCATGACATTATTGTGTTGTTTCAATCTCATAGAACTTCTGCATTTTCACACCATACTCAGAAATACTGTGCTGTTCAGTCATAATCATCAAGTTTTTTGCAAAGGCTGAGATTCGTGCAGGATTTTCTTCTCGATGCATGGTCTAGCTGGCATCATTACTGGATTTATTCCTGATAACAGCCTATATTCTTCTGATGCTCCGCTTTTGTCTCCTGCACCATTGCTGCTCAGCTTCATTTCCCAAGCCCACACTCTACACACTGTTGAAATGTTCCATAGTGCATGCACCAGGTTTACAGTTTGGGTGGCCAACCATACCAACATTAAACCGCACTACCGGTATAGTACAATGAATGTAGACCATAACCAGTATCCCCCCACAACACTCATGAATGTGCCAACTGGATTTTCAATATGCACTATAGTGGTTACTACAATAATTATAATGCAAGAATGCATGATGACATCATCGTAATGTGCTACGCCATGTAATGCCAGTGATGTCAAGAAAGAAACCTACCTGTCATGAACAACTTCACTAAAGGGGGACATTTTCCCAACTCTACAGGGTTCCATACCAAAGATGCCACTATCAGTGTTGCCATGACAAAATTATTGCTGTGTCATCATAATCGTGACAACCTTATACAATTGAATGGGAGTGGCTAAAAATGCATTATTTTGTTTTCTGATACAATAGAGCGGCTGCATTGACGTAACAAAACCACGTGACTGAGTACTTCCGCATGGCAAAAGAACATGGAGTTCAATGGCAGCTGGACGGAAACTAGTAGTTCACTTGTACTCGAGGTCGTGTAGCTGCTCGATCTAATCGGCATGGTAACTGCACTACAGTGATAGTTGACACAGTAGTACTTCGTAAGTTCCGAGCTGCTTGCGTTTCTAAGATCACTGTAGAAATTACTGCTTTCTTGCCATGTGCATATGCAGTCTTATGAGAGAAACGAAATATAACGGAGGATGTTTCGGTTGTTTTACGGCCGGTGACGTCAAACGCAGCCGCTCTATTGGAACTAGCATACTTCATGGTGTGCACATGGTTAAAATTTAATGAGGTTCCACAAAGTTCTTGACTTTTATTGCAAGCGTATGTGTCTAGCACTGAGAGATCAACATCTTCCAATACAACAAATCTAAGGTGCAACATATACATAAAAGTATTCATAGGTTCCCAGTCATGCTTGCACATGTGCAGTGGACAGAAGCATGGAACAACAGAGAAGACCAGCTAGGGAAGAAAGTGAATTGAGCCTGAGAAGGTACCAAACATGCAGGAGACAAAAGCACAGAGCAACAAATGAGACCATGTGCATGAAAGAGAGTTGAAATTAATTTTGTATAATATGATATGGGTGCTGACCAGCCTGGCTATGCAGTACCACAACCCTCACCTACCACCAAAGCAAGACAAAAATTAATATGCATGTTGCTAGTACGTCTCTTAGGTTGACTAATAATTTTCTATGAAAAAAACACACAATCTATTTAGTGTGCTGGGATCGACGGGTAGTACGTATAACACCCTCACTGCATGGTTTAGTATTATGCTGATACCCACACAACAAACAATATTCATGGTACTACAGAATCATCATACTGCAGTAGTGAAGTTTAAATTTTTGAACGGTGACTATATTACAAAAAATACAGGACTGGTGCAGTAATAAATTAATGCAACACAGTTTAGTGTGCTTCAAAACCACTCAATTAGTTTATGAACAGTACCTCTGATTATAACGAAAAGTGAAAATACAACAGAAAGGTAACATGACTAAAAAACTAAATAGCATTTACAGAACACAAACAATACCAAAACACGCCAGTGTGCTTATTTTGAATCTCTGCTTGCAATGGAGGCAGTGTCCGAGCTGGTGCCATACGACCGCCGCTTCATTCTCTCCGGGTCTACCATTGCAGCTACCTCAAAGTCCTTGTACACCTCGGCTACAGTTTCCTCCACTGCAAGTAAGAAATAGACCATATTCAGCCAAGATTCAACCAATCAGAAGGCTGCAGTCAGTGTCTAAACAGGAAGCACAATCCTAATATCAAGAAGTTTGAGCACTACCCCACCATAACCATAGTCTGCAGGCGTGGCATGTCTTGTTAGACAAAAGACCAAAGCACTATCATCGATAAAATTAGTTTGATAAAAACTACTTACACAATGACTGCAGTTTCGGCCTGAATGGGCCTTGTCAGGAGCGCAGATACAAACAGCACACATACATATTCTACTTGTAACAGTTAACACCAAAGTTCCTTACAGACTTGACTGTGTCTGTCATCCTGACCCTGATCTGCCTTGAGCTGTGCAACTCTTAGCCTGTACAGCAGCATTGAGTAGAGGAAGAGTACGGTGACGTGACGTGATTAGGATTCACCACAACTTGTCAAACGTACGTCATCTATTCTGAACGTGATCACGTCGTCACTTCATGCAGTTATTGTACGGACTTACAGAGTCACGATGTCCCCATTCTCTCGGTCAAGTGCAATTGCAAGCGCATCCTGGAGAAGGAGAGCATATGTGACGGTCTTATCAACAACACTCCAATCCCTGCTTTCCTACTTGTATAGCAAGTAAGTATGAAGCTGAAACATGCGGCTCATACACTAGGTGACAACTTTGCTCACCTGTAAATTATTTCTATACCCTTGATATCATTCACATGAAACTTACTAGCCCCCCGTACTGCATGCAAACTTTGCATTGCAAAGATAAGTCAGGGCCCAGGAATGAGGCTAACAGTAAACTGCAATGTAATCTTGTCCTTAGCAACTACAGTTTGCCATGGCTCTTGACGGTCATGCAGCAATGTGATGTTGTCTAGCAACAGGATTGGAGTTGCCTGATTCCAAGCACCAAAAGTCAACGGTTTGACCCCAGGCTCTTTTCCTCCTGTGCTTAAACTGTGAGGAAAGAGTGAGTCTACGTAGAGGGTACCTTTCCATCTTCATCCACTGGCCCAAGCTTTGCTCCTCTCTTCAGGAGTAACACCACCAGGCTGAAAGGGATGGCAGGCAAAATCTGAACTGAGCAGCAAGCCTCTATATAGACAGACTCCAACAATGGCCAAGGCCTTTATGAATATCATTAGCAGCCTATTTACTATTCTGTATGTTGCAGGCTTTGGACTACATACATGCCGTTGGCACATGTGAAGCCAATGTAGTTAACTTTCCTTCTCAGCTTATAGTCGACACGATGTGGAGAACATTCACTGAGGACTAGACAGCGGGACTACGTCAGACATGCATGCCCAGATGGTAGGTCAAACAGGTTGACAACAACCTCCTCTGAGGTTGCTTCTGACTCCCCTTCCACATAACATATGCCCAACATGTACGTGCACATGTTCAGACATGCATGCGTACCCCGCATCATCATTGAGAGCAGCATGGTGCAGACATCCTCTTCCTTTGGAATCTCTGCTGTCCAGTTTCGCTCCATTCTGGTAGAGGAACTCGGTCATCACTGTGCTACCCTATAGTGGTGTGTGTGTGGGGGGGGGGGGGGGGGGGGGGGGGGGGGGGTTACAAGCCAGCCCTCCATCAAATGTATGAAACTAGCAAGGTGGTCAGGGAGAAGTTAAGGGAATCCTTGATGGGGAAAATCCAAGATGATACTTTTGTACTTCTGAATCAGTACAATGGACAATATTGCGTATATACGTGGATAGTTCAGGTTACAGATCCCACAACTTCGCCCTGGCAGCAATTAAGAAAACACTCGGTTGTATTCACCAGGGTGTTCCCCGCTTTATCTCTGGTTTGATGTGGTCATTGGAACGTTCTTTGATGCAGTTATATTTTCTTCCCCTTTTCCTGTCAGTTCTTGGGGAAAACACCATCCCCATGAGACTCTATATATTTCAGAACCCAACAATGCATGATTGTGGCCAGTACGTGTGCAATCCCAGTCAACCAGTAGCTAAGATGGAAGCTTTCTCCCTCCTTGTCCTTCAACTCACTACCGTGGTTCAATGTACGATTGCCCAATGCCACAATTGATAGCATTGAAGTCAGAATTGGCGCTAGCAACTTCCGATCCAATGAGGACACACTACTTGAATTGCTAGTAATCTATGTCCAGTGAACTAAAGCATGATTGCATGAAGTATCGCGAGACTTAATGTAGAAATAAACTCACATTTTGACTGTAGTTCAGGTTTTGAGTGACCTTCTGCATATTGTAAACTAACTTGAACATACCTTTTGTAATTATTATCACCAGAGAACAAAACTGGCTCTATTCATTCCTAAATCTTTAAAAGTGCAGTCGCATACCTATTCCAACAGGAACATCCCGGCATGGTCCAGCAAGCTATTGCAAGCAAAGAAACAACTGGGAAGCAAAGGTCCACACTGTGGTGCCTACACGGGTGCACGCGCCTCCAACACGCATACCAGCAGTCTGGGGACGAGACCGCAGAAACTGCCCCCACACAATTAAAGTGTGCTGGAATATAAGTTTGACTGATACACATAATACAGACGCGATGTGACTACACTGCACGATTAGTTGCCTCGTGCAAAGACGCTCGGCAATTACAACCATACGTATATCTTGATTCACATCCATACAACATGATTTCCATAAGTTCCAAGCCATGTCTCTCTGGGAATAAGGAATGTGATAATAATTTCTGACAGGTCAGTGGCAGGATGAACACATGGCAACCATCACTCGCTTCTCAACTCATACACAAACAAATGCAACTCTGGTTATCAGAAACAAGCACTTTTGTGGCTGCTCTGCAAGCTCTCATCTGGTTGTCACAGACAACTGTGGTTGTGGATTTCCCTGAACACTAACTAGATTAGTAGAGTGGCTTCCATATATTGAAACTGTCAATTAGGGCAGTTAAAACAAATCCTCTCTTAACTGCCTGAAAAATGTTGTAACTATTACAAGGTATGCTCTAACTGCCTTAAGATGTTGGAACTATTATAAGGTACCGTAGTTGCCGATTATTTCATGTGGCAATAATTTCGCGGTCTAGCCACTAAACGTGACACACAAATACTTCACGGAGGGAAATTTTCGCTGATTTACTTCCCACGAACAAAAAAAGTTCATACTACACTCGCTTCTCAACTCATACACAAACAAGCACTTTTTGTGGCTGTTCTGCAAGCTCTCTTCTGGCTGTCACAGACAAACGTAGTTGCGGATTTCCCTGAACTCTAACTAGATTAGTAGAGTGGCTTCCATATTGAAACTGTCACTTAGGGCAGTTAAAACAAATCAATCCTCTTAACTGCCTGAAAAATGTTGCAAGGTATGCTCTAACTGCCTTAAGATATTGTGACTATTATAAGGTACCGTAGTTGCCGATTATTTCATGTGGCAATAATTTCGTGGTCTAGCCACTAAACATGACACGCAAACACTTCGCGGAGGGACATTTTCGCTGATTACTTCCCGCGAACAAAAAAGTTCATACTACAGCAAGTTGTAGTACCATAGGAACTGCTGTGCTGCATTCCGGTTTTCACAGACAAACGTGGTTGTGGATTTCCCTGAACACTAGCTAACTAGATTAGTAGAGTGGCTTCCATATTGAAACTGTCAATTAGGGCAGTTAAAACATTAACTGCCTGAAAATGTTGTAACTATTACAAGGTATGTTCTAACTGCCTTAAGATGTTGGAACTATTATAAGGTACCGTAGTTGCTGATTATTTCGCGTGGCAATAATTTCGCGGTCTAGCCACTAAACGTGACACGCAAATACTTCGCGGAGGGAAATTTTCACTGATTACATACTTCCCGCAAAGTTCATACTACAGCAAGTTGTAGTACCACTGGAACTGCTGAGCTGTGTTCCGGTTTTCACAGCCACATGTGGTTGTGGAATTCCCTGAACACTAACTAGATTAGTAGTGTGGCTTCCATATTGCTGTCAGTTGTATCAACATTCCTTTGATCTGCCCACACTGCACAGTATAAAATAGTCTCTGTTACAAGTACACACAGTTGTGAAATTGTTTCAATACAAGGTGTAGCTACCTCGGAGACGACAGAAATGGATGTCTTGTTCCTTCTACTGAGCGCAGCTGTAGCTGGTCTTGTTCTCCAAGGCCAGCCAGGTCTTGCCTTCACCTACCCAGCCAGGACACTGCAGAGCAGCAATGCAACCTGCCCTTCCATGCAGTGGTCAGAGGGAGACAATCAGAGAAGAAATTGAGGAAGACCTTCAAGTAATACTGCAGCGAGTTGTAGTACCACTGGAACTGCCGTGTGGTGGAGAAGGGTGGAGACTTGCTGCTTACCTTAATATGACTGACCCCTTGCAGCGCTGCCCTCCAGGATGGGTAACATATGCTCAGAACGGAAAGAGGACATGTGGAATATCTACAGGTTCTGCACGTTGTGTGCAAATTGTGTATCCAATCAGAGGCCTGCAGTACAACCAAGTATGTGGCAGAATTATTGGCTACCAGTACGGAGGTCCAGATGCTTTTCTAAGTGCTCCAGGTTCATCAATTGATGATAGCTATGTTGATGGAGTTAGTGTCACTCATGGCTCCCCCCGCCAGCACATCTGGACCTTTGCAGGTGGCCTCAGACAAGACGGAAGATGCACCCTCTGTGCTTGCCCCTGTGATCAAAGCAGTATCAGTGCTGCAGTTGTTCCATCATTCGTGGGACAGAACTACTTCTGTGAATCAGGAATGACGTCGTTCAACGGGTCACTCTTTCTGTACACAGACAACCCCCTGTGGGACGGACAGGGGTGTGGCCCCACCAGCACCTGCTGCTCCTTCAACTCACCACCATGGTTCAATGTACGACTGTCCTCCCCCACAACTGATGACATTGAAGTCAGAGCATGTAGTGCTCAAAATGAAGCTACACCAATTGAAATCATGGAAATCTACATGAAATAACCACATACTTTCAAATTCTGCTACCATTTGCCTAATTGTGCATGGCTACATGGAGTCCTCACTCTTAATAAGTTTGTACAATCATGCATACAGTTTGTACTGCTGTCACATACCGTAGATTGGGAATTTTCGCCTGTTAAATTTTCGCGTTGTTTTATATTTCATGTCATGCACTCAGTACACAGCTGATTATGCAATGGCATACAACATAATGAAATTCATTGCAAATAGTGCTGTGATAGCCAGCCTTCATTTCTTAGTCCAACCTCTTTGACAGTGCTTCTTCCGGAGCTATTCAAGTGCTTTCCTAATAGGGATGGGCGTACTTTCGAGTAATAAATGACCCTTTGCAACAACTTGTCACGAAAAAGGGGGGTGGGCGTATTTTCGAGAGACTACGGTATACGTGATAGCACGTGTTCACACAACTGGCATCAGATGCCCTGGCGATTGTGGGATGTTCCGCGTAGCATACGTGTTCTATGAACACTTTTAGTTTCAGCAGAAGAATTACAGCAAATCCATAAATTATCTTCTGCTAACAAGTGAAAGGTCTTTTTTTGCAGGGGGGGGGGAGGGGTCACTGCTCTAACACAAGAGGAACAGCGGGTTACATTGTACTTCCTGAGGATAGGTAGATAATTATAACTCTAGAATGAATTCCCTGCAATTACATCAGCCATTTGCACGGACAAATGCATTTTCAGTTTTCTTCTTTTCCTCACACGGTTTCTTCACTTCACCCTCAACAGGTTGCTGGGTCTTTTTTTCTCAGTTTAGGTACAATACTAGACCTACTGAATTTGCTCTTGTGTTGGAGTTAATTTGTGTTGCATTTAACTGTATTATACAGTAGCCATAGTCATTTTGGGTATGCACTGGTGCTATTGTATGCCCAGTACCGTATGTACAAACTTTTATAGAATAAAACAACTTGTTTTCCACGACAACCTGTACCCTGTACTTTGGTGTGCATGCGACCAAAGCAGCTAGTCTACCCAGTTAGAGCAATTTTCTCTCCCTCAGAAGTTCCCTATGCCCCCACTCCCAACTTCCTGGGCGCGAGAAAATTGGTCTAGCTCAATAGACAATCCTTATACATTCACACTCAGTGGTCCTACCAGTAAATCAAGACATGCCCTACTCAAGAGTATTCATATCCACAGTCCCAGTACAGTACTTGCCATGAGCGATTTCAAAATGGGCAGAGCCAAGAAACTGATAATAGAAATAACGACGAAAAGAAATACCTCGACATGTATCAGGTATAGAAACTTCCGAATATTATTATGTTCATTGATTTGCGTTGACTGTAAATGCCTGCTTGAAGCATTTTTGTCTCGGCACCGAAGTGCCGAGACACAGTGCTGGATGCGTAGGTACGTACGTACATGCGTACGTACGTACGTGGTACGTCGCTTTTCGCAATGCGCCCGCGCAAGTGCTGCATGCATGCTCTACACCCTTAATAGGGTGTCAAACGTATTTATAGCCTGCAAGTAGATCTTCAAAATTGATTATGGGGTTTGAATGGCTGCTCATGAATCCTCTTACCAAGACTGCTGCTACGTAGCTCTAATACTTAATTCAGGACAATGAATACTCACCCATCCAGTGTGCTGCACTCAGCCATCCCAAGTGCATACTAAAGCTCACTCAGCTCTAGCTAGCTAGCTATAGGCCTATAGATAAGTGCTGAAAGAATTGGCCAAGGTGTTGACTAAACATCAAGCCCAGACACGACCATACTGCTTTCACCCTTTGGGTGAACATTCCTGACCCACCCCTTGCTCACACAGAACCTCCAAGGATATTGACGCTCACTTGAGCTGAAAGTCTCGTAGCTAACAGGTTTTGCAGTCATAATAAAGGGTTAAGCAGCTGCCATGTCCTCTGCATGATTCTAGCTGATACCAAGTCGTGCCGAGACACATCAAGTCTTTTAAAGACTCACTTGTTTCAATATTTTTTGCAGACAGACAGACACACACACACACACAGATAGACACGAAAGGCATTGCTTAACCCTTGCTGCACATGCATGTTTAATTTGGGGTAACAATCAACAGACCATTAACAGTGCATATGACCAACATTTGTGTGCCAACGACCCTGCCCGAGTCCTACAAGCAGACAGCTGCCCCTCTAGGGAGCAGAGGGAGACAACTAGCCTCGTTCCCAGGCCGTCTGCCAGTCGCGCGCGCACCGCATACGTGACCTTTGACCCCTTGTCAGATAGCTGGCAGAAGGCCTGGTACCACTCCTACGTCATTTACAAGCAAAGTGGACACGGTTGTAAAGCTACTCGACTACAAGTATTTTCGAGTTTATATTGATACCACGAAGACAGCAACTTGATGCCAACTCATCGCTAACGGCAATACAGCATGCACTAACGTTTGACTACTCAGCCGTAAGTCTTGCCAAGCGCTTGGTAAGCTACTGTAGAGGTAAGCTATTGTAGTTACCTAGGCTACTACAACCGTACAACAAGGAGTTCCATACCTGACGCCTCCAGTGGTCCACCACGGTAGCGTAAAAGCCAACAATAACTCGCTAGGAAACCTGCAGATAGCCCGTGAACTTCTGGCACGCCGCCATTTTACATGAAACCGTGTCCACCTACGTCACAACCGTGTCCACATTGCAGTCTTAAGCACTTGTAAATGACGTAGGAGTGGTACCAGGCCTTCTGCCAGCTATCTGACAAGGGTTCAAAGGTCACGTATGCGGTGCGCGCGCGACTGGCAGACGGCCTGGGAACGAGGCTAGGAGACAACTAGAAGCAACATTAACAGTGATTTGGATGCACTGCTTCAAGATTTTGTAGTGCCACCACTGATGCCTTGTGGGGGGTTGGAGTGGAGACGAATTGCTTATGTCAACACAACCGAAAGTAGTACCGCTTGTCCTACTGGATGGGGTTTGTCTACAGTCAGTAACGGAAAGGTAGTGTGCGGGTCATGACTCGATTATGACTATTCCAGCAGTACATTCAACACTGGAGGTATTCCTTATAATCAGGTGTGTGGAAGGATCACCGGTTACCAGTTCGGCTCCACCGATGCTTTTCACCATGCGAACATGGACATTGACAGTGTGTATGTTGATGGAGTGAGCATAACACATGGCTCACCTCGTCAGCACATCTGGAGCTTTGCTGCTGGTCGCACTGAACTAACAGCCGTAGATTTTGACAGTATCTGTCCCTGTTCCGTGAACAGCACCAACAACGTTCCAACAATGAATATTGTTGGCAACAACTACTTCTGTGATACAGGAAACATCTGATTCAGGTCAAAATGTTATCCATCTAGATGACCCTCTGTGGGATGGACAGGGCTGTGGACCCTCTAGCACCTGCTGCTCCTTCAACTCACCACCGTGTTTCAATGTACAATTGCCCAATGCCACAATTGATAACATTGAAGTCAGAATTGGCGCTAGCGACTTCCGACCCAATGAAGACATACAACTAGAATTGTTAGTAATCTATGTCCGGTGAACTGAAGCATGATTGCATGAAGTGACTTTCTGCATAGTGTATTCTTTCAACTAATGATTTCACCAGAGAACGCATGAAAATTGGCTACATCCAAAAGTGCAGTCATGTACACATTCCAACAGGAACACCCCGGCAACTTATTGCATGCTCAAACCATTATGGCTAAGATCGTATTATGTACGTGTTGTGTCATGGCATTCCAGTAGCACTCAGTAGTTGGCACACAAGGTTGACAGTGCTCACGGCCACTGGGCTAACCACCATGTGTGCTGGGCTAAGCAAGCCCTATATTGCGTCTATCATGGAGTGATTGACATCAGTCCATACAGCAAATCTAAGACAACCATACGTATATCTCGCTTCAAATCCATATAACATGATTTCCGCAAGTTCCAAGACATGACACTCTGGGAATAAGGAATTTGATAATAATAATTATGGCTTCTGATGGGTCGGCAGGATATCACTTGAGGTCCACATGGCAGCCATCACTTGCTTCTCAACTCGTCGATCCACAAATTTGACTTTCTTAGCTTTTTTGAGAGGTGGAATAATTAAGAATATGACATGCCATCACTAAATCCTTTTTAATTTTCGGAGGAAATATTATGCCGCCTCTAGTATATATATATATACATACTGTTATGCCATGTGTCATGGAATTTTATGCACGATATGTCACTTGTTACAACATCATATCAATCTAAAATTTTGACAACAACGCTATGGTCTGATTCGGTCATCATCTCAATATTAAGATACTAGGAATATGCATCCGCATCATGCCTCACGTGCTTCATGTGTGCGCGTATGTGGTATGTGTGACATGACCACGTGCTTACGAGTATCTATGATCTAGCTAGACTAAGTGTGCGTTTGAGAGTGTGGAGCTGAGATAAAGATGTTGATTACGCTCACTGTTCGACTCCACATGTAGCTGCTCTATAGCTCTGCAAGCCCTGAAGGTCACCGTTGGCCAGCTACGTGAGACTATTGCGGAGTTGTGCTATACTGAACAGATGTCGACTGTGTTCATTGTTCGACTCCATATGTAGCTGCATGAACTCTGCAAGCCCTGGAGGCACCACACTTGTCCACTGAGCTGAGTCTCAAGGTTATATTTCTCACTTCGTCGAGTCTTCGGCCGGCAGGAAACCCACTAAGCATTATCAACATTCCTGTTGATAATGCTCCTCTCGCAATACGCTGAACGTGTGTTGCAAGAAATAGATCCCCCATTCAGAGTCTTGTGCTAATGCACTCGGCAACAATGTAAAAGCCTGCCATGCAGTTAGGATGCAAGTGCTATTGACAGTTGATATACATCGTTTTACCACTAGATTTTGTGTCATGACTGGATTTGTCACGACACAATGTATGCCACCACAATGTATGCCACAACTATCCCACCACAATGTATGCCACAACTACCGGATGGTATCCCTAATTAACACAGTGCCATGATTCTATGAAACACTTGGGAATCACATCTCAACATGTAATCAGAACCCAAACAAACCAGCTGTTATACCGGTACATCAAGTCAGTCCCAGTAAGCAGTCAAGAGGTTGCCTGTTGCATTCCTCTGTTGCCAGTCTGTGTGTAATCCCAGTCAATCACTTGCTAAGATGGACGCTCCCTCCCTCCTCGTCTACATAGCTCTAGCCGGTGTTGCTCTCCTAGCTCAGCCAGTTGCTGCCCAGTTCTCTTACCCTGCCAGAGTCCTACAAGCAGACAGCTGCCCCTCTAGTGAGCAGAGAGAGACAACTAGAAGTGACATTAACAGTGACTTGGACAGATTGCTTCAAGATTTTGTAGCTCCCCCACTGATACCATGTGGGGGGTTGGGGTGGAGACGAATTGCTTATGTCAACACAACCGAAAATGGCTTTTGTCCCAGTCCGTGGCGTACAGAAACACTCAATGGAAGAGTGTTGTGCAGGGCATACTCACACATTGCTGGGGCATTTGTCAGAAAAATGTTCAGTACTGGAGGTATTCCTTATAACCAGGTGTGTGGTAGAATCGTTGCCTACCAGTTCGGCTCTCCAGATGCTTTTAGTCAGCGCAATACAGGAATTGACACTCCGTACGTTGATGGAGTTAGTATAACACACGGCTCCCCACGTCAGCACATCTGGAGCTTTGCTGCTGGTCGCGCTGAACTAACAGCCGTAGACTTTGACAGCATCTGTCCCTGTTCCTTGAATAGCACCAACACTGTTCCAGCATTTGTTGGCAACAACTACTTCTGTGATACAGGGACCATCATCAACGATGGCCAATATGTTCTCTATCTAGATGACCCTCTGTGGGATGGACAGGGCTGCGGACCCTCTAGCACCTGCTGCTCCTTCAACTCACCACCGTGGTTCAATGTACGACTGCCCAACGCCACAACTGATGACATTGAAATCAGAATTGGTTCAGACGCTGCTCGAGCCACAGAAGACACACCTCTCGAATTTTTAACAATCTACATCCAGTGAACTAGGCAGTGCAGTCGGCACATATGAAGTCATTACGACAATCTGGATCTGGCTATCACACATAACGAACGTTTAGGACTGTATAGTTCAGGTTGTGAATTACTTTCAGGATGCTTCTGCATGTTGTATTTTAAAAGGAGTGCATCAACTTAGTTTATGTATACATAACTTCCACTCCAACTCTTATATCTCAATGAAAATAATACTGCAATCTTATTGTCAGTAGAAAGGGTTGAAATTGTGGTCCGGACTGTGACACTCCATACTTTCGACTAGCAGCTGCGTTGGAATTTGCTATATGAAGCAAATCACCTCAACCTTTGCTGCAGGTTGTACAATCGATACTCACCCCTTTTCGTACTCTGCTGATCTTTGTTTCTCTGTTGACTCAGGGTCAGGGCAAGACCCAGAGGTTTGCGAGTCAGGGTTTGCGAGTCAGGGTGCAGGGCTTTCTTGGCCTCCCAATCACTTTGGACGACATGGCACGTCTATTGCGATCGGGTGATACTGTCCGGAAGCTCTTGTGCATCGGTGACAGCTTTGGAAAGAAGTCTGTGAGCTTTCACTGCTTGGGGCTTTAAACAGCAACGGGCTCACCTATCTCTCTTGTTGGCTGGCTTATACAAGCCATCCCTTTCAGACAGGACCCTTCCTGAAATTAGAAACTATTTGTCCCATTTGCAGGAGGGGTGCCAAAAATTGGGGATGCTGAATTTTAGAAGATATAATTATACGGTACTTCCTGAGGAATCCGATATAGAGACATGTATATTGTAACATTTCTTCCAAAGACATGGAAGGTTTCTTCTGAATGGCAATGGCTTTGTACGCACCTAAGTTTCCAAAAAACAGTGCAGCTTTGCTTACGGATCTTCCGGAGTTCGTTTAGGCCTTCCGTGTTCATGTTAGGCTCATGTTTGCAATGGCATTCTGGACCAGCGATGGAAAGGTTTCTGAACCGTGGCATCAATTTTAAAGACGTGTACCATATATAGTACTAGTACTATAATAAATGACAATGTCATGTTGTACATGTAATAATCAGTAGATCATTTGCTTACCAGTACACACCACTGTGTACCAACATGATGTTATGTAATGTGATCTCAGGAAAGAAGCCTACCAGTCAACAACTTTGCTAAATGGGGACATTATCCCAAATTTACCGGGTTCCACACCAAAGATGCCACTATTAGTGTTGCCATGACATATTGCTGTATCACTGTATTGTGACATTGCCTTGTATAACATCATAACAAGTGGCAATCACACACCTACAAGCCTTTCAGAATCATTCCTCGGGTCTGACTCTGACCTCGTGGATACTTGAGCAGACTCCAATTGCATCCACCAGCTCGTACGTACAGCTAGCCTCATTCCCAGGTTGCTTATAGATCGCTAGATTACAGTTCACGCATTATGTTGAAACAGGAAGCACAAACTTAATCACTACGTATTCGCATCATGTCTCACACCCTGCATGCGTACGTGTGTGACCTGACTAAATGCTTGCGAGTATTCAGGTAGTGTGAGTTGGAGAGTGTGGAGCTGAGATTTTACACTTGCTATTCGACTCCACATGTAGAACTGCTCTAGCTCTGCAAGGCCTGGAGGCACCGCGTGCTCATCCAATGATCTGAGTCAAGGTTGAAACCTGACACCGTCCTTCCATTCCGTGTTCTGTGTTCTGGATTTCACAGACATGTGTGGTTGTGGATTCCCCTGAACACTAACTAGATTAGTAGTGTGGCTTTCATAATAAACGTTCCTTGATCTGCCCACACAGCACAGTATAAGTACGCACAGTTGTGAGATCGTTTCAATATCAGGTGTAGCTACCTCGGAGACTACAGAAAATGGACGCCTTGTTCCTTCTACTGAGCGCAGCTGTAGCTGGTCTTGCCTCCAAGGCCAGCCAGGACCGCACTGCAACCTGTCCCCCCAGTGGTCAGAGGGAGACAATCAGAGAAGTTGATGAAGACCTTCAGACCATACAACAGTGAGTTGTAGTACCACTGGAACTGCCGTGCTGTGTTCCGGTTTTCAGGTTTTCAGTCATGTGAGGTTATGGAATTCCCTGAACACCAACTAGATTAGTAGTGTGGTTTCCATATTGAAACTGGCAAAAAAATTCCTTTGATCTGCCCACACAGCACAGTATAAAATAGTCTCAGTCACAAGGACACACAGTTGTGCAGCTACCTCTGGGACTACAGAAAATGGACGTCTTGTTCCTTCTACTGAGCGCAGCTGTAGCTGGTCTTGCTCTCCAAGGCCAGCCAGGTCTTGCCTTCACCTACCCAGCCAGGACACTGCAGAGCAGCAATGCAACCTGCCCTTCCAGTGGTCAGAGGGAGACAATCAGAGAAGAAGTTGAGGAAGACCTTCAAACAATACTGCAGCGAGTTGTAGTACCACTGGAACTGCCGTGCGGTGGGGAAGGGTGGACGCTTGCTGCTTACCTTAATATGACTGACCCCTTGCAGAATTGCCCTCCAAGATGGGCAATATATGCTCAGAACGGAAAGAGGGCATGCGGACGTTTTGGACAACGTTGTTCGCAAATTGTGTATCCAATCAGTGGCCTGCAGTATGACCAAGTATGTGGCAGAATTATTGGCTACCAGTATGGTGGCCCAGACGCTTTTCTAAATTCACCAGGTTTATCAATTAATGATAGCTATGTTGATGGAGTTAGTGTCACTCATGGCTCTCCTCGTCAGCACATCTGGACCTTTGCTGGTGGCCTCAGACAAGACGCAAGATGCTCCTTCTGTGCTTGCCCTTGTGATCAAAGCAGTATCAGTGCTGAAGTTGTTCCATCATTCGTGGGACAGAACTACTTCTGTGAATCAGGAGTAACGTCGTTCAACGGGTCAATCGTTCTGTACACAGACAACCCTCTGTGGGATGGACAGGGGTGTGGCCCCACCAGCACCTGCTGCTCCTTCAACTCACCACCGTGGTTCAATGTACGACTGTCCTCTCCCACAACTGATGACATTGAAGTCAGAGCATGTAGTGCTCAAAATGAAGCTACACCAATTGAAATCATGGAAATCTACATGAAATAACCACATACTTTCAAACTCTGCTACCATTTGCCTAATATAGCTATTGTGCATGGCTGCACGGAGAGTCCTCATTCTTAATAAGTTTGTACAATCGTGCATACAGTTTGTATTACTGTCACATAACCATAATACTATACAAGTATGAACTGCTCCTCATTCTCACTGACAGACAGAACTTTAAATATAGAGCAGGAAATTTTTGTGAGGTGAAATGTTTTTGAATGCGACTGGGCTGTAAAAATTACAATTTTGAGCAACACCATCCACGATTGCAAGTTGTATAAGCCTGTGGAGAGAGTCCTGAATTGCAATAAAAATAAAGTTTGTACATGCATCAATACATTAAGATTTTAACCGTGTGTTTGTCTGTCTGTGTGTGTGTAACGGAAGTGGGATGTTCGTGGGGCGGGACTAGACTAGTGACGCGCGACCTTCGTACTTCAATTTACTGAACCTCGAACTCTTCGAAGAATGTTGGAGAACATAGGCTGCCAAAGTTGTAAACCAGCATGCACACACCCACCCACCCACCATACACACACACACACACACTCATCCCACCACCACACACTCACAGCTTCCATCACCAGCAGGATAGAACCTGTATCCATCCTCTACACACACACACCACACACTCACACCCAACCACCACTCCCACTCACAGCTTCCATTGCCAGCAGGATGGGACACCTGCGTCCATCCTCCATGTTGGTGTAGTTCACGCTTCCCCCGTGAGCAATGCCACACAGGATGCCAGGGAGATCACACGCCATAACACTGCTGTACAAATACTGTGTGCGTACAGGAGAGAGCCACCATCAGGGACCATCATACTACACACACAACTTGCATCATACATGGGACGTCGTAAGTGCTGATCAGTTGTGTTTGAGAATAAAGTACAGCCTACAGTGTGCATCTATTTAAAGCCCCCCATTACAACCGTGACATCATAGTGTCCACTCACCATGTCTGGAGTGGTGGTATCAGGAATGACAGCAGGCTCCACATTGTCAGGAGTTGAAGTTCTCGATTTTGACTCCACTGAGTTCGGCGTCCCAATCATCTCCACCTCCTCTCCAACACTTGAATTATCCGCATCGTTCAACCCAACAGCACTCCCCGCATTTGACGCTCCCTGCTCACCCTCCTCCGGGCTATCTTCTTTGACCGTGTCAACTTTCAGCACGGGCACAGTTGATCTGAAAATATCTGCAAAGTCTTGCTCGGAGAACGAAGAAACCAAGCCCTGATTCTCAGTTCCGTCAGTCGTACGATGTCTGCGGCGGAGCCCTATGCCAAAGTTGTCGTCTAGACTACGATGTGAATAGGGTCTTTCACTCGGACGGCTAAGTGGGATAGAGGACGAGACGGTTAAGCTGCGCTTTCTTTTCCGGTTTGGGCTCGAGGTTTCTTTCTTGGGGAGGTCAGGCTGAACCACATCCCCGAGAGGAGTGTCTGCAACCTGGTTGATGGCGGTTTCAGATGTGACATTGTCGCTTGTGTCACAATTTGGGATGACCTCCTCCTTCATATCACTTTTCTGATCAATATCATTCTCATCTACCTGACCAGTCAATTCAGGCATGCTGGGCATGCTGGTCACCTGACCTTCCTCTGGCGTCTCATTGGTTGTTTCTGGAGAAGGTATAGCAGAGTAATTTCCTTCCTCCCCATTTGAAGAAATGGGTGCATTCGGACTACAGGGGGGCGTACTGAAACACTCATCGTCTGACGAGGGAAATCTCAGGAAGGGACTTATACCACCTTCAACTTGGCTTGGGGAAGACACAGAGTCAGGGACTTCAGGAGAAACAGAAGCACTGTTTGGCTTGGAATCTCCAGAACTGGAACTTGACTCGGCGCTGAACCATTCTGTGCTGGCACACGAAAGGATCGACATTCTCTTGGGATCGAAATATGGCCGAAGTTCACCTGGCAGTCTGTCGCTCTCACCATCAATTGGACAGGTCCACAGCGGTGAAAGAGTTTGATGAGCAGGAGCAGCCACTTTCCTTTTCCTGAAGGTAACTGAAGTTTGGGTACCTCCTTCTAGAACATCACTCTGCTTTGCTGGTCTTTCCTCCTCCATTTCGGTCAAAACATCCTTGTGTTCCAACTCCTCCATGATCCCATCTGAGACATCGGACGTTGTTTGTTGAGAAGTAACCTTTTCATCAGCTTCAGTCGGTGAACTGCCTTCTGCCGAGTCCAGTTCCGAGACGACTAGAGGCTCTCCTGTTACCTCACCAGTTGTCTCGTCTCTGTGGATGGGTCTGCTGCTTTCAGACTCGGGACGCTTCTCGTTTGAGTCAACTTCATTCGAGTCTTGGACAGGTCTGCTGCTTTCAGAGTCAGGAAGCTTCCCACTTGAGTCGACTTCATTCGAGTCTTGGACATCTCTTAAAATGCACACACCTGTAGAGGGCGTGATAACATCCTCATCCTCGAGCGTACTTTCAACTAGAGCACCCATCGTCACCTTTCCGTTTGCCACGATCCCTTCACTCTTTGTCTCATTACCATTCTGGGATGGTACTCCATTACTCGTCGGCTGAAATTCTCCCT
The DNA here is from genome assembly GCA_963931865.1 of Axinella damicornis. NCBI lineage: Eukaryota > Metazoa > Porifera > Demospongiae > Axinellida > Axinellidae > Axinella > Axinella damicornis. The sequence continues at coordinate 2,405,351 of OZ007514.1, read as the reverse complement.
CAGTTTCCGAGTAAATGGTACCCATTTTCTTGATTGCTGCCAAAACATCAGCAAACTCGTTACCGCCTTCAGGGAACAATTCTCCATCCTCCACGGAACACAATTGATCCGCTCCTCTGTCCTCCACGGAACACTCATTCTCATCGGATCCGATATCTAGAAGCTTTGTCTTGAAGGTTCTAGGGGGCTTGGGAGGGGCGAGGTTAGTCATGCTCGAACTGAGGAGCAGAGGAGTGGTTGTCGACGCAAAGGAATCGTCGTCATCCTCGATATCACTGTGAGACCCAAATAGATTCCTTGCCTTCACGTTTGGTTTCGGTGTCTTCCGGTTCATAGGGGTCGGACTGCCACTACTAAACCTACCCGAGAACCGCAAGGAGGCTCGCTTGGCCCCTTCCCTGATCTTGCCACCAAAATTCCAATTTCTGAGTTTCCCACTCTTTTCCAACTTCTTCCAGTTCTCTGCCAGCAGATACATGCTCGAAGGCCGTTCCGAGCCTCCGAATCGATCATCATCAGAATCTCTATTTGGGCTGGAAGTACCAGCTTGATCTAACCCTCCAGCGAGGGACGAGGGCCTCAGGAGTCTTGTTTTCGGGAACTTGGGGGTTTTGAACTTCATAGAGGGGCTGAGAGACCGTTTTTGGTTCGGTGCTGCTCCGGGGTACATGGGGTTCTTCGAGGGTGTGAGAAGCTGGGTGAATTTTGGAGCTGGTGGGGGGATTTCTGGTCGTGTGAAGTTGGGGTGGGGGTGAACGAACGCATGCTGGATGTACTTGGCACGGATGAAAGACTCCCTTTCAGAGCTATGAAAAAACAAGGGATGGACAGTATAGAAGTCTTGTATAACTCCGTAAAGTCTGAATTACAAGTCTTGTATAACTCCGTAAAAGTCTGTATTCTCTCACTTACTTCAGTGGTGTGCATATATCACCATAGTTACAATCATGTGACTTATGGAGGCATGGCTTCCCTATCTGACTACTGACTGACCTTGGACTGTGCGGTTTGGGTTTATGCACATGAGAGGGGATCTCGTACTCGTAGATGGCATTCACACGAGCATTGCCCAGTGCACACATGATCTGCAGGTGTGCGATACAGTCAGTAAGAAGCATCCGATATCTCCTGCCCTTCTCCCTTGCCCTCCTATCCCATCTCACTCTCACCCCCCCCCCCCCCCCCCCCCCCCCCCCCCCATCCCCATACAGTTGGTCTCTATCCCTTCTCACTCTCATCCCCCCCCCCCCCACAACACATACATTGTACAACACACTCTACTCACTCTGAGTCACACATATCACTCCACGCTAATTCACCTTCTGCATCTGACTCCCAGTCATCAGAGGTCACACATACATTTACCACACACTACACCCAACACACACATACACATACACACCACCACACCACACTCTACACTCATTCACCTTCTGCATCTGACTCCCAGTCGTCGGAGGTCACACATACATGTACCACACACTACACCCCACACACACATACACATACACCACACCACACCACACATACACCACACTCTACACTCATTCACCTTCTGCATCTCGTGCTCCCAGTCGTCCAAGGTGACTGATCGCACTTTAGAAATGTGCACACCAAGACTCCTGGAGAGAGAGTTAGATAGGTAGCCTTGCATGATCTTTTAAAGTCTGTATTCATTGGGAATACATTAAGTGTAGAATACCAGTGGATGACATCATCAGAATACTAGTGGATGACAGCATGCTTACATCATCAGAATACTAGTGGATGACATCATGCTTACATCATTTCATTTGTAACCAGGGGCTGACCTGTGAATGCCAGAGCAGTCAATGCAGAGCATAATGCCGAGGTTGATGCTTGACCATTTGGGGCTCTTGCTGCCGCAGTCTGCACACCGATCATTGCCAGGAGTGTCGAGAAAGTCTAGTCCAAGGGAGTAGCTGCGAGAAAGTACAATAGTGTGTGTGTGTGTGTGTGTGTGTGGATTGAAAATATTAATGTGAGATAGGTGGGGCTGGTTAATAGGGAGGGGGAGATGAAGCAGGAGAGGAGGGAGGAGGGAGAATGGGAGAGAGGGAGGGGAGCTAGGGAGAGAGGGAGGGAGTGAGGGGGAGAGGGAGGGAGGGAGGGAGAAGGGAGAGGGAGGGAGGGGGGAGGGGGAGGGAGGGGAGGTAGAGGGAGGGAGTGAGGAGGGGGGGAGGGAAGGAGGAGGGAGAGAGGGAAGGATCCAGGAGGTGAATGAAAGAGGGAAGAAGGAGAGAGAGGAAAGAGGAAGGGAAGGACAAGGAGAGAGGGGACAAGGATTAACGGGGAAGGAGGGGAGAGAGAGAGGGAAGAGAAAGGAAGGGCAAGAAGGAGAGGGAAGTAGGAGGGAGAGGGGGGAGGGGAGAGAGACAGGGAGGGAGGGAGAAGAATAAGAGGGAGAGAGGCAGTGGACTCACTTGGAAGTGACTGAGTTTGTGGTGCTAGTTCTCTTGCGGAGGACGGCAGGTGAGTTACGTTGTGACGACAAGAGAGGAGGACTGCTCATGCTGGCCGTACGCTTACGGAAGTCCTGCAGGTCTTCCTTCTTCTGTATACATGTACATGCGTGAGGGTGTGAATACAAACGCGTGTAAAATGTGTGTGCGCGATGACCACACCATTTTGGTCAGGCAATTCTATTGCTCTTTGGGCATAAGCGCTCCTTGTGATTAGGTTCGTAACAGACACATGACGTAATAAGTAGTGAATTAACAGAAAATTGCTGATCCATTAGGGTAGTTGTGTCAGAACTGTGGCACAGTTGACCATCCTAACTGTTTTCTAATCAAGGTCATTGCCGCGGACAATGATGTCCTCAAGCACGATCTATTCAACACATGCCCACATGCCTTGTTGCTGGCGCTAATCCGGAGTGCTCTTGCAATGCCAGCCTCAAGATAAGCCAGCCATTTCTTCCTGAGGGCGTCTGAGTCTGCCTGCAGCATGCATGAACGTATCGGCGTCACTACCTCAAAACAGAACCGACGTTCAAGATCGTCTGCATACTTCACCGTACATATCCTCAGGTCATCGGCAACTATTACAAATTCCTGAGATGTGAAATGGATAGGTAGGGAGGGAGGTAAAGAGGGAGAGAGGGAGGGAGGGAGGGAGGGAGGGGGGAGGGAGGGAGGGAGGGGGGAGGGGGAGGGAGGGAGGGAGGGGGGGAGGGGGGAGGGAGGGAGGGAGGGGGGGAGGGGGGAGGGAGGGAGGGAGGGAGGGAGGGAGGGAGGGAGGGAGGGAGGAGGAGGGAGGGAGGGAGGGAGGGAGACAGGGTGGAGAAAAGAGGGAGAGAAGGAAAGAGGGAGAGGATGAGGGGAGGAGGGGAAAGGGAGGGGAGGGAGCAGGGAGGGGAGGGAGGGAGGGAGGAGGGAGAGGGGGAGGAGGTACGGAAGGAGGAGTGAGGGAGGGTGGAGAAACAGAGAGGGGGGAGATGGGAATAAAGAGGGGTTACACATCATTAGTAGCCACTAATTCAGGCAATTCCTACAAAGTAGCTTTCTCAGGCATAGGAAACCTTAAACAAACTGCAGCGGGTAAGCATGAATTGCAAAACATCCTGGATGTGTATCTGATACAGAACACACCCCAACATCAGTTGGCATAAACATCACCTTCTGTGGGGCTTGCACAAAAATGGTTTCCAAAGTGTGCTGAGGTGGTTGTGTGTACTTGCATGTACTTTTACGCTGATACTAATGCATGCGTGTGACTGTCTGGACTTGCATGTACTTTTACGCTGATACTAATGCATGCGTGTGACTGTCTGGACACAAGCCAAACCATGTACACGGTGACATCACCTCACATCTGACATTGTGTAGAACATCAGAGGTAGAAGCTCATAAACAACCTCATTAGCAAATCTCTAACAGATGCATACACACTACCTGGCAATACATACACATACATGTATATTTGTCTCGTTCCCAGGCCACGTGGGAACAAGGCAACACATACATACCTCTGCCTTGCTTTCTGATTGCGACTGGTACACAAGCTGACTGCTGTTGAGGACAAACCACCTACGGCTCCATGACCGAAACTTGTTACTGCCACGCTTGAACAGGTAGCCACTCATCTCAATTGGTCTTTGGAAGGAGGGGGCAGGAGGGCCAGGGGGGGAGAATTAAGTAGGGCCAGGGAAGGGGAAGTGGGTGAAAGGTAAGCGTAAAGTATAGGTAATCATTCCGGCACACTCATCCATAATCACCATTTCAGCACCACCATACAGTTTGCCTCATTCCCAGGCCGTTTTGGAC
>OZ007514.1:2086783-2400862 GCA_963931865.1 Axinella damicornis | reverse complement strand
GAGAGGGAGGGAGAAGGGAGAGGGAGGGGGAGGGAGGGGAGGTAGAGGGAGGGGGGGGAGGGAGTGAGGAGGGGGGAGGGAAGAAGGAGAGAGAGAGGGAAGAGGAAGGGAAGGACAAGGAGAGAGGGGACAAGGATTAACAGGGAAGGAGGGGAGAGAGGGGGAAGAGAAAGGGAAGGGCAAGAAGGAGAGGGAAGTAGGAGGGAGAGGGGGGAGGGAGAGAGACAGGGAGGAGGGAGAAGAACAAGAGGGAGAGAGGCAGTGGACTCACTTGGAAGTGACTGAGTTTGTGGTGCTAGTTCTCTTGCGGAGGACGGCAGGTGAGTTACGCTGTGACGACAAGAGAGGAGGACTGCTCATGCTGGCCGTACGCTTACGGAAGTCCTGCAGGTCTTCTTTCTTCTGTATGTGTGTGAGGGTGTGATTACAAACGCGTGTAAATGTGTGTGCGTGATGACACCATTTTGGGCAGGTATTTCTATTGCTATGGCAACAACACTTTGGGCATAAGCGCTCCTTGTAATTAGGTTCGTAACAGGCACATGACGTAATAAGTAGTGAATTAACAGAAATCCATTGGGGTAGTTGTGTCAGAACTGTGGCACAGTTGACCGTCCTAAATCAAGGTCATTGCCGCGGACAATGATGTCCTCATGCACGATCTATTCAACACATGCCCACATGCCTTGTTGCTGGCGCTGATCCGGAGTGCTCTTGCAATGCCAGCCTCAAGATAAGCCAGCCATTTCTTCCTGAGGGCGTCCGAGTCTGCCTGCAGCATGCATGAACGTATTGGCGTCACTACCTCAAAACAGAACCGACGTTCAAGATCGTCTGCATACTTCACCGTACATATCCTCAGGTCATCGGCAACTATTACAAATTCCTGAGATGTGAAATGGGTAGGTAGGGAGGGAGGTAAAGAGGGAGAGAGGGGGGGAGGGAGAGAGGGAGGGAGGGAGGGAGGGAGGGAGGAGGGAGGGAGGAGGGAGGGAGGGAGGGTGAGAAAAGAGGGAGGGAGGGAGGGAGGGAGGGAGGGAGGGAGGGAGGGAGGGTGAGAAAAGAGGGAGAGAAGGAAAGAGGGAGAGGATGAGGGGAGAGGGAAGGAGGAGGGGGTGGGAAAGGGAGGGGGAGGGAGCAGGGAGGAAGGGAGGGAAGGAGAGTGGGAGAGGGGGAGGGAGGGAGGTGGAGAAACAGAGAGGGGGGAGAGGGGGAGGGAGGGAGGTGGAGAAACAGAGAGGGGGAAGATGGGGAGAAAGAAGAATTGGAGGGGTTACACATCATTAGTAGCCACTAATTCAGGCAATTACTACAAAGTAGGAAACCTTAAACAAACAGCAGTGCATGAGTTGCAAAAACATCCTGGATGTGTACCTGATACAGAACACACCCCAACATCAGTTGGCATAAACATCACCTTCTGTGGGGCTTGCACAAAATGGTTTCCAAAGTGTGCTGAGGTAGTTGCGTGTACTTGCACGCACTTCTATGCTGGTAGTACATGGATACCGCTAATGCACTAATGCATGTGTGCGACTGTTCCTGCTACTGTCTGGACACAAGCCAAACCATGCAGAACGACCATGCAGCACTGTGACATCACCTCACATCAGAGGTAGAAGCTCATAAACAACTAACCCATTAGCAAATCTCTTAGATGCATGATGAGCCAAAGTGAGAAGCCAATTCATACTTCCCGCTAGTCAACTGCACATGCTCCCAAGCCATTACACACCACACGTGAGAGTTGGGAAGGAGTGGGCCATGTACTTGCATACATGTATATTGGCCTCGTTCCCAGGCCACGTGGGAATGAGGCAACACGTACATACCTCTGCCTTGCTCTCTGATTGCGACTGGTACACAAGCTGACTGCTGTTGAGGACAAACCACCTACGGCTCCATGACCGAAACTTGTTACTGCCACGCTTGAATAGGTAGCCACTCATCTCAATCGGTCTATGGAAGTAGGAGAGGGGCAGGAGGGCCAGGGAGGGGGGAGAATTAAGTAGGGCCAGGGAAGGGGAAGAGGGTGAAAGCATAAAGTATAGCTAATCATTCCGGCACACTCATCCATAATCGCCATTTCAGTACCACCATACAGTTTGCCTCGTTCACAGGCCATTTGGGCCTGGGAATGAGGCTACCGTACATTACATCATGCTGTTAGCTGCTTGGAGAGGCTACCTGGCCACAGCCAACAGGTGAGCTACTATAACTGTGTGAAGCTCAGGAGGTGCTAAAAGAGAAGGATTGAAATCACTAACATGGCTGGGTTGTCCATTGGTAGCAAGGGTTCATCTGGTGTCCCATCCTATGGGGGGGAGGGAAGGAGGAGGGAGGGAGGGAGGGAGGGAGGGAGGGAGGGAGGGAGGGAGGGAGGGAGGGAGGGAGGGGGACGGGGGGGGGGGGGGGGGGGGGGGGGGGGGGGGGAGGGAGGGAGGGAGGGAGGGAGGGAGGGAGGGAGGGAAGGAAGGAAGCAAGAAGGGAGGGAAGGAGGAAGGGAAGGAAGGACAAAGGAGTGAGGGATGACAAACATCAAGAAGGGCTCAGGACATTACTCCACCTACAAATTGTGTTAGTCCATTACATTAACCTTGTGAGCTTGTGCAGTAGCTAATTAATCAGCAGCTTATTAACATAAGAAGTTGATGAACAAAGTTATGGAGCTTGCTAATAGCCTAGTAACTTTGATGGTGAATGGGCTTCACCATATTAGAGACACCACTTACTAGTGGTTAGGGCTAGGCAATGCAGACTTGTACAATGAGTGACAGCTGAAGAGACCCACACAGCTGGTAATTTGTAGCTATACATGTACCTCCCTCCCACCTCACACACCCCTGGACTCTAGTGTGCACCTGCAGTTCAACCCAGCTGCCTTCCCTAACTGGACTCTAGTGTGCACCTGCAGTTCAACCCAGCTGCCTTCCCTAACTGGACTCTAGTGTGCACCTGCAGCTCAACCCAGCTGCCTTCCCTAACTGGGCTCTAGTGTGCACCTGCAGCTCAACCCAGCTGCCTTCCCTAACTGGACTCTAGTGTGCACCTGCAGCTCAACCCAGCTGCCTTCCCTAACTGGACTCTAGTGTGCACCTGCAGCTTAACCCGGCTGCCTTCCCTAACTGGACTCTAGTGTGCACTTGCAGCTCAACCCAGCTGTCTTCCCTAACTGGACTCTAGTGTGCACCTGCAGCTCAACCCAGCTGTCTTCCCTAACTGGACCTGCACCAAGCCCACAGCAGCTGCATGCTATTGTTGACATGAGAGCTGCAGTCCCACCTTGGTACTAACTCACAGCTGGTTAGCACAGTCAAGTACCTTGCTACCAATATGGCAAGGGCATAGAATGTTTACATTACACCACACCTACTGATGTGCTCCAGTATGGTGATAGTGACTGTGAATCAGTGTGAACTATGCTCTGCACCCTGCAAGGTTTCAAATACAGGGGGTACACTAGGGTACATCGGCACAGTACATGCAGATGCCATATACAGAGATTCTGAACCCTGTACAGTGTCATGTGTCACGACTATGCCAACACTTCACATGTGAGTAACTTAGGTTGCCTCTGGCGAGTGTGCCATTTGCGGTCCATTTCAAATAAAATAGCTTCATGTACTTCAAACAAAACTTTACGTAGTGCCAACATCTGAGCATTCCTACCTGGAGGTGCTGTGGGGTGACGAGGCTGTGTCTGTCGTCCATGCTCCTGATGTCGACCTCCGCCTCCTTCCTCAATCGGTCCACCTCTGCTGCCACCTGTCTCATGAATGGGTCGTTCTCTTTCAGGAGATCGTAGCCTTGGTGGAAGAATGTGAACTGTGCACGCATAAATGACAGCAACTGCGTGTGTGTGTGTGTGTGTGTGTGTGTGTGTGTGTGCGTGTGGAAGAGAGAGGTTATAGTCATAGCAGTGTACACGAGGGGAGGAGAGAAGGGTAGGAGGTAGGGCGGTGGGAGGGAGGGAGGAGGAGGAGAGGGTAGGAAGTGGTAGCAGGGAAGGAGAGGAGGAGGAGGGAGGGAGGAGGAGAGGGTAGGAAGTGGTAGCAGGGAAGGAGAGGAGGAGGGAGGGAGAGAAGGGAGGAGGGAGGGAGGAGGGGGAGAGGGAAGAGGGAGGGAAGGAAAGGGGGAGGGGAAGGAGGGAGAGGAGGAAGGGGAAGGAGGGAGGAAGGGGTAGGAGGGAGGGAGAGGAAGAGGGAGGAGGGAAGGGAAAGAAGGAGAGGAGGGAGGACGAGGAGGGAAGGTTAGGAGGGAAGGAGAGGAGAGAGGGGAGGAGGGAAGGAGAGGAGGGAGGGAGAGGAGGGAGGTGGAGAGGGAGGAGGAACATAAGAAGAAGATGTGTGCAAGTGGATGTACGTGCATGTGTGTACATGTGTGTGCATGATGTAACGTGCAGGTGATGTATCAGTTCATATCTCACGTTGTCCATTATCTCATGGCCCTTGACGCAGGAGATCATATTGATCTGGTAGCAATAGTCAATGGCATGGTGGCTGAACTGCGTCCGCACGTTGGCCAGCTGCATGCTAGCCTGGGAGGGGATCAACACAACTGAGCATCAATCAAACACGTTGTACAGTACGGCATAAACACAACCTCAGTAGCCTCGTTCCCAGTCCCACGCCCAGCTTTTCGTCGCGGGGAGGGCCTGGTACATTTCCTCACATGAGTGAGTGACATCAAGGGTAGAAAGATGGTAGAAAGACCTAAATCAACGTGGGAGTACTGGGTCTCAGAACAGCAAGAAGAGCGAAGGTACCAGGTATCATAATATACAACACATATCTAGCTAGCGAGGAACGACTCTCATACTCACTGAGCGTTGAACGTACACGTGAAATGTAGCGTCCTCATTCTGAAAATTTTGACCTTTGTCGATTATGTCATGCTCATGCGAGGAAATGTACCAGGCCCTCCCGCTTTACCATACTGCAAGCGACGAAAAGCTGGGTGTGGGACTGGCAGCGAGGCTACAAACTAACACAGTACGTTCTTGTCAATCATGTGTCATGTTCCGACTTCCCCACCTAGTACTCAGTGATCTAATTCATTTGGCTTTCCCCCAAAATACCAGCTGTGCACACCAACTATGGAACCTCAAAGGGTCTTAGTGTACATTTGGTGGTGAAAGAAGAGTGGGTGCTAGAACTAATTATCCCCAAGCAGGAAGCCTCTCACTCAAGCCACAGTGTGCTCACACATCCTGTTACCATAGTAAAATCCATAGCAACAGGTCTTTCCTGCTGAGGTGACTGAAACTGAGTGGAAAATGGACCGGTAACGAACTGAGTTTTCTATGGCTGAGACACCGTATGTTTGATTGTGCAGAGAACTAAACGTGCAGGTCTGCAGTGCAGCAGACAATCACCAGTACCCTGGTCTGCAGTCATGGATGCACCGGTGGCCGTGGGGGGGGGGGGCGGGGGGGGGGGGGGGGGGGGGCGGCGTAGGGGGAGGGGGGTATCACTAGCTCTGAATCTGAGGACGTCCCGAGTGAGCACATTGATTGCCCTACTGTGCTTAAGTACAGCATAACATTGTTGTATTGATCCTATACACCAGAGTCGTTCGTTCGTATGCTCTAGCGTCTAGCGCATGGAAACTCAGTCCGTTTTCTAGTCCGTTTTCCCGTCCGTTCCACGTTTAGTGACGTCCCTTTCCCACACAGTTACTGTGAAGGAAACGCCATGGTGGCAGGGTTGTCCACTACATGACTGTAGATACTTGAAAATATAGCTGGCCAGCTACCAACGTTTGGTGTAAGCTGATGCCCCCCCCCCCCCCCCACCACCACCAGAAATACCATCGCTATGGCATAATACCAGGCCTCATATCTCATTCAAATGCATGGATACAACATGTCTTTCTTTAGACAATGGATATACATCTACAGTATAGGGAGTAGCCAGCTAGGTACTATGCTAGGTATCTTGGGCTAGGAAGGAGATATGAAGCTGGGATTTGCACCATTGCGATCAGCTCGAAAAGAGCTTTCACATGATGTCCATAAAAGGATTTTTCATCTCAGTCACATTTTTGACAAAAATCGCAGTCGACCAAAGGCTATAATCCATGGTTTTTCATGATTTTGGGTCAAAATTCAACCTACAGCAATATGGACATTTTCTGAAAGCTCCAATCGTGCTGATTACAACAGTGCAAATCCCAGCTTCGTATCTCATTCCTAGCCCAAGATACATAGCATAGTACCTAGCTCAAACATTTTGCCTAATTTGCACCACTGTGATCAGCATGCCAATGATATCATATCCATTCTAATGCTACCACCAAGCTCCCTGGATAGAGCCGTGGAACTGGAACCTTCACTGTGTAGCTAGTTTTCCCCTCCCTTCAAGGGTGACTGCCACCTCCCTCCCGCCTGCCTTCCTCCCTCCCATCTGCCCTCCTCCCTCCTACATGTACATCAAATTTCCTGTTTACATCGATGTACCCACCTCTTCTGCTTCTTGAGGTTTGCTTCTAGCAGCATGTGCATTTCTGTTCAGAGCTCTGAAGGGGGGGGGGGGGGGGGAGGGGGGGAGGGGGGAGGGAGGGGAGGGAGGGAGGGAGGGAGGGAGGGAGGGAGGGAGGGAGGGAGGGGAGGGAGGGAGGGGGGGAGGGAGGGAGGGGAGGGAGGGAGGGGGGAGGGAGGGAGGGAGGGAGGGAGGGAGGGAGGGAGGGAGGGAGGGAGGGAGGGAGGGAGGGAGGGAGGGAGGGAGGGAGGGGAGGAGGAGGGAGGGAGGGAAGGAGGGAGTGAGTATAACCACAGCTGTGTGTGCAGTATCATGTGATGATACACACTGTACATGTACAGCAGCTTCCATGTGGAATGACAGGTGTGTCACTCACGTGGTGAGATCATCGCTGGTCTTGTGGAATGACTTCTTCATCTCTTTCACTTTCTTCAGTTCCCTGCAGAACAGCATTTCAACAGTAGGTGATGAATACCACTATACCAGGGGCATATCTCTGGTGTAACAAGATTGAGGCAGTAGTTTTGAGTGTGTTATAGGTAGGTAGTGAACGGGTACTGCACACCTGGCAACCCAGCCAGCCAGTTGTCCTCCCGCCAATCAAGCCTAGTTCGGTTTCACATTCATACAGCTTTTAGCTTCTTCAGTGTTTTCATAACATTGCTGTGATAATACAAAATTAGCGGCACAGTTTTGTTTCACGGTAAGCTCATTGTTGCCCCTTGAACCAATAACAGTGATACAGTTGTTCTAATTTATATCATCCAGCGTGGGCGAGTGAGATCTGGATTTGAAAACTTGAGTAAGCCACTTTCATTTTAGAGAACGGTCCCGGCCGGAAGCTACAGTGTATAAAACAGACTAGATTGTCTGCCGAACATCAGAAAGGAAACCACCTCATGACAGTCCACTGTACTCGACAATGTATGTATATACGGACTTGGACGAGGAAATGCATGCACAGTGCTGTGATGAAGACTACTGCAGTTGAAAAGTTGGCAATGAAGGTTACGAGGAACTAATTTGAATAACCTTACAATCAGAAATGTTCTAATCTTCAATGCGCTGTAATTAAGAGATACAGTAACTGCAAGCTTCACCGATCACTTGGTGTTATAATGTCAGGTGTCAGCCGGCCGTACGTACCCTACGAGGAACGAGTAGTCTTGTTCCTAGACCATTTATCCAGTGCGTGTATCACTTCCAGTATAAAAGCGATCTGTGCTGGGGTTGGTTGGGTTTGGGACCGAGACTAGGGAACGAGGTTACACTAAGAATGATACTCTATGCCCAAATACGGCATACTGAAGATTAGAACAATTAATGAACAACTGGCCAAGTAAGTCAAGAGCATGCATAGAGAGAAGGGCAGCTCACTGAGTCTCATTCCAAGACAACTGGTAGTCTCAGAACCAGACTCGGTGAGCAGGGAACGAGACCAATAACTCACCCAGAGAGGAAAGCTCGCAGAGAAGTCTGCACACTCCTTTGTGCCTGGTCGAACAAAATCTGTGGGAATCACAGCATAGAACACACTAATGCATTGGTCATTCAGAGCAGCAATATAAGCCAACCTGGCTTACGCTAGTGGTATTTATAGCCCCTGTCTCTCAACAGCGTCATACCAGCCAAAGACAATCACATACTGTGTGTGTACATTTGACAGCTACGGCTTTTGGCCCTCAAGTGGCATGCCCAGACAGATTACACAAGCAGTGATGCCAGCAGAGGCGAGATTTATGCTTGCTAGGCGGCTCAAAGAAGTGTAACATCAGAACGGGACTATTGCCAAGCACATACATATATGTACATGTACAAGTGCCTTCGCAAGTTGTATTTTCAACTTCTGCGATCATATTCAGTGCAGCTTTTAAGCTGATGTAAGTCAATTGCCTACGTATTTGGGAGGAAAGGCGCACACAGTATATATATAGATACACAAGCCGGGCTGTCTAAGGCTGTTACTACGCCAACCCAAGTGACAAAGGTGTTCTAAATTTTGGCTTGTACTATGTTGTGACAAACGGTCTCCAAGTGAATCACATTCTTTGGCCCGTAACCATGGAAATTTACGCTGAAACCAGATCCCTCAAGTGGCAACTGCATTCCTGGTAATGCAACTGCACATAGCAGGGAATGAAACGGACACTGATCGTATCCACCAGCTCATGCTAACAGCTAGCCTCATTCCCAGGCTGCTTGCAGGTGGCTAGCCTCATTCCCAGGCTGCTTGCAGGTGGCTAGCCTCATTCCCAGGCTGCTTGCAGGTGGCTAGCCTCATTCCCAGGCTGCTTGCAGGTGGCTAGCCTCATTCCCAGGCTGCTTGCAGGTGGCTAGCCTCATTCCCAGGCTGCTTGCAGGTGGCTAGCCTCATTCCCAGGCTGCTTGCAGGTGGCTAGCCTCATTCCCAGGCTGCTTGCAGGTGGCTAGCCACATTCCCAGGCTGCTTGCAGGTGGCTAGCCTCATTCCCAGGCTGCTTGCAGGTGGCTAGCCTCATTCCCAGGCTGCTTGCAGGTGGCTAGCCTCATTCCCAGGCTGCTTGCAGGTGGCTAGCCTCATTCCCAGGCTGCTTGCAGGTGGCTAGCCTCATTCCCAGGCTGCTTGCAGGTGGCTAGCCTCATTCCCAGGCTGCTTGCAGGTGGCTAGCTTACGGTTCATCCCAAATATCGCACATGTATGCACAGCAAGGGGAAGTCAAAGCCACTTACAGTGTACAACTTCACCCCCAAGATTAGCCTCGTTCCCAGGCCACACAACAGCCTGGGAACGAGGCTATCCCAAGATGAGTTTCAGCACAAGTATTGCAAGCTTGAGTGTGTGCATGAGTCAGAATCCTTGTATGCTTTTCCTGCATGCTGCAAGGTATATCGTAGTCGTGCGTTATTAGGCGCATGTGCCTGCACTGTATAACTCCACAGGAAGGAAACATGTGCCTTTTTCCACCCTGCGCTGAAGTCTTCTTCCAGAAACTCGGCCATTTTCAATCCTACTTAGCTGAGACAAGAGTGGAACCTGCGTCTAACAGCGAATATGTGCCTATAGGTGAGCTGCGCCTGATAATGTGCAACTACGATATTACAGCTTTTCTTCTACCAGGAGATTCTTGGATCACAAGATCAGTAAACACGGCCCCACCCCACACGTACACATGCAGGGACATGTAAACAAAGTAGCTGCTTTTAACTCCATCACATTCCATTGGTATAGTCTGGACAGTCGCCATCATCGTGATATTACGTAAAGACTTCATCGTAAGCTAGCCTGTTCCAGACTCCATTCGAGGAGGGAGTGATAAGGGAAGTCAGGGTGGGGATGGGCACAGACGTTATCACATTTGAATATTGTTGACGGCACTATGAGGTGCTAAACATGGCGGCATGCAAAGTGATGGTAGCCTTGAGTACTGTCAGCAGTGTGGAGACACAAAAAAAGAACAGTCTGCTCCAAAGGGGGGGTACCGGGGTGCTACCCCCCTCTCCTAGCCTAATATCATTTGATGTGGTCATATTTTTGGGACTTCCCCATCGATCAGCTTTGGGAGAAACGCTGTGAACAGACAAACAAAGAGTGCTGGATACGCTGAATACACAGCAGGTTTCGAAATAAGCTGTTAGTCACATAATCTCAGTCCAGTAATTTGATTCGGGCATATTATTGTGCAGTGCACTCTTTATTTCATGACGTCTATACGCACTCTTCTGAACAGACTCCGTTTTCGTGACGGGAGTCAGGGAGCAAGACTACCCTCTCTGTCACGATGTGCCTTGATCTCCAGCTCACAGACCACTAAGTAATATTTATATACCACTTTGCCGTGCATTACGGGTTTTAGTGCACGAGGGCAATCTAGTTAACGGTCGAGGGCGAGATAATGCACGAGCCGAAGGCGAGTGCATTATCTGCCCGAGACCGTTAACTAGATTGCCCGAGTGCACTAAAGCCCATAATGCACAGCAAAGTGGTATCTAAACTACTTAGTGCAACTCACCGACCCGAGACAGCCTTTGATCTTTGAAAAGTGTGCATTATCTAGATAATGCACACTAAAGTGTGCAATAAGCGATTTAATGCTCCGCCATGTGATCGATTCTGAGGCGTCTGATTCGTTGAGGGTCACGTGAGTAGCACTAAGCTCTTGTAGCACACATTTACGTATATTCTAACCAAAGGAACAATGTCCAGTTACTCCAGTATCATGAAAACTTACGCTGTAGTACGACTGTAGCTCAGAGAGGGCATCGTAGAACCTCTTCAGAGACCCCTGTGTGTATGTGTGTCGGTGTGAGTGGGCATGGGGGTGGGTATGGGAGTGTGTGGTATTTGCATGTGTGTGTGTGTGCATGTGTGTATGTGGTATGTGTGAGCAGGTATGTGTGAGTGAGTGCACTTAAAATGGATCCATTTGTAAACGCACAAAAGTAGTTGCATTCACACAGGTATGTGAGTGATTATTGGCGTGAAAGGAGGTTTAGCTAAACGGTTGGATGGGTGGGACAGTTGGCATGTCACAAAAGAGCTTGATTCTCAAGGCAAGGCACCAGAGGTTTGGTTTCTATTGACCACTATACAGCATGCTTCAAAAGGAGAGGTGGTGGTTTCCTGTACACACTGTTTCTACAGCCTTTGTTCTCTGCTCTGCGGCTGTCAGTACCACATCCTGCCTCCACCAGGAGCTTCACCATCAACAAACAATTCCTCTCCATTCTCCAGTGTGGATGCTGCACAGGTGCCTGCACATGTCATGAGCTGACCAACCCTGCTAGACAATCGAGTGACCATCAGCTGCCAGAAGACCACCCTGAAGACAATCATGTGACCATCAGCTGCCAGAAGACCACCATGAAGACAATCATGTGACCATCAGCTGCCAGAAGCCCCACCCTGAAGACAATCACGTGACCATCAGCTGCCAGAAGACCCACCCTGAAGACAATCACGTGACCATCAGCTGCCAGAAGACCCACCCTGAAGACAATCACGTGACCATCAGCTGCCAGAAGACCACCCTGAAGACAATCATGTGACCATCAGCTGCCAGAAGATCCACCCTGAAGACAATCATGTGACCATCAGCTACCAGAAAACCCAATCATGTGACCATCAGCTGCAAGAAGACCCACCCTGAAGACAATCATGTGACCATCAACAGCCTGTAGACTCAATCACCCCAAGATGATCACAACTGCTTAAAGATCCTCACACTTTGAAGCCCCTCCCTCTCTCACACACTCACGCTATGCAGTAAGGACACTCACCGACACCACTTCATTGTCCTTAAAGTGTACGGAGAGCTCCCGCACACTGCCAGAAAACACCCGGCATGCTTCCGTGTAGCCCAGACCACTGGCCACCATACGGTCACAAGACTGGACCACCTGGGATGTGTGTGTGTGTGTGTGTGTGTGTGTGTGTGTGTGTTTGCGTGTGTGTGTGTGTGTGTGTGTGTGTGTGTGTGTGTGTGTGTGTTGAGTGTGCATGCTCATACACTGCAGCTAGTAGATGATGATGACTGGTTTCCTAAGCAAATAGACTATCCATTACTCTCTACCCTAGGAAGATATAGATTATAGAACATGCAATTCTGGAAAGAAATGCTGTGAAGAGTTCATACAATAAACTCTTGATGCTACACGTATACAATCCCCAGTACACAGATTAACATACTGAAGCCTCGCTCATGGCTCCTCCACAGTATCTCGTCACATACTGTGCAGCATGCGGCACAAGCTGCATGGGCCTAGTTAGTACCTACTGACATGTCGTATACTAGCAAAGCAGCATTCCACTCTGACGCTGTTGAGACTAACACACACTCCAAATTAGCACCAAGTACATTCACAGTATCAAGAGTTCTTAACTGTTGACACTACTCTACCCACACTAACATATATAGTCTCGTTCCCAGACCCCGAACGCACGTGGTCTGGGAACGAGACTAACACTAACACCACTCCATAACCCAGACAGTTGAGTCAACAAGCGATTTCTATAATGCATGCTAGCTTGTTTACTGAGAAGCCAGCAATAAATGGCCAAACTGGTAAAACGCAATAACCGATTCAGACTATACTCTACCCACACTAACACAAACTCCAGATCTATAATCCAGACAGTTGAGTCAACAAGTGATTTGGTCAGGAGTCAACTATGCGTATACATATGCTAGCTTATGTACATGTAACTGAGGAGTCAGTAATCTGAATGGCCAAACTGGTAAAACCTCAGACTACTCCACCCACACTAACATCACTCAATCATAATCCAGACAGTTGAGTCAACAAGTTGTTTGGTCATAGCTTCGTCCCAAGCCTTTCTCACCCAGCGTTTGTCGCTTGCAGTACTAACGTGGGTACTGCAAGTGACTTACGCTGGGTGAGAAGGAAGGCCTGGGTACGATACGAGGCTAGATTGGTCATGCAGGGTTTCTTTTAGGGGGCGGGGGGGGGGAGGGGGGGGGGGGGGGGGGGGGGGGGGGGTAGTCTCGTGCCCAGACTACACCCCCTGAGGGGAGAGACGGTCTGGTGAACGAAGTCAAATTTCTTGGGCTTGAAGCATACTATGGAATGTGTAATCATTGTATAATCCTGTGGTGTTAAGTGCCTGCGAAAGCTCCTGCTGAAGGCGACCGTGTCAACCAAGCGCGATCATAGCTACTCACATCGGGAGAGAAGATGTACTAACCTTTTGCCACTCACCCACGGCCCATAGAAGAGTTTTGAAGCACCCTTGTTCGTCCATGGAATCTGCTTCCCGTCCGTTTGGCAGTCATTTCAGGCACTTTACGGGGTTAAATGCGAAGAACGGCCCCTTAGGGCTAGGGCTAGCATTAGCTTGCACCTAGAGGGAGCCCTTCGTTGTACTTGATCCCTTTGCTGACCTCGCTTCCAAAGCTCTCAACTTGATCCTTCATAATATAAGCGATGTCACAGGGCTGGCAACTAGCACAATCGAGCGCAAAGGTCTTCAGAAGTTGTCGCCACGACGTAGCGTTGCCTTACAGAGTCAGCGCGAAGGGCAAACTGGCATGGCAAAGGGTCTTGGCTGTTGTCTTCTCCAGCTTATAAGTATTCAAAGCGATTACTACGTAATTATTAACAATCTCGCGATCTCATTGGTCCTTACCACATTCCGGTAATAAGCCCAAGAAATTCGACTTCGTTCACCAGACCGTCTCTCCCCTCGGGGGGGGGGGGGGGGGGGGGGGGGGGGGGGGGGGGGGGGTATTCGCCCCCCCTTGAATGATACCCAAGAAGTATTATGTATGCAAAGCTATTCATGCCTCCCCCCTTTACCTCGCCACGCTACGATTCCGCCCCCCATCGAACGATTTTCTAAAAGAAACATTGTCATGAGTCAACTATATGCACGCTTAGCCTCGTAAATCTCAGTAAATTATAGGTGTGCCTCAATTGGAATGTCAAACACTAACTAGTGCATCATTGTGGTTGCTATCATACTCCCTAGTACATTAGCCTGGTGCATGATGCAGCTGCTGCTAATCAACTAGTCTATAATGAGCTGAGACCACACAGTGATTTACAAACCAATGACCCCACTTTGGGAACAAATTATCGCTGCAATTGGTGGGAAAATACCAACGTCACCACACACCTGCACTCAACCCTACAAACTGTTTGGCACAATTAACAGTTGACAGGTTGCCTGGAGACAAGGTTCAAAGTTCAAGGTTGTCACGTTGGTTCACATCCCAAACATCTGGACAGTTGAAACACTCCACCAGAACAATGCAGAAATGCAGAATGTTTGTTAATCCACGGATCATCGCTTGGCGTAGGTGTCCTGTGCTGCCTATGAACACACACACAATTGATCGAATGAACATAGAGTAATTTGCGATTCCCAGCTTATGACTTCCAGTACGAAGGCCCTTTCCATACATGCAATGACATTGTGGGACGAGCCAGAGTGAGTGAGTGCACGTGAAAAACATGGAGCACATGTCCATGAATGCCATCAGAATGCGACTCAGCATAGGCTAGGACAACCCCAGGTCATAGAATATGACACAAAAGTTCATACTACATACGCACAACACAGGAACGTGTGAATACGACGAAGTTTAGACATTTCCTATCATACACAGACAATTGAGCACACACTTCCTGTCCAAATGACAATCAAATACAGCCATCCAATTGGTCAAAATTGTCTGTGTAACTATAGCAACCGTTCATAGCGACAGCTGTGTGGAGGACTTAATCTGAATCTCACCAGCTATAGCGACACGCTGCAGTAGGCTACGATTGGACAGCGATATAGACTGACCTATAGGGCTCCAATAGCGTATGCTGAGGTATTCAAACAATCTGCAATCTGAGGACATAGTACAATGTGAGGCAACTGGATCCAGTTCTTATCACGTTCCACATTCCTCTGCTACTTATATACACTGTATCATACCCTGGCTAAAGTGGGGATACGTACACTGTATCATACCCTGGCTAAAGTGGGGATACGTACAATTAACAGTTAATTTCTACATTCATTTAATTTACCAAGCAAGTGTATTTTGTCTTCGCTATATAGACTAAGATTCAGCCAATTAGAGGGCTACTTTTGGTCTTCAAAACAGTGTTATTATACCAGTACCAGGACTTCCCCACTCCCTGTATGAAAGCAATAGAGATTAAGTGCCTCACTTAGCCTCGTTCCCAGGTGCTTGGTAATTGTCCCAATTATGAGCGCCTGGGAACGAGGCTAGTGCCTCACTATGCTACACACATGTACAGCATCATTTTCAGGAGAATTCTTTGCTTGTGTTTCAACGGGCAGTGACTCCTTGACCATCAGCATTGCTCTGCTGGCCATGGCCTTGCATCATTTGGGGGGGGGGGGGGGGGGTCATTTGCCCCTCCCCCCAACCCAGACCCCCCTAAATGGTGCACTGCCACGCACTATTCAATCACCCCCCCCCCCCCCCCCCCCAACATCTCTCTGTTCTGTTTTGCACCCCCCCCCCCCCCCCCCCCCCCCCCCCTGCTCAAATCTAGACGTGGATAGCTACATGTACATGTGTGCCAAGGGTGTGCACATGTAGGTAGAGAGAACTTGACATGTACAGCGTGAGCACAACTAGGGCACTCAGAACTGATACCCTCGTTACCCCAAAATAATGCATGTATCCCTGTTCCATGACACAATAATTCTGAGGCATACTAAAACTGCCTCACCTCCAAAGGGTTTCACAATAGGGGAACCTCATAACAAGCCATATGTGAGGTAAGGCTATAGGTGGTATGGTTTCTCATATACACCCTGCAGAAACCAATTCATCACACACTCAAATACCAGAGATTCCAATGCTACTCAATGACGTAGGTACCAAATCAGTACCCCAATTAGAACATTTTGATCGTGCATTCTATTTATCAATTCACAACAGCGTTCTCTCGGCCTGTTCCATTCCAGCCTGGGAACAAGGCTACCAGGAACAAAATCCTAGTTGGCAAATGCTATATGTATACCATACACACTTCATGTGGTGAGTCTCAGCTAATTTATCAATTTCGCTCTCTCTCTTTCTTACCACTATATTACACTCCTGGTAGGGGAAAAATTGTGCCGCGTAATGTAATCTAAATAATCTAATTAATTAAATAATAAACGTTTGACTACTTCCGAATGGCCTACAAAGATTCCGACTACACCGTCGTGATCGCTATGATGCAGTGACACAAAATCAAAATAATTGTGCTGTAACTCACCTTGGTGGCAGAGATTCAAGCGCTTTTGTCATACCGTCGGCCGCCATTGCTCGATCGCTCTCTTCGACGTTGGTTGCCAGTACAGTCTTATGAAGGCCCCACAAAGATTCTGACCGCACAGCCTTGATCGATTTCGTTGACTGACGCTTACATGCCAAAACTGACCGTGCTGGCGAAGTTGTTAGCACTGTAATAAGCTCTTGTCTTACTTTTGGACGCTATTGCTGACTCGACATATCGATCGATGAATGAGCATGGTCCTCACATGACATGTGCGTTAATTGGAATGAGCTGCAGGTTGCGCGTCCAGCGAGTTGCAACCGTTTCCTACGCGGCTACCAGGAGTGCGGTTGCCCCTCGTACATAACTTAAAGTAAATAATGGCTTGTTTATACACATGTAACAACCTAGCTGTTGACTTGCGTTTACCCTCTTTCAAAGTGTTTTTGGGACGTAAACAAACTAGTACATGTAAGTGCACACCTGGCAGCTTCATCAAACGTTCTCATGGCTCTCATGCAGCTGTTCACACTGAGAGATGTACACACTACTCTTGGCAGTAGGAAGCTTAAGTCAGAGTGAATACTAGTATTGTTGTGGCAAAGAGGAACACAGCTCACAGAACAGAGTGGGTGGACAGAGCTAATAGGGAAATGGCTCAGTAAGCAAGTTTGTATTACTAGTAAGGCTTCTATAAGTATAATTCAGGGAAACCCGAAACCCATTGGGAACACAAGTGAATGGAGTTCAAAATCCACTCTCAGCTGAGAGTGCAAGGTTGCGCACAGCACAGATGTAGTGCTACAACGTTAATGACAGCTGTGTTGTCCCTCCAAAGTGCCGCTTCTCGGTACTGGTACATACACACCTTTCACATCCATTGTTTGTTTCAAGTTGGTGTGCTAGACGATTGATCAACTTTGACACATGCTGAAATCACATGCTCAAGTAAAGTACGAGGACTCGATGATCGTCCAATTACAGTAGCCTAGCTCATTCCCAGGCACTGCCCAGCTTTTCGTCGCTTGCAGTATGTAAAGCTGGGAGAGCCTGGTAAGTGTCCTCACGTGAGCATTACGTAATAATCCACAAATGGCCAAATTTTCAGAACGAAAAAGTCCTTTCTACATGTATATGTAGGCTTGTGCCAACAATGTACTACCACAAACATCCCACATCTCATGAGTGTGACCTCGCTGAGTGACACTCAGCGACCCTTGATTCCACAACCTCTCCTCAGTGGCTAAACGCATGCAGCTTGCTCACACTCACCACCCAATGTCCTAGTAGTACCACAAGTACGCGATGACTAGGTCAATGTACATGCAAGTGCTGCATTGATACTGCCATACAGGGCTATAACCTAATTGCGTGTGAGCAGCTGCTGAAGACCGGTAAGTCAGAGTCAATATTTTCGTGGCTAAAAGAGAACTCAACTCAAACACTGCAACACACAAAGCTAATATGGAACTGGCTAATGGGCACCTTAGCAACCAAATTAGGCCAATTCCTCAAAGTAAGGTTTCATAATGTCTAAGTGCATCTCAGAAACCCCCCAAACTTTCCAGGATGATGTCACCAGATGGTACAAGTCCCAGAAGAAACATCAGGAAATGACGATGATGTCATCATGCACTCTTTGCTCAGGCTATGAGGGAGGTACTGTACTGGTAGCCCATCTAGGACGGTTTAGGGAGCTACATGTAGGACGGTTTAGGGAGCTACATGTAGGACGGTTTAGGGAGCTAGGACGGTTTAGGGAGCTAGGACGGTTCAGGGAGCTAGGACGGTTCAGGGAGCTAGGACGGTTCAGGGAGCTAGGATGTACAAGTACTCTATGATACGGTCAGTTTGGGAACGTGACTGGCTGTCTCCCAGTCTCATTCCCTGATCCCAGGGTCTGGTGGGAGTTAGTCCCAACCCCAGACCCAAACTAACCCCAGCGCGGGTCGCTTCCAGTATCACGCATGCTGGAAGCGATCTGCGCTGGGGTTGACTTGGGTCTGGGACCGAGAGTACAGAGGTTTCCGGAGTCCTTGCAATTTTCAGGCCAGAATGAAACACTGGAAGTCACGTGAATGCAAAATTCGAATCACAAGAGCTTGAGCGCTCTCGATCTCACAGAAAATGGCTTCGTGTGAACCAGGGCGGACAAGCACTTACAGCAAAGACTTACACCGGGTCCTACAATGGTATTCTGTACACTGATCACCGGTAGATCCAGAAGGCTGACTAGTAAAAGGCGCGATTGGGCGCTTTGCGGTCGAATCACTTGCTAAAGCTGTCAAATTAACTTTCTGCGGTATAGCATTCAACTGTGAGTTGTAAACGCTGCCTGGGATTGACTGAGTCTGAGTCTGCTAGTCTAGCTACTGTACTGTACTGTAGTCTAGTCTAGCTACTGTACGTAGCTTGCATGCGTGACAACTTGTGACTACTACATGTATACGCTGATTGGCCAGAGAACTGCTGTCATGTGACTTCCGTTCTTTGCAAGATCTCTGAAAACCTCTGTAGGTGTGAGTAGGCCCTCCAGCCAACCTGCTGGACAGAATGCCTCACGAAAGCAAAACCATGTCCATGTGGGGAATCCATAAAGGACCCACCTCCGGTCTGTTTAGACTCCCTCTACATCACTGGGCCATTAATCACATTTCACAAATAAGGTTATTCTGGGGAACTGCACACTATATTCACACAAACTGTTGCAGCTGTCCCTCTGAGGAGCAGTGACATTCAACACTAGACTTTCCTCTATAGGTTTGGAGTGCCACATTTCAAGATTACAAGGGAATACTAGAGATTACTGACCATAAACTGTTGTAGCTGTCGATCCCTCTGAGGAGCACTGATATTCAACACTAGACTTTAACAGTGCAGCCTTGTTCCCAGGCTCCTCCCTTCTGCGCGTGAGGGTTTCGTTGCCGTACGCAGATAGGGGAGCCTGGGAATGAGGTTAAGTCCACTCCTATCCCATGTTACACAAACAGCGTCATCCAGCAGCTGGGATACTGAGCCTCTCACAATCTCACTACAATCCAAACCTTCAACCAAGCAATTAACTAACTAATGGTGTCAGGTTGGGTCTACATGTATATCTGAACATTGCCCGGGCACCTCCGTAAACTGTCACATGATCTCACCAAACGTGGCCCCCTCCCTTCCCCCCAAATTTGCAAGGACAAGCAGAAATTCTCGGAGAGATATCAACATGAGTTTGGGAGAGACAGGAATAATACCAAGTACGCTACATTGTGTACCTCATAAGGTAGTGGGGAGGTGTACACATGCCATGCACGGAAATTGACAACCAACAGGTGTACAAACCTACTGCACCCTAACCTTGTGCCTGGCTAGCCTCGTTCCCTGGCTCCTCCCCAGCTCTTTGTCACAGTATACCGACAAAAAGCTGGGGAGGAACCTGGGAACAGGCTAGTGTCTGGCCTCTGTATGAAAATCTAAGGCCTAGGAAGGAGGCTAACTGCTTGGGTAGGAAGTGTCTTGCAAGCCATGCACTTTACATGGAAAGGAAAGGTCCAGTCATCCCGCAACAAACCAGTCGTCGCTATGGAGTGCAATCATTGTCATTGCAGTGACTTTGCTGGTACCCATCAAACACGAAGTGATGTAAAGCCACTCCATGACATTGAGTACAAACCGTATGGGGGACGTGGTCCAGGACCTTGGCTTGGGGACAACTCACATGCAATGAGACCTTTGTCTGTGTGTGAAACCATGTGGCATGTGAGACCATGCTAGGCATATCATATCTAGCCTAGTACCCCTGCAGGCCTTCTCACCCCAGCGTCTGACGCTTGCGGTACTAACACGGGGGGGGAAGGACCAGTAAACTTGTCACCTTGTCACGAGCAGAATGCTGAGTGGACGTGTGGAAAAGTGGCATATTCCCGGAATAAGTGAGTGCGCTACCAATCACAGCCACAGGCCACTGAGCAAGTCGACATCAGGCAGTCTTGGCAATGTTTCTCGGGTTCAGAAAGCCGCCCCACAGCTGTACAGAAGGAATGTACCACTCCTTCACATGTCCACCCAACATCCAGGTATTCGTGACGAGTTTAGTCAGGCCTTCCCCGCGTTAGTACTGCAAGTGACAAACCAGTGGCGAGAAGTCCAGGGTACGAGGCCAAAGAATATCCACCACACACACACAACCATAATGACGGTCGGAAGAGCACTCACCTTCTCCAGCTTAAACTCCAGGTCGTTTACCTCCCGCTCACGTTCACCAAGCTCCAACCTGATTGGACAGAGTATGTCATGTGACAAGTAAGTCATAGGACAAGTACAGAGACCGCCCAGATCAACTTAGTTTAGGCCGCCAACTTGCATAATGACATCATACCCTCATTGCATTTGTAAGATTGGCAAGGAAACAGAATTTGCAAGCACATGACCAAATACCAATTTTTTTTTAGCTATGCTGGCACACCTGAATTACTCAACTGCTTCTATTGGCTTGGAGCTACACATGAGTACTGTATCTAGTTCTGTCCGAGAATGGACACAATGGTTTCTCCTTGGCTGGACGTCCCAAGCCAGTAAATAATTCGGCAAGTTGTTCCAGTCAGGGGATGTCCTGCAAGATCTATATACACGTAGCTAAAGGAATGCCACTTGTATCACACATGATCTTCAATCCGATATGTCATTTGAGCACTCCGATACAAAATACTAGGAGAGCACATGTGGCCAAGTGTGAGCAAGCTGTATGCATTTTAGTCACTATCGGGTGGCTTGGCACCAGCCTAGGTCTATAATTGTCGTCGACCACTTCTTCCTGGTCTCTTTTGTCGCTCTGCATTTTCATCTCCTGCACCTTTAGTACTTCATTGTCCATTCTTCCTTGTTGCCATCGAGTCCACACCTTATCGATCTACTGGCATCATGTGGTAACCACACTCCTGGTAGCCGGTGAATCCCGGCCCAGATCTTAGTCTCACCTTGGGATCGATACATAGCAGAACAGTGCTGGGCTTGCTCCGATTTACACGCACAGAATACCTGAACAACTGACAGCTGTACCCCAGGCCAGGCCAACATATACATATATTTATGTGGCAGATTTATGGTATGGCGGACCATCCTGGACGTACAGATGAAGCTGACCCGAACACGCTAGTGTGGGGCTTGCTCATGGTTGCACGATGAATTAGGTCAGTGGCTTGCAACACATATGTAAGCACACAATAGGCTGTACCGACAAATTTGTACCCACACACGATCACACCATACATGTAGTTCACAAGGAAAGGCATGTGCCATGCAGTATTATAGTGCTAGCTAGCACCTTTGTGATCTGTACACCACACTTCTCTATCCTGGCCACAGCGGCAGTGCATGCATCCCACATGTACATAAACGGAGACACGGCACAAAGCAGGGTATCCCCTTGACCGTGCACTGTGGGAAACAGCTAATCGGGTTGTCAGGTGGTATCTAAGGAACTCACCTGAAGCTGGGAGCGTCCAGCAAACACTCCGAGAGATCAATCAACTTCTTGGCATTAGTTTGGGCATCATCAACACCGTCATCTTGGTCATTCGGCTCTCCTCCCGCACCCATTGCTGCGCTGTCCACCTGTCTCTATGGTCCAAGCAACTAGCCAGGTACCTCATGCGGACGGTCCACTCTTCTTGGAGTATTATCACCGGCTCAATCCTTCAAACTCGCGGTGGCAAGTCAGAAATCCGACTTGGATCTACTCAAATTATGCTCATACACTGCACGTAGTATAGTTATGACTACACAACAGCGGACATGCAGACTCCCCCGTTGAAGCAAGTTCCTGAATCCTATAAACGCGACAATGAATATCATTACTTTTATTTCCGGACTGCACTCGTGCAACAGTTCGAGTTGTGATGACAATAATCTTGTGATGTGCATGATACGTACACAGGTTAGATACAAAAATTAATGCCAAAAATGTGTCCAAATGTTCATTTTCTTTTAGACTTCCGACTGGATTTTGACCGTTGCTCTTCCTTCTCTCTGTCGTCTGCACGGGAGCGTTTGGCGGGGGGGTTGTCCCTCTCATTGTGTCGTCTACGATTTGGTGAGCGTTCTTTCCTGTCTCTCTCTCTATCTTTGTCTCTCTCTCTGTCTTTCTCTCTATCTTTCTCCCTCTCTCTGTCTTTCTCTCTCTCTGGTCTCCCTTGATCCCTTTCCTTGCTGCTGGAATCCTTCCCTCGTGATCTTCCCGTAGACGCTCCTCTTCTTTCTCCTCTCTTCTCACGAGGATCACGGCTACCACCATGATCAAAGTGTTCCTCGGTTCGTTCCTCACGCCCATGCAGCTGCTGGGAAAGTTGTGAAGATGGGGGGTGATGGGGAGGCTGGTGAGGAGGTGGATGGAGGACGTGGGGAGGACCCCACTGACTTTCTGTCTGCATTCGGTCATGTGCCTGCAGTTGTGGTGGAGCCCTCTTAAAGCGCTGGTCACCAGGATGAACTTGAGTGGGATACTGTTCATTACGAGGGGGAGGACCCTGTTGGAATTGCTCATTAGGGGGGTGCAGTGGTTGTGGCTCCTGTGGGTACTGGTTTTGTGGGGGAACATGCGGTGGCATTTGCTGTGGGGGGATCTGCTGCCGTCTTGGATCCGCCACGCTTTGAGGAGGGGGAGGAGGATGCGGAGGTGGCCCATTTGAACCATGTGGCTGAAACTGCGGTTGATTTGGACCCATACCAGGGCCACCGAACTGATCTCCATGACCTGGGGGTGGTCCTGCTGGTCTTTGGCTTGGAAATCGCTGCCGTGGACCACCAGGCAATAGTGGGCGTTGCTGAGGTACAGGTGGAGGGAATCTCGGCTGGTTGGGTGGAAAAGAGACTCTTGGGTCATGGTTTGGGCCTGGGACTTCGGAAGGAACCTGGCCCGGGTGAGCAGGATGGGGATAGTCTTGTGAGCGTGGAGGGAACTGTTGGTGTGGGGGTTGCATTGGAGGACCCTGTTGGCCCTTGAAGAACAGCTCGCTGGGAGGTTGATTCTGTTGATGGTTAGGATGATGTCTCTGTGGAGGCAGTCCTCCCAGCGGCTCACTCCTGGGTGGAGGTAAGCCATGTTGCTGTTGTTGTATTGGAGGTCCATCACCATCAAACCTTTGCTGTTGCTGAGCGTGGGGGGGAGGAGGTGGCCCAATAACATTTCTTGGTGGTCCGGTGGGATGCCCAAATTGTTGTTGCTGCTGCGGAGGTGGAAGGTCACCTCCTACGGGGCTAAACTGTTGCTGATGATGGTCACTTCCTGGGGGACCAAACTGCTGTCGTTGCTGTTGAGGGGGAAGACGTTCATCATCCGGGGGGCCAAATTGTTGAGGGGGAAGACGCTCATCTCCAAACTGCTGTCGTTGCTGTTGAGGGGGAAGACGTTCATCTTCCGGGGGGCCAAACTGCTGTCGTTGCTGCTGAAGGGGAAGACGCTCATCTCCAAACTGCTGT
The DNA here is from genome assembly GCA_963931865.1 of Axinella damicornis. Classification (NCBI taxonomy): domain Eukaryota; kingdom Metazoa; phylum Porifera; class Demospongiae; order Axinellida; family Axinellidae; genus Axinella; species Axinella damicornis. The sequence goes on along the minus strand of OZ007514.1, from coordinate 2,377,196 downwards.
CGTTGCTGTTGAGGGGGAAGACGTTCATCTTCCGGGGGGCAAAATTGTTGTCGTTGCTGTTGAGGGGGAAGACGCTCATCTCCTGGGGGGCCAAACTGCTGTTGCTGGTGATGGGGTAGATGTTCACCTCTTGGATGCCCAAACTGTTTCTGTTGATGTTGAGGAGGTGCATGGTCACCTCTTGGGGGGACAAACTGTTGCTGCTGTTGAGTGGGAGGTCTATCACCTGCTGGAGGGCCAACCTGTTGTTGCGGTTGAGGGTGCTGATGATCACCTCCCGGGGGACCAAACTGCTGTTGTTGGTGTTGAGGGGGTGGGCGATCACGCTGTGGAGGGACAAATTGCTGTTGTGATTGAGGACCTCCTGGGGGGCCAAACTGCTGTTGAGGAAGTTGATGGTCACCACCTGGGGGGCCAAACTGTTGTTGTTGTTTTTGTTGATGTTGTCGTGGAGGAGGAAACTGTTGTTGTTGTTGTTGCTGCAGAGGAGGACGGTCAAACTGTTGCTGTTGCGATACAGGAGGGGCCCCAAATTGTTGCTGTAACAGTTGAGGTGGGCGGTGTTCATTTTCACCGTCAAATCGATGTGACTGCTGCGGAGGGCCACCATGTGGAGGTGGTCCAGCCTCAGTCCGTGAAGGCATGGGAGGCGGTCTACGCTGCAGAAGAGGAGGCACCTGTTCCAGAGGACGCTGCTGTGGAGGTGGTCCGGCTTCACTCTGCTGAGGCATGGCAGCAGGGCCACGCTGCATCATAAGAGGTGGTACTTGGTCCAAAGGACGTGGGGGTGGTCCGGCTTCACTTCGCCGAGGCATGGACGGGGGGCCACGCTGTAGAAGAGGTTGTATTTGGTCTGGAGGACGTTGCTGAGATGGTGAGGGCCTTGGATCAGGTCTTTGTGCTTCTTGGATGTTTGGTTCAGGTGCTGGGCCCGGGGGATGCTGCATTGGCTGTTGCTGAGTGGGAGGAGGTGGTCTAGTTCCCTGGTCCGGAGGGTAGCTCGGTTGCTGGGGTCTCTGCATCTGTGGCTGAGGGGGAGGAGGCCTATTTCCTTGATCAGGGGGGTGGGGCAACCCCTGAGGAAAAGGAAAATCTGGCCTTGGGGGTCTGTTTTGAAACTGTGGCCCACCACTGGGCCGAGGTTGGGGTTGAGGGGGTCCTTCTGGTGGATGCCAGGTATTATCCCTTCGTTCAGGTGGAGGAGGACCAGCACGCATCTCAGATGGTGGAAGACGATGTCTGTCTGGATGATCTGGAAGGGGCCCAAACTGACCATCAAACTGGTCTCTTCTAAAGTCGTTTCCTCGCCGACCGAACTCCTCTGGTGGACCTCTGAGGTGCGGCGGAGGAGGTCCCCTGTCCGGAAACTCCTCGCTGGGTCTCCGCATCGGTGGTGGCTCTCTTGGGGGGATACCAGACCACTGCTCCCTCGGTGCTTCTCCCCTAGCCCAGTCTTGCTTCCTATCTTGGCCAACAGCAGCAGCTCTCCGAGGATCACCAACCATCATCCTTGGATCTCGAGGTTCATTATCCACCCTCCTATAGACATAGGGGTTCTGAGGAGGCAGTTCAGGTTGAAATCTCCTCTCGTCTTCGTAGGAAGGCCTCCTTTCTCTGTAGTCGGCCCTCTGCCAGGTGAAGGGATTTCTCTCCCCAGGTGGTGGTGGTGGTCTCCATGGAGAAAATTCTCCCATATCTGGCCTACCAAAATCACTACCACGTTCTGGTCCTATCCACTCCTGAGTGTGGTCGGAGAGGTGTCGGAACCTAGGCGGTGGCCCGGGTTGCTGTAGCGGGTTCAGCCCTGGCCCCCTGTTAGGAGGATGGAACGGAGGATTGTCTACTCTTCCGAAAGGTTTCTGGTTGAAATCTGGAAGTGGTCCAGATGGTGTTTGTTTTGGGAGCTCACTGCTGGAATTGTCAGCAAGGGGTTTCTTAACACGACCACCAAACTGTTGTGCAATTATATCAGCGCCCAAAATAGGAATTCCAATGTCCATGTTAATGCTATCATCTTTTTGAGTAGCACTACTACTAGACACAGAGCCTTCAGCGGGTTCTCCTTGCCACTTTCTTGAGGGGGGTGGGGGGAGGGTGATGGCATCATTGGAGGGTCGGTGAGAGGAGGGAGGGGGGAGGGTGATGGCAAATGAGCTCCCAGACTTGCCTGCACCCATTCCGGGGAGGGAATAGACATCTGGGGAGGATGGAAAATGAACACATCCAAGTAAAGTTGGACTATACATACAAACGTGTGCTCATGCAATTGAAGCGAAAGAGGTGGGCATTAACTAGAACTATCAGCCGTCATCAATATCATATGTAACCTAGCAACACTATATATAAAGTTACGGCACACACCTGTGTCAACCACTTCTTCGCTGATAGCAAGGGGGTTGTTGCCAAACTGGTTATACTTGTCTTTCATCTCATCACCTGGACGATTTCGGCACCAAAATTTGCTGTGAGGGGGGGAGGAGGTTGTGACATGTAAAAAATTTGTACTCAATCGATGTATGAACGGTGTCAGCCAATTTCATGGTGAGTTTCAGATTCCTGGTGTGTTAAGTGCATCGCCATCAAAAGCCAAAGGTTGAGAGGCCTGATTAAAATTAAGTGCAGCCAGGATTGAGAGGCGAGGGAGGAAGAAAGACTCCATCACACCTTGTGTGGTCGTTGGACCCAGAACAAAGGATGTGTCCCAATGGGTGCCAGGCCAAGCTCCAGATGAATGAGTCATGAGCTGATTCCATTCCACCAATCTCACGCTCATTCCTGCAATCAAAACACAGGGTATGAGAAATTGAAAGTGACGCGTGCACACAATATATTGTCCATGCAGTCTCAAGATTCAGATTATGAAAATGCTACAGTCTGCACAAAGTCAGCTTCAGTCAGAGAACGGCAACATAGCCTCGTTCCCAGGCCACCCTCCTCCGCTCCATCGGTAACTGCATATGTGACCTTTGCAGTTCAAAGGTCATGATGTATGCAACTAAAAACAGAGCGGGAGACAGCCTGGGAACGAGGCTAGACAGCCTGGGAACGAGGCTAGACAGCCTGGGAACGAGGCTAGACAGCCTGGGAACGAGGCTAGACAGCCTGGGAACGAGGCTAGACAGCCTGGGAATGAGGCTAGACAGCCTGGGAATGAGGCTAGACAGCCTGGGAATGAGGCTAGACAGCCTGGGAATGAGGCTAGACAGCCTGTGAATGAGGCTAGACAGCCTGGGAACGAGGCTAGACAGCCTGGGAATGAGGCTAGACAGCCTGGGAACGAGGCTAGACAGCATGGGAACGAGGCTAGACAGCCTGGGAATGAGGCTAGACAGCCTGTGAATGAGGCTGGACAGCCTGGGAACGAGGCTAGACAGCCTGGGAATGAGGCTAGACAGCCTGGGAATGAGGCTAGACAGCATGGGAACGAGGCTAGACAGCCTGGGAATGAGGCTAGACAGCCTGGGAATGAGGCTAGACAGCCTGGGAATGAGGCTAGACAGCCTGGGAATGAGGCTAGACAGCCTGGGAATGAGGCTAGCTGGCCTGGGAATGAGGCTAGACAGCCTGGGAATGAGGCTAAGGCAAACACGGTCATAGTATAACTAAAATGTACATTGTACGAGCACCAGACTATGTACAGGAGTGCATGAGCCGCCAAAGGCGGTGAAGGAGCATCAAACTCAGCATGCGCGCCCTAGCCGAAGTAGTAGTCCTTCACACATCCCAAAACTGACCTAGTATGGCAAGAGGCCATTACGTAAAAGTGGGAATGTAACAAATTGGCGTTTGTGCGGTACCGCAAGTTCTTCCATATAAGTAAGGTATGAGGGATTACAACATGTCTATACTAGTTTGACGCTCCTTCGCCGCCTTCGGCGGCTCATGCGCTCCTGCCATGTAGCATGTAATCATAATCACACGGTTGGTGCGCTTACCCCACCAACCAGAAGAGTATGGACCCGTCTGACCCTCCACTGGCAAAGAGGGACTCATGGACTGGGTGCCACGCAAGAGCTGGAAGGGAAAGATTCCATAAAATATGATTTCAGTATTCTGTTCATGAGCCTGCACACCTGTGCATGCATGCACACATGCACACACACTCACAAACACACATGCACACACTCACAAACGCACACGCATGCACGCACACTCATAAACACACACATACACACTCACAAACACACACACATGCACGCACACTCATAAACACACACATACACACTCACAAACACACACACATGCACGCACACTCATAAACACACACATACACACTCACAAACACACACACATGCACGCACACTCATAAACGCACACATGCACACACTCACAAACACACACACATGTACGCACACTCATAAACGCACACACTCACAAACACACACACATGCACGCACACTCATAAACGCACACATGCACACACACACACACACAAACACACACATACACACACTCATACTCACAGTGACACACACACAAACATTACCAGGAGTGCAGAAGCCTGAAGCAACCAATAGCTACACATTCCCTGACCCACGTAGAGGGGGGCTGGGAATGGGCCAGGCAATGCTTATACACAAGAGACTGCATAGCTTTGGTGCTTGAATGCTAATAAGCTCCTGGATATGCCATCTCCAGTTGCCTCACTATTGACGTCCTTCTTGTGTCCCCTGAGAGTGTACATCTCCTTCATGGCCCTAATATCATACACCTTGATCAGATGGTCCCGGGATGCGGTCAGCAACCAGTTCCCATTCCGGTTCCACTTCACCGACATCACTGTGGCTTTGTGGGCGTGGCTGAGCACATGTGAGCATGCGTGTGTGACATCCAAATGAACGAGACAGAATAATTTTGGTCATAATATCTGCAAAAACTTACAAGGAACTACACAGAGGTCCGAATAACGGGCTGACTTTCAAATAAAACAATGGTGCATAGCCTCGTTCCCAGGCCCTCTATCGGGCCTGGGAATGAGGCTAATATGGCGCTCAACTCACATGGTTGTGATGCTCTGCCCAGCCTTGGGGTCCCACAGCTTCACGGGCTGCTGATTGTCCTTGCTGCCCGACACCACCAGGTTTCTGCGAGGGTGCCAGTCCACGCATTTCACATCTGCACCATGGCCTGGGATGGGAGGATGGGAAGAGGGGAGGAGTGGAGGAGGGAAGGAAAGAGGGGGGATGAGAGGAGGAGAGCAAATTCACTCAGAGTAGCAGATGGCTCAATGCTATTAGGCGGAGTCGGTGAGTAGCTCTTTGGTAGCTGACACGGAGGGGGTTCCCCTGATCATGAATTACCTCTGAGAATGAACTCTTCAGAGCAGCGAATGAAATCAAATATCCTGACCGTTCCATCATCCGAACAGGTGGCTAGCTTGGTGTCCGTGGGCGACAGACTGCAGTGCAAGGGGAGAGCATGTTCACACCACAATCACCATGGCAACAGGGACTCATATAATGTCACATGTTAGAGACTGTTATGGTACGCAACACAGTCGGCATTACAGCACCAAGCATCACACTTGTCTCGTGCCCAGACCCCTTCCGTGTGTATGGGGTCTGGGAATGAGTCTAGCATCACACTTCATATTGTTTCGGCAACCCATTCAAGATCACAAAACCCACAGTATGTTACATAGGTCAAGGAACATGTTACTGTTTAGCAATTTGCTACACCTCTAACGTAATCATTGTGATGATATCGATATCGGGGGCATTAATTTGTGACAATGTTCATGATAATTGCTGCGTGTATCATTGCCGTGCAACCATAGTTTCAAAACATGGCGGCTGCAAACAATCATCAACTTTACCAACTCATTTAAAACAAATTCTAATTAGCCCTAACCATCAATATTACACTTATCAACCACATCTGGAACAAAATTTCATGTGCAATAGTGACACACTATACCATAGTTCCTGTATAATTTATCGGACAGAAAACTTATAAACGAGTAAAGGACTCCCTAAGTAGGATTTGATTCTCCGACTCCCATCCCAGATTGGCTGAACATGGGTAGTGGCGTTCACAATGTAACCAGCTAGCTGTGGTTGCACACATCTGTCCATAGTCTGTGATTCATCGGACAGCAAACTCAGACACTCGTTCAAGCATTTGTTAAGATTCTCTGACTCCCATCCCAGAATGGCTGTGCATGTGTAGTGACATTCACAATGTAACCAGCTACCTGTGGTTACATACGTCTGTCCATAGTCTATGATTCATCGGACAGCAAACTCAGACACTCGTTCAAGCATTTGTTAAGATTCTCTGATTCCCATCCCAGAATGCCTGTACATGTGTAGTGGCGTTCGCAATGTAACCTGCTAGCTGTGGTTGCATACGTCTGTCCCTAGTCTGTGATTCACCGGACAGCAAACTCAGACACTCGTTCAAGCATTTGTTAAGATTCTCTGCTCCCATCTCAGAATGCCTGTACATGTGTAATGGCGTTCGCAATGTAACCTGCTAGCTGTGGTTGCATACGTCTGTCCCTAGTCTGTGATTCATTGGACAGCAAACTCAGACACATGTTCAAGCATTTATTAAGGTTCTCAGACTCCCATCCCAGAATGGTACAAGCAAAAAAGGGACAGAAATTTACAAACCCTCCCCGGGTTTGCCCAACAGGGCAATGAATGATGCTGGATGGTGCCATCATCTGGAGCAGTCAATATTTACGAGGTATCAGATTTACAATCATAAAAATTCCACAAAATAACTCCAAAGGTCACCAAGGTCAATAAGGTCACTCCCTTCAGGGTCAGTACAGCACCACAGCTGTGAGGCCCTTCTCAGCACATTTTAGTGGGGAATTCTGTATCAACGGCTAGCCCATGGTGCAGTGATGCGCTATTTTCCAATCCTTTCCGCTGTGGGAGGCCTGGGTATGTGACCAGGGATAGACGTACACAATTGCATCCAGCAGGTTGCATTGTGTAATGGCAATACACATTCTGGAATGGGAGTCAGAGAATGGGAATCAGAGAATCAGAGAATCAAATCCTACATAGCGAATGCTTGAACAGCACAAGCCCACGCAAGTATTACAAGTATTGCTGGCTCGAGTACAAGCCGGTGTAAGACTGGAGCAGGACAGGTATATCACAACTGGATGGAGAACGAGTCCATACAAGTATTACAAGTATTGCTGGCTCGAGGTGTAAGACTGGAGCAGGACAGATATATACCCTAGCTGGATGGAGAACGAGTCCATACAAGTATTGCTGGCTCAAGTACAAGCCGGTGTAAGACTGGAGCAGGACAGAGTAAAAGTCAACGTCCAGGAGTATCTCAGAGCACGAGTCTGTGCAAGCATTCCAGCAGGATACAAGACCATGCATCCTATGTCAGCCATATCATCAGCTGATGACATGGTCAGTGATCTGACAATCGTCAGACCCCACCATTAGTGACTACTGGTCGGATAGAATCTCTGGTCACAGGTTTCCTGTTCCTAGCTGCCAGGCTTCCTAATTGGTGCGAGCCTGAGTGAGCCCCACAAAGATGTGTCTTTATGCGTACGTCTTACCACTTCTACAACTAACTGAAAGTATTCAACAGTCACTTGATGAGTTGGAGACACGAATGATGAACAGCAACCTCCTGGATAGCTTCGTTCTCACGCGGCCTGGGAACAAGGCTAACCTCTTGGATGGCCTCAACAGGAACGAAGACCACTCACGAACCTTCAGCTGCTGGAGGGGTTGCTAAGTGGCTGCTTGTCCTTGCAGTGGCTAGCAAATACGCTGTAGGCTGCCTTTATGTCAGTCCATTAGTGATTGCAGGAGTGCCGTCACGCTCTTAAGTCATCATATGCCCCTGGTTGGCCTCTGGGCTAGGTAATTTTTCCGGTGGCAGACTGCTATAAGCATCTCCGACATCACACAGTGGACAACCGTCTCTTACAGGATAGATGGATCACGTGCACCCTTGTAGATACACACTAGTTCCCACAGTATAGTGTAACTTCCACATACCTACGTAGCCGACATTGGGCTATAATATAGATTTCTGAACCCTCGTGTATTTCTGCCCAAATTGCAAAGACCAACTCAATGAATGCACAAGGTATGTATGGGGTAACCTTCAGGTAAAATATGACTCTTGAACTTTCTCTGAGTGTCTGTACCACAACCACGATACCAGTAAAACACCGTAACACTATGTATGCACAATCATGTATGAGGTACGAGGCAAATGTCATAATCGTTGACCCTCCTTCCTGAGCACAACTAAGACCACTACCACTAAAACGCAGCAAGAATTAATGAAAGTATGAGGTACCAGGATATAAATATTATGACTCTTGAACCTCCTCTGTGTGCCAGCACCACGACTGTGAAGCCATTAAACTAATACAATCAATGAACGTATGAGGTTCCAGGGTAAAGTTCATGATCAAGGTTTCATTTGGGGGGGGGGGGGGGGGGGGGGGGGGACGGACGGGAGGGTCCCTTGAGTCTCTGCTGCTCCACCTTAAAAGATAGTCAAAAGGTGTCATGTATACTAGGCAACTCATGCCTCCCCCCTTACTTTGCCTTGCTGCGATTTCGCTCCCACCTGAAGATTTTATGAAACGGAATCTGATGATTCTTGAACCCTTCGTGAGTTTCTACCACACCTGCAATGACCATTAAAACGCTGCAACAGCTACATGGACTAGGTAAGTTACATGGTTACATTACTGTTTCGTTCAGCCTTGAACGATTACTGAATCTGATGATTCTTGAACCCTTCGTGAGTTTCTACCACAGCTGCAAAGACCATTAAACACTGCAACAACTACGTGCACTAGGTAAGTTAAATGGTAACATATTGCTATGATTTCGTTCCCTTTGAACGATTATGATTCTTGAACCCTTCGTGAGTTTCTAGCACAGCTGCAAAGACCATTAAAATGCTGCAACAGCTGCATGGACTAGGTACATGTAAGTTACATGGTTACATTACTGTTTCGTTCAGCCTTGAACGATTACTGAATCTGATGATTCTTGAACCCTTCGTGAGTTTCTACCACAGCTGCAAAGACCATTAAAACACTGCAACAGCTACGTGCACTAGGTAAGTTAAACGGTAACATACTACTACTGGTACTCGTGCAGACAACACTATCCCACCTGCAACTACGAACTGGTTCGCTATGTGCCTGGAAGGTATGCACATTGTTCATATTGGACTGCCAGTATTTGACAAAGCCTCTGTCGTCCGAGGTGACCATCCACGTGCCGTTGTGGCTCCACTGCATGCTGCGCACAGGACAGTCATGACCCTGAACGGGGAAGGGGGGAGGGAGGAGGGGGAAGGGGGAGGGAGGAGGGGGAAGGGGGAGGGAGGAGGGGGAGGGGAGGGAGAAAGGGAAGGGAGGAGGGGGAAGGGAGGAGAGGGGGAAGGGAATAGAGGGGGAAGGGAGGACGGGGGTTAGTATTACGGAGCGTCCAGCTACTTAGATCAATCATGCTGCCCACATTTGAATTTCAACTTTGGTTCCGATAGAAGCAATGTGTATCCATATCACAAGCATAAGCAACAAACTCTCCGCTCAGTGATCAGCGTATCATACTAGTATCCTACTTTCCCTCCTGCATCTACCCTCCCATAGTGGAATCCGATTCTTTTGCTGGTACATTACCTGTAAAATAGACTCAAAGTTGAAGGTTAGGCCATTCCAGAGTGTGAACTCCCCACTCACTGCTCCAGTGATCAACCGCCTTCCATCCGGTACCCACTGCATAGGCAGAGAGTACACTTCAGTCACACGATATTCAGAGTGGGGTCACTCCCCTAGTCACAGCTGTGACCGAAGTCAAAACTTTGACCAACTCTTTTCAGTGGTCAACCATTAACCCTTTGCCCCCGAGGTGCATGCGCAGAAATCAATCGCGTGGCTACACAAACGCTAATGAAAAATGGCGATTTTTGTGTTGTATCGATTCATTGGCATTGTATCTTGTAAAATAGCTGAGTTCAGGTATTGATAGTTATACTTATTTGGCTTGAAAACAAACCTGCTTCGTTCCTGAAGTAGTCCCGCGACTTGACAGTGAGGCCTGGGAAAGACACAACGGTGGAAACACAGGTTGTCGCTGAGCTCTCGAGAATGACGGTAAACCACGGCAGAGGTTGGCTGACTGGCCCAGCAACGGTAGGTTACCAGTGTGGGTGAGCTAACTGGCTAGTACAAACTCGATACAACAACTTGCTCGTAGGATATAAGCTGCAATATGCCGTCACTAAGTGCACATCGATCGACAAGTAAACTTCTAACGCGATTTGTGGGGAAAGTCCCTATGGAAAGTCACAGCTAATTATGCTTCGCTCGACTTCCTGTGACACGTAAATCACTTATCCAAAGTCCGATCGCGTAGCTATGGCGATAAATAGCCGGAATCCAGTTTCGGGCGCATACGGGCGCTCTCGGGGTTTTAGCACGTGAAAAATTCGGGCGCATACGGGCGCTATCGGGTTGAAAGGGTTAACTACGCCGATTTTCAGAGCTTCAACCATTGACTGAGCTGCATCTCAGCCATCAACCATTAACTACACACATAGTTTGCTCTTAGACCCGCTAATACACGGAAGAATACGTAGCCACTCCAACCCTTCCTTAGCATAAGGGGGTTAAGAATTGCGATCGCAGCTGTAACTGCAGTACACATTTGAGTGACCTCCCATGGATGTAGGATCAGACATCCTCCACAATCAGGTCACATGACCGTACACTTACGGATGTGCAGAATATTGGACATCGGACTTTGTTGGTAGAGGCCCTCACAAACTTGGTCGTGACCGCATTCACCGGGTTCGCTTCAAAGCCAGCAGGAGGAACAACCTAAAGGAAATGTACCAGAGCAGCAGAAATTACTTATCGCTTAGCAACGGATTCACACAACTGCTGACATCTAACAGAACCTCCGAACAATATAGCACACAAAACAATCTCACTTACTTCATTGAAGTAGGTAGAGTCTGGCTGGATGACACAACTGTCTCGTGAGTCTCTCTGCCAGACACGATTCTGCAGAGCAAGATCAGAAGTCCAATCAAAAATGGTGGGCACTATTTAGAAGTACTGACCTGCAGCAAGACTTTCTTCACAAACACATACAAAAGGGTGTCTCTGCCCTCTGAAAGATGCCCTTAAATTACTGATGCAAGAGGCTGGCCACACAAGTCTAGATTGTGTACACAAACTACAAACCCTTTTATTAGCATGTGAAACTGTGAATACTAACTTCCAACATCCGGACTACGCAGGCGCCATAGTCCACCGTCTTCCTCAAGATTCCCTTGTTCTTCACAACCTTCCCGCCGTCAAACCCAATTGTGTGGGTGATGTTCCCAAGAATCCCTCCGGCCTCCGGAATCCCTACGTCCATCATTGCTCCAGCTCAAATCTTGAATGATAACTACTTTTAAGTCCTAAAACGCAGTCAACGACAGACCTTAGCAACGTGTGCCACTAGCTCCAACACCATTTTTTTTTTTGATAGCACGTTGTCGTAGTCACATGATAACGCGTGATCTATCACGCGCTTACAATTTCCTACGTGTATACGCCATTTTTAATTGTCGATACCACAGCGACGGAGAAACTCAGGATCCATCTGACTCAAATCGACTGGATCACCAGCCCCGTAAATCGTACTGTGGAGTGGTCAAAGAAGAACTGTGTGAAGAAGAACCTTTCTAGAATCTTTTCGGAAGTGGATTCGCTTCAAGAGCCGCTGATCCGTTCACTCAACCCTCACAGGCGCCCGCCCGACTTCTACACCACAAGTTCTACTTACAGTAGCTGAAAGACACACACACATACATTTACAGCATGTCAGAAATGAGAGTAGCTGTGGTGTGTTCATCTAACCAGAACCGGAGTATGGAGGCACATAACTTGCTTAGGTAAACGCCCGTTTTATTATCTTTGGCAAGTAGCTACGTCAGGGCATGTGTTACGTTTCAGTGATACTGAGGTAGCAGGGTGTTTAGGACCTCACCAAAAACTTGTCATTGTTCTAATACTTGTACTTCTTTTCAACAGCAAAAAAGGTTTTTGCGTGAAGTCATTTGGAACTGGCTCAGTAGTGAAACTACCAGGCGGTGGTCCACAGCAGTCCAATATTTATTCTTTTGACACAACATATGAAGAAATGTTCCAAGATCTTGTCCAAAAGGATCCCCAACTGTATCCCACAATGAAGCAACAGTATGGGTTCTTGTAGACTAAGTGCCCGCAAAATCAAAGGGTGTTGAGCAGGGGCAACCTCAATTAGTAGAGAAAAAGCGCTTTCAAGAAACCAAGTGGCGGATAGCGCGCATGTATATTATTGTTTGAAATGTGTAGCAGGTTCGTGGGTGATGACAAGCGGCGGTGCTGTTGAAGACAGAGCATGCAAGTTATTGGTAAGCTGTCCATTTTGAGTATGGTATGAATGTGTTGGCTTGGTTAAATTGTCTTTGGGGGGCCACCAAATGAGTGGCAGGGCTGCAGCTGTTGTTTGTGTACGTTATGGCTTGGGGCGTTGGCAATGACAGTTGTGGCTCGATAGCTTTGGGATGCGCCCAAGATGCCCAGGATATGGATCCCGTGAAGCGTTGAAATCCAATGATGTAATTTCCGTTACCAAAGGTCAACGTGTTGCGCATGCGCGTGGTTAGGCAGCGTAAGTACAAACCGCTCCCTGCGGTGCGAGGGTCGCCAGACTAGTGGCTCACTGTCTGATTACCTCTCCAAGCATCGCTCCAGTACTGTTTGTTCTTGACAGTAAATGATACTCCATTCTCTCTCTTACAGGTGGAGTTGCAGTTCAGTAAGCAATACTTGGGCTGCTGTGATCAAAATAATGGCAGCAATAAACCTCAGTGGCTAGTCTAGTTGGGACAATTGCCAAACAAAAATATGAAACAGTTGCTCAAGGTTGCTGTGGTAAACTGGACGAAATTTCATACTCTATGGGAGAGCATCAATCTTGTGTACTGCAGGCCCATGGGCAGGGGTGGGTTGGATGTAACGTCCCCTAGAATCCGAGTCCTATGATGTGGTTATTGGTCCGGCTAGAAGTAGGGCAATGGATTAGGGCCAGGGCTGGTTGTAGATGTGCGCAGGTACCTGTAACATATGTACTTCCTGCTGGACCAATATCCACGATAAATACATGTAAAGTGGGAGGGGCTATCTCATCTTCACTGGAACCCCCCCCCCTACCCAATTCCAGGACCAAATATAGGCAGTAGAACCATCCTAGACTAGTGGCTGGCTATAGGCCTGTAATGAAACTTGCAGTTCCTTGATTTTAGCTGTCCTCGATTTTAGCTGTCCTCACAAACCCTTGTAGCAACTGATTAATCCAACATGACATTATATCAGTGGGACAATACTTAGTCTTGTAGTGGACTCCTCATGTTAAAAGTGTACCCATGCAACGATAGCCAACTCAAGAAGCCTTGTCCAATTAGCTTTACTTTTTCTCCCTCCCTTTTCATGTATAATTATAGTACCCAGCTTTACACTCTGAACCAGTGAGTATTATGTATACTGGTTAATGTTTAATTGGCATGGCTTATGTGGACCTAGCCTCGTACCCAGACCCCGGGCGGTCGGGGCCTGGGTACAAGGCTAATGTAGACCTTCTGTTCACTACCCATTGTTAAGCAATCTTGTGTAGCTGTTGATGGCAGTAGTTAGGGATTGGCCAATACACCTTATTCCACTAAAATGAAATCCAACAACGTTCACGTTGTACCCCCATTGGTCACCATGACGATAGACTGCATCCCAGATTTGATCATTATTGTCCAAGTTACAGCTAGCCTCCCAAAAGTAAGCCCATACAAAGTTTTTTCTACTGGTGGTGCCTCCAATGGAAAATTCTTCAATGGATTTTGAGAGGCTGTAACTCACTCTAAAATTCTGCCTATCTGCGTGATGACCAACAGTTACAAGGCCCCCACAGCAACAGAAACCTGGAATTTCATTTTAGCTGAATAAGGTCTATTATGCTCAAAGCTTGTCCTGTTGTGGCATCCAGTATAACTGGTAAAACTGCTATTATGCTTGAGCAGTGGCGCAACTACGACTAGATATAAGGGCTTTGTATGCTGATGTTGAAGATTTGCAGGCTCAAACACAAAGACAAGTCAAAGTATTGATCACAGAGACACACCTATCACCTCTGCTAAGGTGCAAGGGGATGGAAATGCTTGTCCTATTATACCAGCAAATGCTCCTCTGCTGTAGGGTACCATCGTCGCTCCAAAATATGCCACCAGAAATTTTGCTGGCAGTGTGTTACTGACCTTTTGACCTTTCAACGACTTCTAACTTCACCAGTGACGACTATCACACTTGACACTTAATTGTACACTAGTAGCTATACTAGCTGACACTAAACTGTACACTACCAGTATACTAGCTGACACAGAACTGTACACTACCAGCTGTACACTACCAGTATACTAGCTGACACTAAACTGTACACTACCAGTATACTAGCTGACACTGAACTGTACACTACCAGCTGTACACTACCAGTATACTAGCTGACACTAAACTGTACACTACCAGTATACTAGCTGACACTGAACTGTACACTACCAGTATACTAGCTGACACTAAGCTGTACACTACCAGACACTGAACTGTACACTACCAGTATACTAGCTGACACTAAACTGTACACTACCAGTATACTAGCTGACACTAAAGTGTACACTACCAGTATACTAACTTCTTGGGGGCAAGAGTAATTATGTTTACCCCCTAAAAGCGAGTAGCTATTTGTGACAGATTCGTTATGTCAGCACATTCACATGGTAGGAGAGTGCTTCTGATAGCTAAACGTTGTAGCTACTGCCTAATATTTTTCTTCCACTCAAAGCCTCTGTGAAGGTGCACACCACATCCAGGCTCGGGCATTTGGCTATGCCATTGTGTGTGATCGTCATGGTTTCCAACCATGAATTGCCGTCTATTCACTAAGAGGGTCACTTGGCATGTCCTACAATGTTGACAATAATTGCTAAATATTTATTGGCTATCCTCGTTTCTGTTGCCATGCCATTCATGACTAACTGTGTTACCATGTGTTGAAAGATGCCGTGACTGCCACACACAATCCAATTCTAAGATGCAACCGTGTAGCTATGAATATTGAGATCAACCAGTTCAGTTCAACCCGCGGATTTTCCCCAACTTTAGTCAGCTCAATATCTCATGCACTAAAGTACAAAATAACTAATTTGGGGTTGCCACCACTCAGCACATGACTTCATTGTCAGCCACACTCTATGTACATCACCCCTTCCCCTTTTCCTGATAATTTCTTCCTACCCACTCCCCCCCCCCCCCCCCGCAAGCACACACACACACACACACACACACATGCACTCGCACCACATGTGCACACTTGTTCCCACACCTATTCCCATTTTGCAAACAATAGCAGCTGCTACATGGAAGCGGAAAAACTCTTATCAAAACAAACTGACAAACAAAAATAGAGGGAAACCCTCATTTTTGTTATCTTCAAGTGAGTAGGCCTGGGAATAAGACCACACATAATAACAAGCTTTCCTTTAGTCTAGCCGCTAGCCTCTCTCCGCCCGGCTGGTCAAGCAGGCGCGCGGCGTTGCCCGATTGACCGGCCAGGCGGAGAGGGGCTAGCGGCTAGACTGGCTTTCCTTGTGCCCACATTGTGCATCCTCTAATAGCTATTGCCACCTGTGTATACTGTATCCAAAATGTACAAGTTGAGATTCCTTGACTCAGACGACACCCACAGATACAGACAAAATGGCATTTTACACATGCTGGACAGGAACAGGAGAATCAAACTCAAGCCAGAAAGATTTCAGGACGTTGTTGAAGAGTTTGATATCATTTTCACAGTGGAAGAAAGAATTTATGATGTTGTTGTTGAAGGTATGTTTGAAGTCACTATGATGTAAATACTGATGCTGTTGCCCGCTCTTCGTACTCGGGCTGTGAGGGTGCAAGGCAGTCTACATGTAATCTCCCAGAGCAGACCCTGTTTAGCAAACACACGTTTAAGAGCGTGGGAGTTTAAGAGCGTGGGACTTAGCTGGTGCACAACAATTTCCCCTGCATTGCCGGGCTTCTTAACGGAAGTTTGAACTTTCCATGTGACACATTTTGAGGACACTAGTTCACAACGCATGGAACCTAGCAAGTTTGGTGCTCCTTCCAAATAGCTAGTTAGGTGCTCATAAACTCTGTCTGTACTTATAAGCTCATGTAATTAGCTATGTCCCTGTATACCTGCATACTGCAGGGCGTAGTGTAAGATTCTAGTGACACATAATTGCTTCACTCAAATCTACGGCCCATGTATTGGCTGACACACACTTGAAGTTTCCTTCTGGGAAAGTTTACGGTTTGTTACATGGAGTGTTTCCTAAAATTAATATTATCTAATTCCCGAGGGGAAAAACTGGTAAGTCCAAGATCCCTATCCTCTTTGTGGGACAGTAGCTACTATAGCTCCCTGCATACTGCAGCTGGGGAGGATCAACTCACATCCCCAGGCCCGGGCCTGGGAATGAGGTTAGCTCACATCATGTGTGAGTAGTCTCCAACACTTGCAACTCAGACTGCAAAGGTATGCACACCCTTTTGCTGTGTGCTTGGTTATAAATTGATCAGTTTGGCAGACTTTGTTGGGTGTTATAGTCTCATACGAATACGTTTCCTTCCAGAAGATGCCCTGCAAGCCTACAACAGCCTCTACTTTGAACACGTAGAAAATCTATGTATCGGATGCTTGCTACAACCAGAAGCCAGGAACGAACACTTAGAGCCTCATTTATGACCTGTGATGATGTCATAGCCTGCCCACTGAAGTGCATGTGCAGTTAGTCTATTGAACTAGACCAAAATGTCTCTCAATCCAGAAGTTGGGGGTGGGGCATAGGGAGAGAAATTAGGTCTAGCTCGACAGACTAATGTACGGTATAGCTGTCGCCTTCCTGTTTCAACAGAGCTACCGATTACTCCTATCACCGCAGGGTTTGAAGCCCAGGGCTCATCGACCTACACCCCAGTGCACGTGATAAACCTGGAAGTCAAAGACAACCACGAAGAGGCCACATTAGGAGCTTTTCTCATCTTGGAACTCTGTGAAATGGTACGTGATGTACAATCGTGTGAATGGAGGATGTGGCTTCACTATCCTCTAATACCAAACTAATGTTATAGTGCTGTGAAAATCGCCTTAGAGGTCACCTGAATAAGGCCCACAGTCACCTAGCCTCGTTCCCAAAACGGCCTGGGAACAAGGCTAACAGTCACCATACTTTACAGTTGTTCTAGCGGTCACCTGCATGCATAATGTGTAATGCGGTCACATTGCTCCACCCCAAGCACACTATAATACCCAGCCAATAATGGCCAGTGCGTATGTGTGTGCATGCATATGTGCCGTGTGTGTGCGTGCAATGAGGTCAATCACACCAAAACTTCACACGACCGCTTTGGAGGTCACCTATTATTCTAGCCACCTCTCTAATGAGGTCAAATATACTTGGCCCTCAGGTGACCGCATAAGACAGGTTTCACTGTACGTAAGAATGTAAGCCACTATTTCATAATAACTAGTCTCTTTTTTTTTGGGGGGGGGGGGGGGGGGGGGGGGAAGGGGGAGCTGGTGTCCTTTGAGAGAAGGCACTTGTATAACATGATCACTAAAGTGTATATATGGTCATCCTCGTTCCCAGGCCCGAGATGGCCTGGGAATGAGGTTAGAGTGTATGGTTGGCTTGATTGGGGAGTTCCATACCAGGACACGTTTAGCCATGCATGCAAGCAACAAAGGGGACAGAATACACCGATCAACAGTAATGTTATTTTGTCATAATGGTGGTTCTCCTTTTGTACCACCAGCTGAAGGAAGCTGATGACATTGAGAATGAAATTGAAGAAATTTTGCAAGAATTTGAATTGAAGAACTCAAGAACTCTCCTCCATTCAGTAGCATTCTACTGATTGTTGTCAGTTTTGAACATCAGAATTCACACAGATCCAATTGAGGAATATCATCAACAATTCTGAGTATTCAGAAAATGCTCATGTTCAATGTCATGTATGTGAAGTTACTTGTGTACAATGTGTACAATGTTGTATTATAATTTGATCGCACTAATTAAATCAAGATTAAATATTTTAGTCAATGTACTTCTGTATAAGCCATGCACATAATTTTAGATACTTACTGCATGCAGCTGTATGGGTGGAAAAGAAATTAGTACTGCATGGTTGCTTGCTATAATAGTAAGTGCACTCATGGCTGGTATACACCTATTATAGGCAAAAACACTTAATTTTCAAAACATGCATGCAAAATCAATCACCAGCATAAGAGGGTTAATATGCATGGGACCCCAGCTTGTCTGTTATGAGTTGTGCAAGTCAGCTTCAGAGGTCCTGGGGGTATCGGCCCCAGAGCACGTTTGCAATGGAGCACCCATGCAAAACATGTATGACCTTCAGTAATTCCCGGGCCCGCCTTTTAGTTAGCTTTAGGAGATAATTTGGGTTGAGATTTCAGGCTGGACCTCCCTGAACATAAGTTAGCTCATTTCTGTACATGGGATTGTAGGCCTCTCAAGTGATGCGATTACATGAATCACAGTAGCAGAAGAGTGAATTTCCATGCAGCACCATCTAGCGCTATGGCTTGTAGCTACTTCTGTATTTGTTGTAATGGTACATTTCCAAGAATTGTATGTTAATTAGTACACGTCAATAGAAATGATATTATTAATATGTCTAGTCTAACTAGCTATAGTGTACGATATGGGAAACCCTAGGAATGCACAATTTTGGTCCAGTGAATGCATATTGTTAGAGTACACATCCATTGGTAAAAAAACAATAGCACAGTTATTGCATAGTGTTGTTACAACCATATTTGGAAAGCCTCGGTCTTGGCACAATAGACTGTGTTATGATAAACTGACAAGCATGATGAAGGTTCACAATCGTCCCGTCATGGATGGGCAAGTCTGCTTGGAGTTCATAACCTTGGGTGAGTTGTATCCAACTAATAGCTAGCTAGCACTCTGATTTGGGAATAGCTAGGCCAGTTCTGTGCGTACTGGCTAGTTAGCAGCTGCTAATAGCTATATAGGAAGGTGGCCATCTTGATCATGCAACAGAGACCAATAATCACCCCACAGGTAGCTATAGTTCTCCTGCATTTATCTGTATAGATTCAATACTTTGGTAAGCAATTGTGGGAGTTGGCCAGTGTTGTCAATTCCTATGGTTTCAGCTGACTGTGTCATCCGTAGGATCCAGGTGTAGGCATGTTCACTGCAGAAACCATGTAATTCATGTCAGTAGCTAGCTACAATGTCAAACACGTGACAATATACAGGGTACAACATGGTGCTAAGTTGACTGCATAATTATGTAGTTCAACACAGAATTTGTAGTAGCTAGTGAGCTAGTCAACATGGTTTTCACTACACATACATATCTATGTTGTCTAGTGAGTTTCACGGTGCTAAGTTCACTTGTCACTGGGCAATCAGCTTCTAGTGAAGGTGGCAGTGGTGGTGGATTGGATACTATCTACTCAAGTCTCTCCACTAACTCAGCTGTGCTCCATTCAGTCTCAATCTCACCTAGTGGGACCCTGGGTGATACCTTCACAGTGATGACATCCTCTACAGGAGAGCTACTGGTACCCATAGCTGCCTCACTCTTAGGTATAGCTATTAGCTATATTGTCATTACAGTAGCTATGCATGTTGCTTTAACAGCTGGCTGTAGTAGCTATTAATCATTTTGCAGGCACGCAATCTGTTTCCCGAGGGCCGCAGCTGCAGACAACTACAGGTACAGAGTCCACCTCACCACTGACCTCCAGATCACAGCAGAGAGCATTTAGCACAGTGGTAGCATCCACTCCAGTGCCAGGAGAAGTACCACCATCAGGTGTATCCATCGCGTCTCTAGCCCCGAGTCAACCTGTTCAGCACGCATCAACAACTGTGGTCCCAGGTAAGGCTAGCCTTGTAGCCAGCTACCCAGGCTTTCCTGTTTTAATGCTTCTATAAGCTGGTGGTGAGTAGCTAACAGGCAGGGGGGTTATGTACTATAGTGGGCCCATAGCAAGCCACTAGAGTCTGGGGGGAGAGGGGTCTATTGCCTAATATTTTGTCTAAGTGAAATTGGGTCAGCCACGATACAGAATTTTCATTGACCCCCTCCCCCATGCAACTGTGCCTAACTACAGGTACGTCCACATAGTTATATTGCCAGAAGGGTACTATATTTGGTCTTACTTCTGTTGTCCAGGCACTAAGTGTTCAACTTAGCACAACCATTAAGAAAATCTCATGTCATCTATAGTGCCACATTAAGAGTTAAAACTCTTTAGCTGCTAATGTGGCGCTAGAGATTTTTTTGATGTCATTTCCAGTAATTTGGCCTTTGGAGATAGGTTATACATGAACTGAAAGGGTGGTGGTAACACACATGGCCATGCGTGGCCTTGGGTGGCACTGGGTCGGCCATTTCCCTCGATCCTCCTCTGCATGAGTGGTTCCTCGGGCTTTTTGCCTCCTTTTGATACAGCAATGAAGTTTCTATATCCATCTGGATAGGCAGTCATTGGACGAGAGCCGTGACTATTGAAAGCTCATTAATGATTGGGTATGGATAGAGTCACAAATCTGCAATAACATACTTTCAGACAGATATGAAGTAACAAGATATTATTATACCGTGCTCTCTTTGTTCTGTTCGACTTGGTTATTTCTTAGACAAGGGATCTATCTTGCTGCTGCTCTTGTCCCATGTTACTAGCTGTTGTAGAATTGCCACTAGAGAGCATAGACTTTATGATCGCATTTATCTCTGCATTCTGGAATAATGTTCTTCTACCTGGGACTGCCGTGAATTTATCTCTTCCATTGCCCAATGGCGTGTATTAGGTGAACCTTCTGAGTCAGTGTCCACTGGACTGGTTATTGGTGTGGCTGTAGGAGCGGGCTGTGCTGTATTCATCGTGATCCTCATCGTCCTTCTGGCCTTCATTCTGGTGCGCTATGTCCGAATTCGAAAGTGGCGTACTGCACCAAAAAAGAAAAGGGGACTCCCGGTTCAGAAAGCTGACTCATTTGTACTGCATAAGATGAACTTCAGTGCGTTTACCAACCATCAACAGCCACAGGCTCCGAGCAATTAGCACATCTATGAAGTGAAATTACTCTTTAGCATTATTTTAATTATATTTTTATGCTTAGTCTGGAATCCATACTCTTTCTGTTGTGGACCTAAATTCTCCAGTTTCCAGTGGTAAGCAACTGCCGCTGCTGCTTGTGTTGTTCAGCATATTTTGCACGCCACGATTATATAGCTAGCAGTGACGATACTTTTTGGTGCATGGTTGTTATTGTTTGGTTGGCTTGTTGTGATTATATAGGGTAGGTGGTTATTCATAATTCAATTCAGTAAATACCATTTTCAGTATAATATAGCTAGAATGTAGATGCGACAGGCGCCTGTGCATGGAGCTCCTAAATCTACCCTGGCCAATGCTGCCAGTAGCTGCTAGTCCCTCTTGGCCATGCCATATGCTACAGAATCTGCAGGTGGTCAATAGCAGATATACCCACTAGCAATACCTTATTGTGATTATTGTTGACACCATGTACAGGACACAAGCAAACAAGCCATCAGGGCCACTCATTGTAACTTGATCAGCCAACTTGTCCGAGATAAATAGTGCAACTCCACCACCATGTCTATCCCTATCATGCACATCTTGTAACCAGGCAAATTACATTCTGAGTTGTCAATTTCTCCACATAACCAAGTTTCAGAGATGCATATAATGTTGACGGGATTGTTGATCTGAGATGTGTATCAGGGCATACACTCTGCGCTGAATGGGTTTCACTTTCACTCTGGGGATAAAGAGGACTTACATCAGGTGTTTACTCACTGTCCGTTTCCTGGCCGTTAATCACACCATTTGGCTGAGGGAGTTGCTCAGGGGTCGGGGAGGTGGGTCGATGGCAAACTTCTAGTTTCCAGGATGTACAGTTTTCCCATTCCATTTGAAGCATTTGCAAGACTGACTCA
Organism: Axinella damicornis; assembly: GCA_963931865.1. Taxonomy (NCBI): domain Eukaryota; kingdom Metazoa; phylum Porifera; class Demospongiae; order Axinellida; family Axinellidae; genus Axinella; species Axinella damicornis. The sequence goes on along the minus strand of OZ007514.1, from coordinate 2,355,085 downwards.
TCGCCATAAATGAGATCGATAAGGCCGAGGTGCCAAGTGAGTACATGTATAAGTTATTGATTCAAGCAGGTCTCTTATAGCTGATTTAGAGACCTGAGGGATGCTAGCTACGGCCTATAATCACCGAGGACGAAGCCCGAGGTGATAATAGGTGCATACCAAAGGACTCTGAACAGCTAAGAGACCTGCTTGAGTGCAATAACCAGCTTAGATAATGGGTTATATCTTTCAGTTTCTCTGTACGAAAATAATGTATACCATAGTCTAAGAATGGTGTCTATAGCTACCTATACTATACCCGCAGTTAAAATAACTGCAGTGGTAGATAAATCACCAGAATTATGCGCATCCCACAATATCATATTCATCTGCATGCCTGCCTAAAGATAAAGGGTGCCTGTGTATTCACACACCACTGGACCTGTGTATTCACACACCACCGTTCTTAGACTATGGGATGCATACAGAGAAACAATATTCACACACCACTAGTCCCGTGTGGGTGTGCCACTGCAAAAAATGGTTTTGGGTTACATTAGTTTCCTACCTCTTCTCTGCATCATTAAATACAGTGGAGTCCCACTCCTGCTTGTGATTCCATAGACCCTCCAGAACATTAGTAAACGCATGCAATGGGAGAATGCTTTAATGTGGTGAAAGAAACTTTGGAATTGAGGTAACTATTGGTCAAAACTGGCCCCTCCTTCTTACAGGGCATTGCTGGGATGATTGAATGCTAAGGCTGAAAAGTGTATAGCTGGCGGCCAAACGCTGCTCAGTACTGTTCCTATGCCACTACACACACAAATCTGCTATAGCCTTTGAAAATTACTGTGCACACTGCTGGGCAGTCATAACATCACAATCCGAAAGTTCGAGTTCACATATGCACGGTACAGCATCATTTTTACATAAACAAACTACATGATTGTGTTACGTTGAAGATTTTCTACATGTTAACAATAATTTATGTGAAGTAAAAAAAGTTCACACATGCATTGCAAGTTAAAATTTATGTAAAGTAAAAAAAGTTCACACAAGTTGTGTTACATAACTGGATACATCAATTGATAGTGCTGTCTTTAAGGACTCCGATGAGTTCCATATCCTGCACCACACGGGGCAATTTCATCTGCGTCTCTCCAACAGCGGAACGTTGCTTCAAAATGTACTTAACTTCTGCAATAGTTCCAGGCTTCACTAGTTCTACAGCCAGTGGGCCAATGTGGCCGCTTTTCACAGCCTCCATATATTGCACGTTACTGCTCTTAAGATGTGCCTCTATAACGGCTGTAGCATCTGAAGCAGAGAAATGCGAATCACCACTATCACACTCTAACCAGACGACGTACCTGGAAGGAACAACGCTCGAATCAGTCGAAATGAGATAGTCATAATCCGTAGACTGTTTGTCGAAGTGTTCGATGAAAGCACCAACAGCATCACTTACCTGAAAACCGTATAACTTCCACCCAATGAGATTGATGCACATTTTTTTTCGGCCTGTCACATCTAACACTGGACCTTCCTGGGATATTTCTACGACCGTGACAATGTCTCCAACGCGATAGCGATAGAATCCTTCTCCAGTTGTCATGACGATCTCATAGTACTCACCCACCTTTACCTCATCAATGAGTAGCACATCTGGGTTAGGTCTTTCTGCTTGAGAAAGAGGGATGAATTCATAGAATATTGACTGAGGGAGGAGAGCGTATGCTGACACACACTTGTACGGCCACTTGCTTCAGAGCTGACATAGAAGAAGGAGAACAAAGAAATGGCATCTCCCAAGAAATACTGCAAACGAGGAATATAATGGCTGAACTCACCACCGCAGAGAACTGACACTAAGTCAACACAGGGCCAAATCTGAGGGACTATTTCCTTAAACTTGGTGACAGAAGCAGACTCGAAGATCAACTGAAGCTCATCTGCTCGGACAGCATTTGGCCCATTCATTGCTTGCTCTAGGCTCTCGCGCTCCTCAGCGTCAAGTTTCAGGGAGGACTTCAGTGTACCTTTTCGGATGTCTGCAACTATTTGTGGCCATTCGTTAACGAGTACATTGAAAGCACTTATAAGGGTGGAAATAAAGAAGCTGGCGATCACACTGGTGTTGGGAGCCATCTTCAAGGCGAACACCATCTGGACATAGAGCGCATCTGTCAGATCTGCAATGTAGTAAGCCTTGGGGGGAGTTAGGTAGGTGTACGGCTCAACCGAAAGGAGAGCGCGAAGAAGGTTAGAACTACCTGCCATGATTGGCACACCGTGTGATGTCCATTTGGTTTTATATGTGTTGGCGAACATCACGGTTTTCCCTACTTGCGTTGCGTGGTCCATCTCATCGCCTTTGAAATTCGCGTACTTCGGAATGAGTTTGCTCTTGGAAGTCGTTCCACTGGTTGGAGTGTAATATACGACGTCGCCACAAACTGCTACAAGGTCCTTTTCCCTGTTGTCTACCATGCGCTGGATGTACGGGCGGTAGACCTCATAGTCAGTTAGCGGCACATTTCTTCGGAAGTCATCCACTGATTGGATCGCGGCGAAATTCCATCGCTTTCCGATCTCTGTGTTGGCACTTTGTGATACGATACGGAGAAGCGTTGCACTGGGATTGACTGCTGCAGTCATCATCGCTATGATGATCAAGGAAGCTAGCCCCTAGGACGATCCGCCCTTTGGGTACTGAGAAGTTAGGAATGTAAAACACGCAATTTTTCCCGCTCGATTGGGTGCTCAAAGCTCAATGCTTAAAGTTTATTCATATGGCCCCAAGAAGGGAAGCAGCATACAATCATAGATTATATCTCCGCGTATATAATCTATGATACAATACACTCTAGATTCAGCACAAAAAAAACTGCACACGAAACACAAGGAGTTCACTGCAGGAACTTCAATTAGCGGTGTGACAGACTGGACTGTGCTTACACCTTGTGTACGTAAATGTGTCAACTACTTAGTGCTTAGGGTAGTCTGGTTCCCAGGGTGGACATGACTAAAACACGGAACGGACTGGAAAACGGACCGGAAAACGGACCAGAAAACGGACTGGGTTTCCATGCGCTAGACATGGCGTCTACTCCATCGCACATTTTAGCTTAGTACAGCCAGTCTGCAGCCCAGCGGACGACCACCAGTGCCTCCGCGCAGCCATGGATGAACGGTGACCAGTGCCTTGCAGCTCACGTCTGGTACACAGCTCAGGTCGACATCACTGGTCGATCAATTACACCACGAGTAGTCTCGCGTGCCAACCTGCCTGTCACGAATCTATGAACTACTTCAGTGCATAGGAGCACTGCACCAACGTTAGTAGTAAGCGCTCACGTAGGCGATCTACAGGAGGGCAGTCAAGTCTGGCGGCGAAGCCAGACCCGGGAGGCTGGCGCTCGGGCGGCTCGGCGATGTTCAGAGCGATACCACGGATAATCCCGTGGCCACTGTGACTGTGGACTTGGGTGCTGGTGACTGTCTGTTGGACTGCGGACCTGTGCTACTAAACTTTGGTTCACTGCACGATCAAATATACGGCGCCCGGGCATGAAAAAAACTCGGTCCGTTTTCTGGTCCGTTCCGTGTTTTAGTCACGTCCTCCCACAAATGAACTGCGCTTCCGCATTATTAGTTGCTGTGAGAAGCCGTAGATGCGGGACTCGCGACTGTATTATGTACGGTGCGCGCGCGCACATAACGATATTCTTTGGGGATGCTCTCCTCTGCAGTGAACGAAGGGGATGCTCTCCTCTGACTGACTGCCAAGCCTACTGACGAAGGGGACACTCTCCTCTGACAAAGCCCCACCCACGAAGGGGACACTCTCCCTAAATGACAAAGCCCCACTGACATGTCACTGAAGGTACGATGGGAATGCTGTGCTTGAGTGGCCGGCCTTGGTCACTAGACATGCACACGTGGCAGCTGGGACAATGCTCGTGTGCCGAGTCGTGCTCTTCTGTCCTGCTGAGATGGGTAGCCTCTTCAGGGCATGCTGCCGATGACCATGGGTTTGATCAGGAAGCTGAAATGCTACAGTGGCTAATCGAGTCTCGAGCTCTTTATGACGAAGGGGATGCTCTCCTCTGACTGCCAAGCCGTCGGACGACGGGCTCGGACACTCTCCTCTGACAAAGCCCCACTCACGAAGGGGACACTCTCCCCTAAATGACAAATCCCCACTGACACTGACGAAGGGGACACACTCTCCTGAAGGATAACCCCACTTTTCTGGGACATCCTCCATGCTCGATATGGACTGGAGGCATGATAAGAATGCTGTGCTTGAGTGGCCCTTGGTTACTAGACATGCACACGTGGCAGCTGGGACAATGCTCGTGTACCGAGTCGTGCTCATCTGTCATGGTTGAGATGGGTAGCCTCTTCAGGGCATGTTGCCGATGACCATGGGTTCGATCTGGAAGCTGAAATGCTACAGAACATTCTTCTGTCCCAACTGTGTGTGTGTGTGTTGTTTTATGGTAAATTCCGTGCATACCACTACCTGGTCAGACGCTATGAACCTTTGAACCTTATTCATCAGTCACACGTACTAGATAACGTACGTGCGGTTTTCCCTAATCGAATCAACACTTTCGCTGGAATGCAGTGCTCGGCTACGCGGAAGTGCAAGTCATTTGCCCAGACCTATCCTCTCGGTGGGTCTGGGAACCAGACTATGCTTAGGGTTGCCAGTTTATGTGCTAAAGGTTAGAACGCTGCCATGCTAATGTGTTGTATTTAATTTATTGTAGCTGTTGATTGTGTTTTCCTTTTGTGGACTATAGGTTGCTAGGGAGGAAAGTATAAAAGCTGAGTTCTTATTCTTGTAATTGTCCATCTTGTATCGTATTTGGTCATATGTGAGTCTATTAAAGCATTGGTTGTTTGTGACCATCAACCTCGGACCTCTTGTTAGCTAAATTAGACCGTGCGTGATCAGTTCTGCTGCAGAGTCAGAGCAGAGTCTATCACAGCGGCAGTCGCCATGTGTGCCCACCTAGCACTGGAAAGATTCCAGAAAACTTGTGCCCCAAACTTGGGGCCCACCTAGTCTCGCGCGACAGACTTGACATTCCGTGTGGGCATGGACGTCTAGACCTTGCACATGACGGCGCCACTGCAAAAATGGAAAAGTTGTTTTGGGCTACCTTAGTTTCCTACCTGTTCTCTGCAACGTTAAATACGTACAGTGGAGCCCCACTGCCTACTTGTCATTCCATAGACCCTCCAGAACATATAAACGCAATGGGAGAATGCTTTAAAGTTGAGGTAACCATGGGTCAAAACTAGCCACTCCGTCTTACAGGGCATTGCTGGGATGATCGAATGCTAAGGCTGAAAAGTGTATCTATAGCTAGCAGCCAAACGCCACTCACTACTGTTCCTATGCCACTGCACAAATAAATCTGCTAGCTATAGCCTTTAAAAATTATTGTGCACACTTCTGGTTTATAGTGCTGGGCAGTCATGACATCACAATCTGAAAGTTCAAATTTACATATGCGCGGTACAGCATCATTTTACATAAACAAACTACATGACTGTGTTACACTTTTTGAAGATTTTCTACATGATAAAATTTATGTGATTGTTCTAGAAAAGAGAAGTTCACACAAGTTGTGTTACATATTAAACTGGATGACACACTATACATCAATTGATAGTGCTGTCTTTAAGGAGTTTGAGGAGTTCCATATCCCACACCACACGGGGCAGTTTCATCTGCATCTCTCCAACAGCGGAACGCTGCTTCAAAATGCGCTTAACTTCTGCTATAGTTCCAGGCTTCACTAGTTCTACAGCCAGTGGGCCAATGTGGCCGCTCTCCACTATCTCCTTATAATCCACGTTACTGCTCTTAAGATGTGCCTCTATAACGGCTGTAGCATCTGAAGCAGAGAAATGCGAATCACCACTATCACACTCTAACCAGATGACGAACCTGGAAGGAACAACACTCGTATCACTCGAAATGAGATAGTCATAATTTGTAGACTGTTTCTCGAAGCGTTCGATGAAAGCACCAACAGCATCACTTACCTGAAAACCATATAACTTCGTCCCAATGAGATTGACGCACATTTTTTTTCGGCCTATCACATCTACCACTGGACCTTCCGGGGATATTTCTACGACCGTGACAATGTCTCCGACGCGATAGCGATAGAATCCTTCTCCAGTTGTCATGATGATCTCGTAGTACTCACCCACCTTTACCTCATCAATGAGTAGCACATCTGGGTTAGGTCTTTCTGCTTGAGAAAGAGGGATGAATTCATAGAATATTGACTGAGGGAGGAGAGCGTATGCTGACACACACTTGTATGGCCACTTGTTTATGCCAAGCAGACCTTCAGAGCTGGCATAGGAGAAGGAGAACAATGAAATGGCATCTCCCAAGAAATACTGCAAACGAGGAATATAATGGCTGAACTCACCACCGCAGAGAACTGACACTAAGTCAACACAGGGCCAAATCTGAGGGACTATTTCCTTGAACTTGGTGACAGAAGCAGACTCGAAGATCAACTGAAGCTCATCTGCTCGGACAGTATTTGGCCCATTCATTGCTTGCTCTAGGCTCTCGCGCTCCTCAGCGTCAAGTTTCAGGGAGGACTTCAGTGTACCTTTTCGGATGTCTGCAACTATTTGTGGCCATTCAATAGCGAGTACATTGAAAGCACTTATAAGGGTGGAAATAAAAAGGCTGGCGATCACACTGGTTTTGGGAGCCATCTTCAGGGCGAACACCATCTGGACATAGAGCGCATCTGACAGATCTGCAATGTAGTAAGCCTTGGAGGGAGCTGGGTAGGTGTTCGGCTCAGCCGAAAAGAGGGCGCGAAGAAAATTAGCAGTGACTGGTATGATTGGCACACCATGTGGTGCCCATTCGGATTTTAACATGTTGGCGAACATCACGGTTTTCCCTACTTGCGTTGCGTGGTCCATTTCATCGCCTTTGAAATTCGCGTACTTCGGAATGAGTTTGCTCTTGGAAGTCGTTCCACTGGTGGGAGCATAATATACGACGTCGCCGCAAACGGCTACAAGATCCTTTTCCCCGTTGTCCACCATGCGCTGGATGTACGGGCGGTAGACCTCATAGTCAGTTAGCGGCACATTTCTTCGGAAGTCATCCACTGATTGGATCGCGGCGAAATTCCATCGCTTTCCTATCTCTGTGTTGGCACTTTGTGATACGATACGGAGAAGCGTTGCACTGAGATTGACTGCTGCAGTCATCATCACAATGATGATCAGCTGCTATGCCGCCTTGGGGTCCGGGTAACTGAGAGGTTAGGAATCATGGCCAGAAGGGGTTAAGGACATCCGGTTATGATCGTACACGGAAGCCACATTAGTCACTGTGTAAACCACTAATCACATACCTTAGGAAAGCCGCTTGATGCATATTGACAAGCATCAAGCGAACGTAAGTTAGTCTCGGTACCAGACTATTCCGCGGTGCGCGAATAGTCTGGTACCGAGACTAAACGTAAGTGCTGGTATATATACAGTCGAGTTTTTGGGGATGCTCACGCAAGCTGTCAGGCCATACGGGCATAGGTAAATCGACGTGGATATTGGTCCGGCTGGACATACTTTAGGTATTGGTACCGGAAACGCGCGCGCATCTAGAACCAGCCCTGGCCCTAATATAAACCCATTGTCCTACTTCCTGCCGGACCAATATCCACTTCGTAGATAAATCTAATCCATTGCTACCCATGAGTATCTGTGATGCGGGCTGAGTATTAAAGTTTGCAGACCTGTGTTGGGCTAGTTTGGTTCCCAGACCCTTCTGCGGTACCGGTTCGTTTCCGTGGTGGGCGGGGCTGGCTGGTGGGAGGCGTCCCGCCCAAGAAGGGTCTGGGAACTAAACTAGTGTCGGGTTTTGTGGTGTGTACACTGTCAGTCTGATCTGTTCATCAGATCTTCAGAACACGGAATGCCAGCGTAAAAGTGCATATGACGATGATGTACTTGGTCTTGAAACGTTCCACGTTTGGCTAAGTTCTAAATTATGCCTACAGCCAAGTGCGGTTTTGCTCGGATGCAGGATGCATTGCACTTTCGTGTTCCGCGTGTGGGCCTGGGAATGAGGCTATGGTCTGACCATAAGGTGTGAGGGACTATAGCATGTCTATACTAGTTTGACGCTCCTTTGCCACCTTCAGCGGCTCATGCACTCCTGTAGTTAGCGCTAATTTGAGTAGCTGCACTGTATCCTGTAGACGTTCCGTGCGGGGTATATATGTGTTCTATGAACACCTCTAGTTCTATACTTGTCTCTAGTTAGTGCTTTTCTTTGTCTCCCACACAAGACCGTGGGTATTTTTATGCAGGTTAGTGTGCAAGTTATTGGCTAGCACTTGAAAAAATAAAATAGGGGAGGCCTCTGCGTGCCACGCCGCACCTACATTTTTCTGCGCAGGTGACTATGCTTGGTTGGACTACACAAACCCTCACAGAAAATGGCGACAACAATGAACAAGGTGGCAGCTCGTGATTTTGAGTAACAGTGGAGGTGGCATCTTCAGTAAGGGTCATTCCATGTCAAATCAACGCAAGAAAAATATTGACCCCCACAGATTCGGATGAAACTTGGTTTTTGCATAGTGTCTACAAGTAGCTTTGCTCGCTTCGCTCGCTCAGCCACTTGCCCCTTGTTCGCCTACCATAGTCTAGGAACAGTGTCTATTATTATACCGGTAACATGTTTTCACACCACGTAAGGTGTACACAACACATAGATACTATATTACATAGTAGAAATAAAGTTAACTAACTGATTTAACTCATGTTGCACAAATCATTAACAAGCAATGAGGGATCTTTAATCTCCATAATTAAATTTGCAAGTGACATAGAAACAGAACTATAACTACGCACAAAAGAATGACCAACCTGAAGGTTATAACCAATGAAATTACGACATGAAACAGTGGAGAATACAGAACGCACCAGGTGATTGCCACAAGCTCTGGCTTGACTGATCAACTTACAGCAACGACTGTAACAAACATTGAATATAGCTACTAGTACAATAATTGTGAAGAAGATCAGTGTGACAATTAAATGGTAAGGACCAAAGACGACGTAAAATGTTATTTATACTGACATCTATGGACCTAATCGACCGAGTATTGAGGGACCATATAGCACATCCATAAAATGACATACTATAAGAACGTAACAGATGAGCTAAAACATGAGGGGTACAAAACCTAACCCAGTAAAGTGTGCTGTTAGCACACTTTAACAAAATCAAGAAGACTTTTCTGTAGCTATGTACCGTGCATATGTGAATTCGAACTTTCGGATTGTGCATGATGTCATGACTGCCCAGCACTAAACCAGAAGTCACGGTGCACACTAATTTTCAAAGCTTTGTTGCAGATTTGTTTGTGCAGTGGCGTATACTACGTATACTATAGGAACAGTACTGACCGACGTTTGGCCGCAAGCTATACACTTAGCATTCATTGACAATCATCCCAGCAATGCCCTGTAAGGAGTGATATAGTTTTGACCCACGGTTACCTCAATTCCAAACTTTCTTTCCCCACATCGAAGCATTCTCCCATTGCGTTTACTAATGTTCTGGAGGGTCTGCGGATCACCATGTTAGGTAACCCCCGAGCAAGTAGCTTCTCAAAAAGAATGGTATGATCCACTGTGTCAAAAGCTTTGGTATAGCGTCGATCAGGCAGCCATAGACTTTTGAACCCCCCAGATTGTAATGTGAGACAACAGCCTTTAGGGCTCGGTACACATTGATGTAGAAAGGCCCTAAAGCATGAAGCGAAGGCAATACCACGATAGTTCACAGAACAAGACACTATACTATGTAACACTACTGTACTGTGTAGCTACACTGCATGGCAGAATAAATATATCCTCCACAAATCACATTCATTTGCATGCCTGTCTAAAGATAAAGGGTGCCTGTGTATTCACACACCACTGGACCTTGCACAGTCCCGTGTGGGCAAAAAAATGGTATTGGGTTACATTTAGAGTTTCCTACCTCTTCTCTGCATCATTAAATACAGTGAGTCCCACTGCCTGCTTGTCATTCCATAGCATCATTTTTACATAAATTGAAACTACATGATTGTGTTACGTTGAAGATTTTCTACACGATAAAATTTATGTGAAGTAAAAAAACTTCACACAAGTTATGCTACATAACTGGATGACCCACTATTTGATAGTGCTGTCTTTAAGGAGTTCGAGGAGTTCCATATCCCACACCACACGGGGCAATTTCATCTGTGTCTCTCCAACAGCGGAACGTTGCTTCAAAATGCGCTTAACTTCTGCTATAGTTCCAGGCTTCACTAGTTCTACAGCCAGTGGGCCAATGTGGCCGCTCTTCACAGCCTCCGTATATTGCACGTTACTGCTCTTAAGATGTGCCTCTATAACGGCTGTAGCATCTGAAGCAGAGAAATGTGAATCACCACTATCACACTCCAACCAGATGACGTACCTGGAAGGAACAACACTCGTATCACTCGAAATGAGATAGTCATAATCCGTAGACTGTTTCTTGAAGCGTTCGATGAAAGCACCAACAGCATCACTTACCTGAAAACCGTATAACTTCCACCCAATGAGATTGATGCACATTTTTTTTCGGCCTATCACATCTACCACCGGACCTTCCGGGGATATTTCTACGACCGTGACAATGTCTCCAATGCGATAGCGATAGAATCCTTCTCCAGTTGTCATGACGATCTCGTAGTACTCACCCACCTTTACCTCATCAATGAGTAGCACATCTGGGTTAGGTCTTTCTGCTTGAGAAAGAGGGATGAATTCATAGAATATTGACTGAGGGAGGAGAGCGTATGCTGACACACACTTGTATGGCCACTTGTTTATGCCAAGCAGACCTTCAGAACTGATGTAGAAGAAGGAGAACAAAGAAATGGCATCTCCCAAGAAATACTGCAAACGAGGAATATAATGGCTGAACTCACCACCGCAGAGAACTGACACTAAGTCAACACAGGGCCAAATCTGAGGGACAATTTCCTTGAACTTGGTGACAGAAGCAGACTCGAAGATCAACTGAAGCTCATCTGCTCGGACAGCATTTGGCCCATTCATTGCTTGCTCTAGGCTCTTGCGCTCCTCAGCATCAAGTTTCAGGGAGGACTTCAGTGTACCTTTTCGGATGTCTGCAACTATTTGTGGCCATTCGTTGGCGAGTACATTGAAAGCACTAATAAGGGTAGGAATAAAAAGGCTGGCGATCACACTGGTGTTGGGAGCCATCTTCAGGGCGAACACCATCTGGACATAGAGCGCATCTGTCAGATCTGCAATGTAGTAAGCGATGGGCGGAGCTAGGTAGGTGTACGGCTCGACCGAAAGGAGAGCGCGAAAAAGGTTAGAACTACCTGCCATGATTGGCACACCATGTGATGTCCATTTGGTTTTATATGTGTTGGCGAACATCACGGTTTTCCCTGCTTGCGTTGCATGCTTCAGCTCATCGCCTTTGCAATTCGCGTACTTCGGAATGAGTTTGCTCTTGGAAGTCGTTCCACTGGTGGGAGTATAATATACGACGTCGCCACAAACGGCTACAAGGTCCTTTTCCCCGTTGTCTACCATACGCTGGATGTACGGGCGGTAGACCTCATAGTCAGTTAGCGGCACATTTCTTCGGAAGTCACCCACTGATTGGATCGCGGCGAAATTCCATCGCTTTCCGATCTCTGTGTTGGCACTTTGTGATACGATACGGAGAAGCGTTGCACTGGGATTGACTGCTGCAGTCATAATGATGATCAAAGAAGCTAGCTCCTAGGTCGATGCGCCCTTGGGGGTACTGAGAGGTTAGGAATGTAAAACACGCAAATTTTCCCGCTCGATTGAGTGCTCCGAAGCTCAAACTGCATATTCATAGCTATACCCCAAGAAGGGAAACAGTATACAAAACACTCTTTTTTTCCCTTCTATAACAATTCTGTCATAATAGACAAGGATACATGTACACCTAACTCTAACCTAACCCTAACCCTAATGTATATGCGCATGCGTGGAGAGGACGGTTGGCTCTGAAGAGCTCTCGCAATAGCTGGTTCCAGGAATCACTCTAGGTATGTCCTTGTGGTTGTAACTAGCCTCGTACCCAGGCCCTCACGCGGAACGCGGAAGAGGGCCTGGTGACACATGGCAAAATTCCCGTATGTGCTGAGCTCAGCAGTCTTGATTTCGGGTAGGCGAATCATTGCCAATTACTGCGTAGTAATTACATTCTTCACCCCGTGAAAAGTGTAGCCGTTTGATAAAACCGCTGTTCTAGCCTTCAAGACTCACCTCTGGTCGCTCCTTGGCAAGGACTTGCTACTTAGCCATCACCAACAGCTACCTTCCGCGTGATTTCGAATGCATCCAAGTAAGGAATGTAATCGATTACGCAATTATGCTGACTGAGCACATACGGGAATTTTGCCATGTGTCACCTGCACCAGGCCCTCTTCCGCGTTCCGCGTGAGGGCCTGGGTACGAGGCTAGGTTGTAACTGTGTCAACAGTGTCCTATTAGTGTTTCCTCCTAGGCGGGTGTATACAGTTACTTTCCGCGAACTACAACCCCACTTAGCTAGCCCCTCCCTCAGGTGTGAACTTTTCGGCACTGTAAGTGTACTTTCTACCGCTTCCGCTTCCAGGAGTACTACTAGTTTTGGGTTAAGTGTGTGAATACCATTGGTATATATCGAAGTGGGTGTAGTGTGCGCTTGGCTGGTGTACCTAACTAGTTCTATCCTTAAAGTGTGAAGTCTGACCGACGTCCTACCGACATATATAGCTTGCAAAACACAGCTGTAACTATTAGCCAACTACACTCTGTTTTATTCCAACCATCATGCCCATCAAAAGCAAGATAAGCTGCCTCTCATGTTCCAATACTGTGAGTACAAAAAGCAAGGCTCTGTGTTGTGACCTTTGTGACGGATGGGCACACACCAAATGCATTGGAGTGTCACAGGATGCTCTTGACCTCCATAGCCGCATGGAAGGTCTCCCCTGGTTTTGCCCAAACTGTATTGTGGAGGTGAGGTCTCTCAAGACAGCAATGTCCGAACTTGCAGATGATAACAAGGCCCTTTTTGCCAAGGCCAAAGAATCGGAAGAAAACATAAAGAGCCTTCAATCCTTGATTAACAAGCTTAATGAGGATGTCAGTTTCCTGACTTGTGACCCAGCCCTTACGGCAACCAAGCCACTGGTGCATCAATCCCACCACATCCCTGTTCATCAGAACCCTTTTGAGAGCTTAGCTACACTTGCTGATGACTCCCCCCCCCCCCCCCCCCCATTGATACAGCACCTGAACCTACCCTGCCTTTGTCCCAACCCCCTACCCCTGCACATGTTAGTCAATGCAAAGAACCCTCCGGTCGGGTCCATAAGGATGTTGTGCAAAGGGTGCAGACCAGGCCCTCCCCCCCTGTAAATCCCAATCCGCACCCCACCACCTCCCCCCCCCCAGCCCTAAGCCTCTCCCTAGCCCTGTTCACCTACAACACTCCCAATCCTCCCTCTTACCACTCAATCTACTCCCCCTCAAGTTGTAGTTTTCTTGCGCAACGTACCCCGGCATCTCAGCATTGACGAAGTACAAACCAAACTCTCATCTGACGGAATTGAGTTGGATGGATGTAGCATAACGCAACCCCTACGAGACTCTACTTTCACTGGCTCCAAGAAATTCCTGAAAATTTGTTGCCATAATCTAGACAAGTGTAACTCTCTAGACAAAGCTCTGAAATCACAATCCCATCTACCATGGTTCCTTAGCCTATACCCGCCTCGTAGACCTAGCAAAAGCGACAGGGGGCAGCTTACACAGTACCCTTTTTTATTGCCACGCCCCCAACCCCTAATGAGCCCCCCGTTACCCACCAAAGATACCAACTGCCAGAAATCTCCAGAACCACAAAACTCCCAAATTCCACCCCTGATGAGCCTCCAACTCCCACCACTCCCAGCCCAGACACTTCAGCCCACCCTCATTCCTTGGTTTCCCCCCGACCAGCAAGCCCAACAAAGAAAATTAAGATAGGACTTTGGAATGTACGGGGGTGGGGGGGGGGGGGGGGGGGGGGGGGGGCAGGCTGTGGAAAGTTACGAGAAGAGGTGATTTTCCACCTCAACTTAGACATCATTTGTTTGTGTGAAACCTTTCTCATCAAGGAAGAAGTAATATCTCTACCTGGGTATGTCTGGTATAGAAAATCAATCTCCAAAAGAGCAATAAGGGGCTCCGGAGGAGTGGGCATTCTTGTTAAGGACTGGTTAGTACACCAATGGGATGTTCATATCCTTGATAACTCTTATGAAGGAATCTTGTGGCTTCAGCTAACCCAATATAGCCTCGGTGTGTGTGTGTGCTACCTCCCCCCTAGCAACTCCTCTAGAGGGGACATTTCACATGATTTCTTTGACTCTCTGAAGACTATGGTTTATAATTACCACTGTGAAGGTGACTTCTTCATTTGTGGGGATTTCAATGCTAGATGTGGGAGCATTCAGGACTCCAAGGAGGAATCCGTAGAAATACCCAACAGGTTAACAATAGATCACTCTTCCAATGCATCAGGAAAGCTCCTATTAGACTTCCTCCAATCTGCAGATATGTGCATGCTAAATGGTAGGTTTGGTGTCCCCAGTAACAAGTTTACTTCTTTCTCTCCTCTTGGCATGTCACTGGTAGACTATTGCCTGGTCCCAATAGAGCTTTTCAGTACCTTCAATCACTTCTCTATTCACCATATCCCAGAATAGTTGACCATCTGAACATCCAGGTTGACTCAAGACTGCCTGACCATAGTATCCTCACTTGGAGCTTCCTGATGAAAGTAACAAATAACCTTAGTTCCCATAACCCTCTATCACCTCGCTACAAGGTACTTCAAACAGAAGATTACTTTAGGTCAGCTGAACCTAGAGAGGAGATGCAAACTCTCTGTGCATCTATTAAGCACCTACCACCTGAACAGGCTGCCTTAGACTCTGTGTATGGTCAATTCTGTACCCTAGTGGACTCACAGCTTCAACATAAACCTATCCGCTCTAGCCCAAAGAACCACTCCCACAAGCCCTGGTGGGACCCTGAGCTTTCTCTGCCGGGGAAACAGCTGAGGAAGGCTTTTCATTCTTGGTCAAAGGATAGGAAAAACCACTCCAAGCTATACAGACCTACAGACTGACCCAGAAAACGTTTGACAGTACAGTCAGATATGCAAAACGTCTATACAAAGCTAAAGAACACCAGGAGCTGTTGCTCAAATGTAAAAAGAACCCCAAAGCCTTTTGGAAATATTTCAACAACCTTGGTGTTCGTGCTAAATCAAAACTCCCTACCTCAGTGATTGACTCTAGCGGTAATGAAGTTAAACAGCCTGAAGCGGTAGTAGACTGTTGGGGTGAATACTTTAGAATCCTGTTTTCTGAAGGACCTCCAGTCACAGGACAACCTTCTTCCGACCTGGACACGCCCCTCCACCACCAGAACCCCATAGATGCCACTGAACTAAATGCAGACATCTCATATGAGGAAGTAAAGGCAGCAGTTATGAGTGCGGATAACAATAAAGCTGCAGGAGCTGATCACCTGAAACCAGCCTTCCTCAAACAGGATGACTGCATTCAGTTTCTGCACCAACTCTTTTAATTTTGCTTCAAAAATTCAATAACCCCTTCACCATGGGGTAAAGGTATAATTCAACCCATTCCCAAAGGTAACAGTGAGTCCCGAAAACCCCAAGACTATTGAGGCATTTGTCTCCAGTCTGTGGTCCTGAAAGCATACTCTAAGATCCTAAACCAGAGGTTAAATGTCTGGCTGGAGGATAACAATTTGCTAGAGGATGAGCAAAATGGTTTTAGGAAGGGTCGTTGCACACAAGACCACCTGTTCACCCTGGCTTCAGTGGTAGAATCTAGGAAAGCCTGTGGGAAGTCTACCTTTGCAGCTTTCATAGATCTCCGAAAAGCCTTTGACTCAGTGCTGCGAGATTGCCTTTGGCTGAAGGTGGGGTTTATGGGGTGCATGGGCTCTTTTTAGATGTTCTGAGCAGTGTACGAGTGAATGACAAACTCTCTGATTGGTTCCCTGTAGACAAAGGAGTCAAACAGGGGTGCCTCCTATCCCCTGCTCTGTTTAGCATGTACATTAATGACCTGATTCAGCATATCAATGATCTAAACATAGGCATTCCGTGCGATAGCAGAATGATTTCCTCACTTGTCTATGCAGATGATATAATCTTACTCACTGAAAATGAGCAAGATCTACAGAAGTTGTTGGACGCTGTACACTCCTGGTGTAGTAAATGGGGTCTGAGTATCAATACAAAGAAATCCAATGTGATACACTTCAGGAAAAAAGGCAAAAGATTCCCCCGAACAAGTTTTAATTTTCAGGTAGGAAATCTAGACATCATAATCTCACATAGCTACAAATACCTTGGTTTCTGGGTAAATGAACACTGGGATATGGCTGAGTCAGTTAACCACATTGTAACAAATGCCAACAGATCCCTAAACAGATTGATCAGTAAGAGCAGATCAGCTGGTGGCTTCCCATACTCAGCTTTCACTAAACTCTTCCAGTCCCTTGTGATCACTGTAGTGGACTACTCAGCAGCATTGTGGGGCTTCAAGTTTCACAATAAGATACAAGTGATTCAAAATAGGGCCATGCGTTTCTTTCTTAATGTGAGTATGAGGGTCCCTATTGTTGCATTGCAAGGGGAAATGGGTTGGGTACCTATGAAAGTTTACACCAGACTTGCAGTTGTGAGATTTTGGCACAGGCTTTGCACCCTACCTGAAGGGAGGATAACACAGGATGTATTCAGATGGAGCTGCAACCTGGCTGATGGTGGAGTGCATAACTGGGCAACAGAAGTCAGGAAGCTACTAGGAGATTCACAGTGCAATTCTGATCAGATGAATTTCAACAGGAAGGACTTCCTAGATTCTGCCTGGGATGCATTGGCTGCCAGAGAGCTTGAAGAGTGGAGTAGATCCCTCTGGACCTTCCCCTGGGGCTCTGAGACAACAGGCAGGCTCAGACTCTACAGGACATTGAAACCCCAACCTATCGCAGAGGCCTATGTGACTGGTCCAATTCCAGCAGACTGGAGAAGAGTAATGGCTGCTCTGAGAATGGGGTGCCTCCCATTGGAGGTGGAGACAGGTCGTTTTGGGTGTGCTGCAAGACCTCTCCAACAGAGGCTGTGTAAACTCTGCTCCTTAGATGTGGAGAATGAAGAACACTTTTTACTGCACTGCCCTGCCTTACAAAATGAAAGGACAGACCTCTTCAACGTCATGTGTGGGATAGAGGGAAACCAGTTTCTGTGTTTGAATCCCACTGAAAAAGCCCTCTCAATTCTAAAGCTGTCCCAACAACCAAGACACCTTTGTAAACTCATTTTCTGTATGTACACCAAACGATGTGCACTCCTTGCTATATAGCAGTGGTATTCTCAAAAGGGGTGCCAGGGAAGCCTTGTCTGTCCTGTCTGTCCTATATGTTAGTCGGTCCTCTGGCATCCCGAGAAGGGTACACCAGGGGGAGGCTTTGTCTGTCCTACACGTAGTCTGTCCTCTGGCATCCCGAGAAGGGTACACCAGGGGGAGGCTTTGTCTGTCCTACATGTAGTCTGTCCTCTGGCATCCCGAGAAGGGTACACTAGGGGGAGGCTTTGTCTGTCCTACATGTAGTCTGTCCTCTGGCATCCCGAAAAGGGTACACCAAGGGGAGGCTTTGTCTGTCCTACATGTAGTCTGTCCTCTGGCATCCCGAGAAGGGTACACCAGGGGGAGGCTTTGTCTGTCCTACATGTAGTCTGTCCTCTGGCATCCCGAAAAGGGTACACCAAGGGGAGGCTTTGTCTGTCCTACATGTAGTCTGTCCTCTGGCATCCTGAGTAGGGTACACCAGGGGAAGGCTTCGTCTGTCCTACATGTAGTCTGTCCTCTGGCATCCCGAGAAGGGTACACCAGGGGGAGGCTTTGTCTGTCCTACATGTAGTCTGTCCTCTGGTGCTCCGAGAGGGGCACCGGGGAAGGCTTGTCCGTCATACTTGTAGTCTGTCCTCTGGTATTCCGAGAGGGGTACCAGAGGAAGGCTTGTCCGTCCTTCATGTAGTCTGTCCTCTGGTATTCCGAGAGGGGTGCCAGTGGAAGGCTGTCTGTCCTTCATGTAGGCTGTCTCTGTATCCACACCTCCCAGCACATCCCACAGCATGTATATTATGAATTAATAGATGAATTAATGAATCCTGCATGGTTTGTCTAGTGGGCTGAATGCTAGCCCCTCGAATTTCCCCCCAGACCACACCCTCTCACGCTTTTCCTTGAGAGGGTGTGGTCTACTCACTACTCCTTAGTCTCATTCCCAGACACCTGAAGCAAAAAGAGGGCCCGTCTGGTGTTCTGTTTCTTCCCTGAGCATTTACACCACAAGGGCTAACTTAGGGATGTATTTCAGTTTCACAATCAGATACATGTACATAGTTTAGTTGCACAACAACCACATTGAAGCATTTCATAGTCAGTGTACCTATTAACATACAGATGTGCGGATACAATGCAAGGTTGAGACTAGTTACGTCTGTGTCTGAATGTCATATATAATTATAACTGGCATGTATAACTAGTTCTGCCACTACTAGCTATAGCTATACCATTGGCCTGGGAGCACTATAGCTAAACTTCTTCCCCCCTTCCATAGAGGGCACACTTTCCACTGCCATGCTCAAGCTCATTCTCTCATCAGCGCTTGTCACTTGCTTTTGGCTGTTGCGTCTGATCAGCTTGCTGGTGCTGGGTCGTGCAGACTTACTACCTCTGCTGATGCTGTGCTGTGTGTTGTCATTGACAGGGCCTAAAACAAATGAAATGGAAGAGTGTTGTGTGTATAGCTAGGTGCATGTAAAAAACAGTTGATAAGACTGCATGCATGCTTGATCCGTACCATCTGCAAATGAATGTCTCCTCTTCCTGCTGTGAAAGCGCTTGACAAATGTGAGCTGACTCAACCTCTCCTGCAAACAAAACAAAGGTGTACAGTGAGCCCATAGATTTGGTCACTGCAAAACAACCTTTCAACTACAGTTACTTACTGCAACGGTCATTTTTGAGGCTTTCTTTGCCTGTTTGATGCCCATCTTCAGCGCTCTCCTGTGCTTCTGAGCAACACTAACCTGCAACAGAACATAATTACAGAAGACAAAATTAAATTTCTATATAGCATATCTCTCTCTTCACAAGTCATTTTTGAGGAAGTGAAATTACTGTAGTGCTCCATGCTCAGCTCCATGGGTATACATCTTGTCACTTCTTGGTAGTTGTAATGACACAGTTTTGGACACTAATTCATACCCATGGCCAGGCTATGCTGAGTCATGTATGCACCTTACTGATCATGTCATGACATGTCAAGAGTGTGTGATGACATCATTGTCATTCCACGGTGATGATGTCATCGTGCATGTACAGGTGGCATGAATACCATCACACTGATTTAAACTACCGGTACACTCAAACAGTATGCCACTAGCTATAGCTCACACTTCCAGCCTCATTTGCATCATGGTCCTCACTGAACGCTTGCACACTAGGGGCAAACACCCAGGCTCTGCAGACTGGAGTGTCGAAGAACACCACATGGTACCTCACCTGCAAGCATTAGGACATGGGAGAGAAGTACATAAACAGCATTTTACCCCACTCTTCCTAATTCTCAATGTTCGAAAGGATCCCATTGCGGGTACTAATTTTAGCGATTTTAGTGAGCGCAGGTGAACTTGCTTAAAATCGGCGTTCACTAATTCTTTCTGTTCTTCGGTTTGCATTGACAATAATACACGGATGCGGAAGAGCGGCAAAGAATGGGGAAGGCCTGGTATCATTCATCACATGAATGATGTCAGGTGGATGCAAGGTGGATGGGGGGGGGGGGGGGGGGGGGGGGGGGGCAGTCAGGTCCTGAAGCAGTTCATCATCCAGTCGGCTCGGTTCAAACACTCTGCAGCTAGTAGAGGCTCTCAGATGACCTACATAACTTCATAGGCCAGTTTTTTTAAACTTATTTGGGGTTGGGCCACACCCCCCATACATCAATCACATGATGGATAATACGGCCTTCCCCGTTTTTCGCCGTGCTGCTCTTCCGCATCCGTCAACACAAATTGAAGAATAGAAAAAACGGGGTAGGCCTGGGAACGAGGCTTATTGGAGGGTGGTTATAGCAAAGTAATGATGACATTATGTTCCTGGCCCATAGACACATCATGATCATGCACATAACTCTTTACCAGCCATGCACATCTTATGAAATTATTTACAGCATGTGAAATCCCTAACTGATCCGTGCTCTTGGGTGACCTTAGTCTCGGTCCCAGACCCAACCATGCAACCCAACGCAGATCGCTTTTAGGCTTCTAATGTTCCCAGACCATTAGCTAACTCATTATACAGTTTTCAATCCAGACCCTCCAGTACTATAAGACAAGACAATTGATATCATGAAGCTGAAAGTCTCATGATGCATTTTGGTATCAATGGTTAAAGACTTCTGCACAGCTATGTGGCTCTGCGGAACATGATCAGCTGCTATACTTCATTAGTTTACTGGACCCACAGGCACATCGTTGCTGTCCTGGCCTCCCATCTCATAGTAGGTCTCTTCATCAGGGTCTTCCTCCACCATAGCAGGCCACCTGTACGTGTACGTGTGTGTGTGTGGTGTGTGTGCGTGTGTGTGTGTGTGTGTGTGGTGTGTGGTGTGTGTGTGTGTGTGTTTTTGTACGTGCGTTTGATTGAGATAAATAGGTGTGCCATGTGAGAGGTTGAAGAATCAGTGGCTAGCTATGTGTGCATGTACTATCAAATACATGACAAAGTAGGTACGTAGGTTATCATAAAATGAGTACTATATTCACATCATGCACTACGTACGTACTGCAAGCGTAAGACACAACACAAATACCCACCAAGGGTACCCCTCCATCTTGGCCCACACAAGGGATCCCGGGATGAATGGTGACTCCACAAACTCCTGGCTCTCTCCAGGTTCTGACCACTGCTCCTCTGCAGCCGAACATGAGTTGTAGGCAGGCTCTGCAGGAGAAGAGAACAGGAAATATAGTATGTATATAGATGGAAGTATGGGTGCGTGAGTGTATACCCATAACTATTATGAGAGAGACTGCTACCACAATATATACCAGTGTTCATGGAGCAGATCCACTTCTCTGGCACCTCAGAGGGATCACGACAATCCTTCAGCTGTCGCCACTTCTGACAGTCTGCCCTGTCGCACTGCACCCAAACTGGTCCGTAGTAATTGGAAGGCTTAGACCGTGGCTTCTTTGGCTTTGGCGGCTCACACTCACTCTCACTGCAGCTGGTGATGGAATCAGCTCGAACCGCTTTCCGCTTTCTGGAGCCGGCAGAGATCCGAGGAATGGAGGTCAACTTGTTTTCAAGGTGAGATTTGTTTTTGGAACCCTGACCTGGGCTGTCGCTATGACATTTCTTGTGCTGCATCGCAGAGCTTGAAACTTGCTTCTTTTTCACTTGGTCCTTCTTGTCAACTGATTCTTTCAGCTGCAGGTTAGCCTTCTTCACTGCTGCTTTCTTTGGGACTTTCTTACCATCTTTGCTTGTTACATGGACCTTGGTAAGTGGATGAGATGATGGTTTCTTTGATGTTCCATTGCCACCAGTTTGACCAGAATTGCTCGTAACCAGCGATACATCTGGCTGTTTGCAATTGGAGACTGCAGAGCTAGTGGTATGTTCAGTCGAGGCCTCATCGGAGGAGGAGGACAGCGTAGTTTCACCCACTTGCATTCTCTTTCTGTCACGGTTACTCTCAGCACCTTCTAAGCTGCTGGCTTCGCTACCACTGGTGGCAGTACCTTCAGGTGCAGCTGAATTGCAACCAGGAGGGTTCGTGGTTTCAGTGACGTTGCTGTGTGCATCTGGGGAAGTGGTTTCTGGAGGCGAGGTTGACAGCTTGGTAATACTTGTGACACCAAAATCAGAGTTAGCTGACCCTTCTTTGGTTGTGTCGCACACAGTATTCTCAGGGGACTTCCCCATTCCTTCCTCACTGCTCATATTGTGCTGAACAGGTGGTTCAGAGTTGCTGCTTTTCTTTTTCTGAACAAGAGATCCACATCCAGATGTTGTCTGCTTCTGAGCTTTCTTTTGCTCCTGCTCCAACTTCTTCAGCTCTTTGTCAAGCTTCTTTTGTTCTCGTTCAACTTTTTTTCTCTCTTGTTCAAGACGCTTTTCCTCCTTCAGTCGCTCTTTCTCGGCCCTCTTCTGCTCTTGTTCGAGCTTCTTTGTCTCCCTTTCCTGCCTTTTCTGCTCTCTTTCAAGTTTCATCTTTTCTTTCTCCTGCTTTTTGGAATCCCTGTTCTTCTTTTCTTGAGCTACTTGCTGCATGGCTCCCTTCCCAGCCGTGGAATTAGCCACTGGAGCTGCTGCAGCTGACTTCTTCTTGCTATTGGCGGTAACCGATGTGTTTGCCTTCGATGGAGAGGATTTTGGCTTTGGTGTACCACTGCCATTTTCTTTGTCAGCATCAAAGCAGAGTTTCTGTTCCTGACAATCACCTGCAGTGGTCTCCTCCAACTTTGCAGTTTTACACTTGGATTTTTTCGTCTTGAGTGCATTTTTACAAGTTGGTTTGGTCACAGTGGAATTTCCTGGGCCTGGTGCTTTGGCAGCGGGAGGCACAAACCCTTTCTTCTTCTTGCCAAATGAGGGCACCATTTTGGACGTAGCTGCAGGTTGACTATCCTGTGAATTTTCTTCAGATTTGCTTTCATGTGGTGACATAGGCTTTCCAGTGCTATCCCTTGATATAGCTTCGGGAATGGACGAACTTGGGCTGCTAGACCCCATATCGATACTGTCATCAAGGCAGGGGACAGGTACATCTTGAGCAGTTTGGGATATCTGTCCGGATAATGGCCCACCCTCATTGGCATTGTCTAAGGTTTCTTCGTCCATATCACAGCACAGCGAATCGTCCAAGTTTCTTCCGCTTCCTTTGTACTCAGCCATCACCGTACCAAGCTTGCCAATATCGGCAGGTTCAGGTTCAACTGAAGGCAGTTGGGTCTCCTCATCGCACAGTGAATCATCCAGGTTTTGCGCTGGCTTCACTGACTCTGAAAGTTTGGCCTTGTGGTGAAAGTCATCACCCAAGGAGTCGTCAAATAAGGAGGTGTCCGGCATTACAAAAGGGATCCCGTCAGTGGCCGTATCCTCCAACTGCTGAACAAAGTCAGCTGTTCGTTTGCATGTGTGTGTGTGTGTGTGTGTGTGTGTGTGTGTGTGTGTGTGTGTGTGTAAAATTGCTACTTCAGTACTAGCGTTGTACCATAGCCTACTCACCCCAGCATTTTCAGTCACAGAAGGCTAGTGAAGCTAGTCAGATGCAGTGACATACCTGGACGTCAGGTGGATGCTTGGATCAAGGAGTAGCACATTGAAACTAATGAGCACACTCCAATTGCAACCATGCTGGACCATGGAGCACTGGGCATGGCGACATTTTGGGGGTCCAGAATGCTGCCCCTATAGCTGTGCAAAGGTCGGAAGCCACTCCTCTGCAGACGTCCAGGTACGACACTGCATGTTACAAGTTTTATCAGGCCTTCCCCTGTGTTAGTAACTTAGTACTTCAAGTGAGTGATAAACGCTGGGGTGAAAAGGCCTTTGTATGAGGCTACTTCAGCACAGCAATTTACATTCCAGGCCTTCTACCTCAAAGGCTTGTACAGGAGTGCACAGTCTTATTGAGGATGTGCAGTATGATGTAATTCCCATACCCCAGTACTTGCCATCTTGGAAGAGTTTTGCCTCCCAGCATGATATGGCAGCCATCTTTCCCATCCATCAAGTTTTGCGGCATTCTCATGAATTAGTCTCTCGGGCCAGACTCTCACATGGGGTGTGGTGAGAGGCTGGTCTGCGAGACTACTCATGAATGACGTCACACCGTTTACTCCCGCTCAGACAAAGCTTCGCTTAGCCTAGCTCATACATAGATAAATTATGGGCCACCCTCCTCTGACCTTTTCCATGGCAGGAAGACATGAATAGTATGTTGAAAACTACAACCACACCATCTCACCAGCTGTGAACGGAGAGACGAAGTTTCCAGTTGTTTCCACCATCTTTCAAAGGCTCCGTCTGTTCACAACTTCACTGCATGTACACTGCAACCACCATGTAGCTGCAGCTGTGGAAAGACAACCGCGCGCCGCGCTATTTCCCGCCACGTCGTTCAAATTGATTCTAATTAAACGATTTGTTATTATGAATGCAATTTTGAATTAGTTGAAGGGAGCTAATTAGTGCTGAACTCGACAGTAAAGTTGCAACTAGTTCACTAGTACCCGGTAGTTGTCGCGTATTTTCACCTGCGATCGAGACGAGTGACAGTTCGAGGTGAAGTTTGTGAAGAGTGAGGTGAGTAGTGTATGTTGCGCCAGCATAGGGACTTTTCGAAGGGTGGGCAAAAGGGGTATACTTTGCGTAAGTGAAACGACGGTGTGTGTGGGAGGATCCGAGCGCTAGCAACCGTCATGCACGGAACTGGTGAAGCACAAACTATGGCCAATCCTAGCAGTTTATGCCTAGTAAGGTGGCTTGGTGTGGAGAGTGTAGTGTAACCGTAGAGTAAGGTTACCCCTCTCTCATGTGTGGATATAAGATCACTTTTGAGACACTTGTAGTCGCCATATGTCAGTTGCCATACTTGGTACAACTTACAGATCAGCTGCACAATGGAAAACACTGCCGAGTAAATGTGTCCATTTAGGCTGTGTAGTAGAAGAATGTGCTTGTGAATTGTATGCAGTTGTAGTCACCTATGTATAGCTAGTGGAGTTGGGACGTGTATGTGAGAAATTCAGCCCAGCCCAACAGAGGGAAACTTTGCTGCCTTGAATGGGATTCGAATGCAAGTGTGTAAGTGTGTGTGTGTGATGTGTGTAATCGTATATTATGCGTGCATGTGGAGTGTGTGAGTGTGTGACGTGTGTAATGGTATATGTGTGCAAGTGTGTATTTGGTGAGTGTGAGTGTGCATGTGTGAGTCAGTGTAATGGTTATACGTGTGCATTGTGCAATGCGTGATGTATTTCTGTCTCTAGAGTTGTTGGTGTTCTCAGTCACAGACGTGACACCACCCTAGTTTTACTCCAACTCCCAATGCAGTGGAGCCTCTACAGTCAGGACACCATTAGGGGACAAATTATATGAATTCAAGAATGTTGTCCTTTGTAGAGAGGTTGTCCTCTTTTCAGAGGTTCAAAATATTGAATATAGGGAAACCGATTATTTGGGACCTCGAACATCATCCTTTGTAGAGAGGTCTACTTGGTCCCTAGTACAGACAGTCCACTATCAGAGGTTTTATTCAGAATGTAACCTAATCTCAATGGCTGTGTCCACCTGACACTTGAGTGGAGTTTACACACCGAGCTTGGGATGATACAACCAACTCTGGCCTGGCTCTTTGGGCCAACTGGAGTGCAGTGAGGTGCAGCGATGTCTTATTGTGTTCGTTATCGTGCATCAGTTTTTACCTAATGGACCAACCTCCTCTCTACACTGACCAGATTCCTGTTGAATTGATCAGTGATTCCTGCTGAATACGTGTTGCTAATAACCGGGCAACTGTGTCTCAAACGACTGACGTCCTCATAGTCCCATGTTGTAAACTAAGGGCTATTGATTGCTCTTTGCTATTGTGTTGATGCTGAAAGGAGTTTCGAGTGTGTGTGCTATTTAGTCTGCTATGTTAATTGATCGCAAGACCAAGCCTTACAACGTATTTGCATACATGTAGGTGTGCATGTGTTTGTGTGTATATCGGCCATGTGTATGTTACACACATGCATGCGTGGTGACAGTGTGTGTGTGTGTGCATGTGTGCAGAGGATATGGGAGGTTGCCTGAGCCTTGTTCCTGGGATCCTTCCCCAGCCTTTTGTCTTGTACAGCAACAAGCTGGGGAGGAGCCTGGGAAGAGGCTAGTGGGCTGCCATGAAGTGCAGCCAGTAACAATCACGGAGCACCTTTGAGTGGGGTGTGAAGGGATGGGGTGTGAAGGGGTGGGGTGTGAAGGGATGGGGTGTGAAGTGGTGGGTGTTAGTTTTTGCAAGTGATGGACCTCATGATACAAGTGTGGGAAAGAAAAGGGGAGTGGCGACATGCTGTTTCTGTATGCTTGGTAAATGTTAACAGGTATTTCCAAGAGGTGTGACATTTCACACCTTTCTGTTGCAAGTTTGTAGTCTGGCAGTAATGGAGCCTGAGTAGTACTATAGTGAAGTGTCCTACTAGACTGTGTGAAGTCCAGAGCTCCCTGTTGCATTCTCTGCATTCTTCAGCTTGTTGGGTGTGGGACTAATTGTAATGAGCAAACATGAGTTGAGCATTCCAGCCTAGTTGCTTTGAAATGGCCTCAAGTGCGGTTTGTGATAGGGGTATGCTGACCATTTGGCCCCATTCCGACACTGGCCCTGTCTCTGTTGATTGATCACTTACCATCATGGCATCCCCTCTCCTTAGCCTCGTTCCCAGGCCTTTAAGAAGAAATGTTTCTTCCTAAAGGCCTGGGAACGAGGCTATAGTATGCCCCTCTCCTTTTCCCATTGCTATTGTATAGCTATGGTATGGCTGCACATTCTTGTTTAGTTTCGCTTTTCAGTTTCTCTTAGTCTTGGTGATATTATATAGCAAGCGGTTGCTAAGTTGATTATTAATCTCTAGCCTCGTTCCCAGGCCCGAGATGGCGGCCTGGGAACTAAATCTCATATACAGTGCCTGCTAGGAGGGACTGTATTTTATTATAGCACTGCACTGGGGACATGTAAATGTACCAGTGGAGTTCGTCATCTTGAAGCTCTAGGACGTGTGTCGACAGGACGCGTCTAGTGTTGCCCACCCTCAGGACATAAATTATAGCACATGACAGTCGCGTGCTGTATGACTGATACAGCCCCTCACCCTCGGGACTGCACCCCTCGGGACTGCACCCCTCGGGACTGCACCCCTCGGGTTCGCTACTGTATAAGCCATACAGTACCGACTGCCATACTGTTTCTATAGCGTATAGTAGTATAGCCACAGGATACAGTATGCACTATATACAGGATATGTATTGTGTGCAGCTATATAAGGAAGTTGCCCTTACTGACACTGAGTACTCAGGGTTTCATAGCAGGAAAGGGGAATATCCCCTAACCTGTCTGTGACTAGGAACGGCTGGCACCTTAACTGGCAATGTCAAAGACAAAAGAATTTTGTTGGGGGTCGGAGAGGGGGGGGGGGGGGGGGGGGGGGGGGGGATGGCCCTACACCTTCTAGTGATCAGCCTGCAAGGAGCAGGAGCTGCCGGAGCAGGAGCTGCCTCAGCATGACTGTTACTTCAGCTTTGCAAACCTTTGCTTGTGTAAGATACCACACCTGGGGATATGCTGGCGTGTGATGAGGCAAACACTGCATAAGCAGTGTTTGCCTCATCACACTGTACATCACACTGTACAATTGTATCAGGCCTATGTGACAATGTGACAGTTTTATGGTGTAAAAAGATCAAAGATCCTCATATATTAGCTCATTCAGGTGTTGATGGTCTCATTTGTGGGACTTTGCAACTCTCTGATTGATATCTGATGCCCCCTCCTTTACCCCAAAGGAGCCTCATAACTGGACAGAAATGGTTGGCGACTAGTGCCACCCGAGCTTCTCTTTGAGGAGTGAGACTGGAATGTTCTGTAGAAAAACTGATACTTCTCAAGTGCAGTTTCACAATTTCTATCTAATTTCCTGCATCCCTGCAGGTGGCCTGTCGTGTGTGCACATATCTCCTTCGAAGGGCTGCACAATGTCAACAGTTGTTGATGTAAGCCCAAGAACTCGTAGAAGTTATGGTGCTTCTGTAACTCAGAGGCACAATGGAACTGTGGAGAGTCATGTGACTGATGGAGCCAGTAGGCGTGGTGGTCATGTGACTGATGGAGCCAGTAGACGTGGTGGTCATGTGACTGATGGAGCCAGTACACGTGGTGGTCATGTGACTGATGTAGCCAGTAGACTTGGAGGTCATGTGACCAGTAATGGCAGCATCAGAGAACCAGCTACGAGTTTGATTGTCGCGAATGAGAGTGATGAAGATAGCACTGCTGGGGAGGGAGATACCGTTCCCCATGAATCCACGACGACAGACACCATCCCTGATCCGATTGATCCGATTGACTTCATTGAGTCAAATCCAAGGAGGTACACTGAACCAGCTTCAAGTTTTGCCCACCGTATTGAGGGGAGAGGGATTCCTTTGGAAGAACACGAGAACTGGGGCATGCAGATGAGGGAGGTGGAAGACGGGGGCAAGAGGGGGGGTGGTTCGAGGGTCATTAAGAGGTCAAAAGGCTCACGAGTAGGCAAGTATGACAGACAGCGTGTGCCATACCCTCTTCCAAAACCGGGTAAAGTTAAGACACCACACGCACGGCCCTCCCCCTTGTCAAGAAAGCGTCGTCTCTCTGGAAGAGTTCTCCGTGCTCCCCTGTCAAATGCGAGTGAGGGAGACATGGCTCAGGCGGACGAGATGGGCGAGGGGGAGGGGAGGGACGACGGGTTTGTGGACTGCGCTGAGGGGATGAAGAAGAGAGGCAAGAAGAGACAAGGTGAGGGGAGCATAATTCCCAACATAGCCTCATTCGCAGGCCAGCTAGCCTCATTCCCAGGCCAGCTAGCCTCCTTTCCAGGCCAGCTAGCCTCCTTCCCAGGCCAGCTAGCCTCATTCCCAGGCCAGCTAGCCTCATTCCCAGGCCAGCTAGCCTCATTCCCAGGCCAGCTAGCCTCCTTCCCAGGTCAGCTAACGTCATTCAGATCAAGAGTGTTTATTTATGGCCTGTTGCCTAGGAACTAAAATTTTGAACAACATTACAAGTCTACTAATGCAGTGTACTCCAGCTGTGGAATGTAGCCGCAAGGTGATTGAAACTGGTTGAGTGCTGGCTGGCTAGCAAGGAGGCTAGCTGGCCTGGGAATGAGCTAGCTGGCCTGGGAATGAGCTAGCTGGAGCTACAGGAAATTGCGACGTTCTTGCACAATCTGACATCCTGAGGTCCGAGATTTGCGCATGCGTACATACGCTGCTTACACAGAAAGCGCACGCTGAGTCATCATGGAACAACCTCAGAATGTGTTTATCCACCCCGTGACACAGGTTGCTACAGCGCTGAACCGTTCTGGCCGGAGTTCTGTGACCGTGCAGGTATTGCCGGGTCGGTCTACGCGGGGCAAATTTGAATTTAGAGTCTATACCCGTATATGGTCAGTGCTGATTTAGCAGTCGCGCTTGGCGCTCGGATTAATCGATTGTGCAAGAACGTTGCAATTTCCTGTAGCTGGCCTGGGAATGAGCTAGCTGGAGCTAGCTGGCCTCAGGATACTCTTAGTGTATTTTACAGTTTGTTGCTTAGCAACTAAAATTGGAACCACAAACATTGCTCTGTGTTGTCACTGTATAGCAACTGGGATGTGCCAAGATGGAATGTGGAGAACTAGAGATGCTTATCGATCCCTTAAATGACTCCCAATTTGCCGTAACTGCCGAAAAACCCCAATGACATGCACACACACACACATGCACACTGACTCGCCAACAAACAGACCGACTACTTAACCCAGCTAGCACTTGTGCACACACTCAGCGTCCAATCATACATCCAGGTTATGTCAACTTATGTGCTGGCATGCACTAATTGCCTATCAACTTCTTGTCTCTCTCTGCTCTCCCTCCTGATTGCTTCAAAAGAGCACTTCCTGGAAAGTCACTTTGGGGTATAGCCACTCCCAGGGTGTTTGTAAGCCTCCTGCGCCCATCCCAGCACACATACAATTATCACCAATTTACGGACGTTTGCATATGCCGAGGATCTCATTATTACCGGGCAAGCTAGCCTCGTTCCCAGGCTGCATGGGCCTGGGTACGAAGCTATGGGCAAGCCTGAGTGATCTAGTGGAGTGTAGCCACTTCCGGGTGGTTGTACAGTGTAAGTCATCTGGACCCATCCCAATGCGCACATGATTGCCGAGCACCTTAGCACGAGGCAACCAATCTGTCCGTGTAGGCTACAATCTCAGCATGTGGCAATAGTTAGCAGGGTTTCATACGGGGGGGGGGGGGGGGGGGGGGGGCGCCCTGGGATTCCCCCCCCTCCCCCAGGTGAAGTTCCCCCCCCCCCAGAAAACAGAAGACAATATAAATTTAATATTAAACTGGTTGGACATGCAGCAGTATAAGTAGTGAATAAGTGAAGTGTGCTAGCTACATCTTACAGGCAAATACGGTGGTTGTGGTGGGGCTTGCATGGGTTGCCATGTGTCCCCCCCCCCCCCCCCCCCCCCCCCCCCAGCAAAAAATCCTGTATGAGACCCTGGTGAGTCATGCTTGGGAAGTAATTACTGGTTATGGTTAATGCACATTCGATGCTACATCATGGTACGGTCTACGTGCGAGTTGGCGGAGCCAGCAACACACTACTCCTCATAGCTGAAGACAGTGAGCTAACCACACCATGAGTTTCAGCGCTTGTGTGAGTATCCTCTCGGCTGCTAGGGTGGGTACCCTTTGATCATGGCCAATAATCTTGCACAGTGGACGATGGTCTGTAACTGGAGTGAATTCTCTTCCGTACAAGTATTGGTTGAACTTCTTCAGCATGCACTACTTCAGCTAACTCTTTCAACGTACGCCTTGCCATCTTCTTACAACAACTTCTGACTACACATGGCTGGCCTACTACGTGAGACTATTCTCTGTGCATGTACATATGCAAGGTATGTTTAGTGCTGAAATTGGCACATTTTGGAAACCATTTTCTACCAATTATGGCACATTTTGACATGCCAATTTTGGCTAAATTGGCAGAAACAGCACTCCTTTTCTGTAGGGTCGCTTATGTGCCATTTCTGCCAAGAATGGACAAATAGTATTGGGAATACACTTGGAAGAGAATATTGCACTACGTATAGGTATGGGTTTGTGAATGAGATATGAAGCTGAGAATTGTGCCATTGTGGTCAGCATAAAAAGAGCTTTCAAATGATGTCCTTAAAATGATTTTTAATTTCGGTCCCATTTTGTCTAAAATCGCAGTCGGCCAAAGGCTATAATCCATGGTTTTTCATGATTTTCGGTCAAAATTCAATCGACAGCAAAATGGAAATCATTGGAAAGCTCTATTCGTGCTGATCACAATGGTGCAAATCCCAGCTTCATATCTCCTTCCTAGCCCAAGATACCTAGCATAGTACCTAGCTGGCATAACTCCTACTCGATATGTACTGTCTAAAGAAAGACATGTTGTATCCATGAATTGGAACGAGATATGAAGCTGGGAATTGTGCCATTGTGGTCAGCATAAAAAGAGCTTTCAAATGATGTCTTTGAAATGATTTTTAATGTCGGTCACATTTTTGTCAAATATCGCACTCGACCAAAGGCTATAATCCATGGTTTTTTGGGTCAAAATTCAACCGACAGCAAAATGGACATCATTAGAATGCTCCATTCAAGCTGATCACAATGGTGCTAATCCCAGCTTCATATCTCCTTCCTAGCCCAAGATACATGTATCTAGCAGTGCTATACAAGTAGCTGAATGCCTAGTCCCGCTCCCAGGCCTTCTACACCAGTGCTTTTGCTTACTGCAAACGATCGAAAGCTGGAGGTGTAGAAGGCCTTCCACCACTGCTTTACAGTGTTTTTGCTTACTGCTGGAGGTACTAGGTGTAAGAACGTACATCACCAAGCCCCAATAATTACATGTAGTTTAGGGGCGTGGTCAGGACCTTAGGGTATGTATTAGGCGGGTGCGCATTTGTTTCCGGTAGCGTTTCCACGTTTCCACGCTCGTGTGACGCACACTTTATTGAGTTGCTAGAACAAGGCTACATGCATGCATGCAGGAGTTGAGGCAGCGGAGTACCAAGCTCTTGACGAAAATTGGATTGGTCACTTTATACTTCCACAGTGTGCACCGTTTCATTGAGCGGATGTGAGCACTCGTATGGTACATCAAAACAGTTGCGATTGGTTGATTTACCCGGTAGTTGTTTATGAGCACTTTTTTGAATGTGAAAGATTTGCATGGTGTTGTGAGTTATTCCCAACATAGCCTCATTCTCAGGCCAGCTAGCCTCCTTCCCAGGCCAGCTAGCCTCATTCCCAGGCCAGCTAGCCTCCTTCCCAGGCCAGCTAGCCTCCTTCCCAGGCCAGCTAGCGTCATTCAGATCAAGAGTGTTTATTTATGGCCTGTTGCCTAGGAACTAAAATTTTGAACAACATTACAAGTCTACTAATGCAGTGTACTCCAGCTGTGGAATGTAGCCGCAAGGTGATTGAAACTGGTTGAGTGCTGGCTGGCTAGCAAGGAGGCTAGCTGGCCTGGGAATGAGCTAGCTGGCCTGGGAATGAGCTAGCTGGAGCTACAGGAAATTGCGACGTTCTTGCACAATCTGACATCCTGAGGTCCGAGATTTGCGCATGCGTACATACGCTGCTTACACAGAAAGCGCACGCTGAGTCATCATGGAACAACCTCAGAATGTGTTTATCCACCCCGTGACACAGGTTGCTACAGCGCTGAACCGTTCTGGCCGGAGTTCTGTGACCGTGCAGGTATTGCCGGGTCGGTCTACGCGGGGCAAATTTGAATTTAGAGTCTATACCCGTATATGGTCAGTGCTGATTTAGCAGTCGCGCTTGGCGCTCGGATTAATCGATTGTGCAAGAACGTTGCAATTTCCTGTAGCTGGCCTGGGAATGAGCTAGCTGGAGCTAGCTGGCCTCAGGATACTCTTAGTGTATTTTACAGTTTGTTGCTTAGCAACTAAAATTGGAACCACAAACATTGCTCTGTGTTGTCACTGTATAGCAACTGGGATGTGCCAAGATGGAATGTAGAGAACTTGAGATGCTTATCGATCCCTTAAATGACTCCCAATTTGCCGTAACTGCCGAAAAACCCCAATGACATACACACGCACACACACATGCACACTGACTCGCCAACAAACAGACCGACTACTTAACCCAGCTAGCACTTGTGCACACACTCAGCGTCCAATCATACATCCAGGTTATGTCAACTTATGTGCTGGCATGCACTAATTGCCTATCAACTTCTTGTCTCTCTCTGCTCTCCCTCCTGATTGCTTCAAAAGAGCACTTCCTGGAAAGTCACTTTGGGGTATAGCCACTCCCAGGGTGCTTGTAAGCCACCTGGACCCATCCCAGCACACATACAATTATTACCAATTTACGGACGTTTGCATATGCCAAGGATCTCATTATTACGGGGCAAGCTAGCCTTGTTCCCGGGCCGCATGGGCCTGGGAACGAGGCTATGGGCAAGCCTGAGTGATCTAGTGGAGTGTAGCCACTTCCGGGTGGTTGTACAGTGTAAGTCATCTGGACCCATCCCAATGCGCACATGATTGCCGAGCACCTTAGCACGAGGCAACCAATCTGTCCGTGTAGCCGTGTAGGCTACAATCTCAGCATGCGGCAATAGTTAATCATGCTTGGGAAGTAATTACTGGTTATGGGTAACGCACATTCGATGGTACATCATGGTATGGTCTACGTGCGAGTTGGCGGAGCCAGCAAATTACTACTCCTCATAGCTGAAGACAGTGAGCTAACCACACCGTGAGTTTCAGCACTTGTGGGAGTATCCTCTCGGCTGCTAGGGTGGGTACCCTTTGATCATGGCCAATAATCTTGCACAGTGGACGATGGTCTGTAACTGGAGTGAATTCTCTTCCGTACAAGTATTGGTTGAACTTCTTCAGCATGCACTACTTCAGCGAACTCTTTCAACGTACGCTTTGCCATCTTCTTGCAACAACTTCTGACTACACATGGCCGGCCTACTACATGAGACTATTTATACTTGCGTGTGCGAGGCATTCTCTGTGCATGTGCATATGCGAGGTATGTTTTGTGCTGAAATTGGCACATTTTGGAAACCATTTTCTACCAATTATGGCACATTTTGACATGCCAATTTTGGCTAAATTGGCAGAAACAACACTCCTTTTCTGTAGGGTCACTCATGTGCCATTTCTGCCAAGAATGGACAAATGGTATTGGAAATACACTTGGAAGAGAATATTGCACTACGTATAGGTATGGGTTTGTGAATGAGATATGAAGCTGAGAATTGTGCCATTGTGGTCAGCATAAAAGAGCTTTCAAATGATGTCCTTAAAATGATTTTTAATTTCGGTCCCATTTTTGTCTAAAATCGCAGTCGGCCAAAGGCTATAATCCATGGTTTTTCATGATTTTCGATCTAAATTCAATCGACAGCAAAATGGAAATCATTGGAAAGCTCTATTCGTGCTGATCACAATGGTGCAAATCCCAGCTTCATATCTCCTTCCTAGCCCAAGATACCTTGCATAGTACCTACATGTAGCTGGCATAACTCCTACTCGATATGTACTGTCTAAAGAAAGACATGTTGTATCCATGAATTGGAACGAGATGTGAAGCTGGGAATTGTACCATTGTGGTCAGCATAAAAAGAGCTTTCAAATGATGTCTTTAAAATGATTTTTAATGTCGGTCACATTTTTGTCAAAAATCGCACTCGACCAAAGGCTATAATCCATGGTTTTTCATGATTTTGGGTCAAAATTCAACCGACAGCAAAATGGACATCATTGGAATGCTCCATTCAAGCTGATCACAATGGTGCAAATCCCAGCTTCATATCTCCTTCCTAGTCCAAGATACATGTATCTAGCAGTGCTATACAAGTAACTGAATGCCTAGTCCCGTTCCCAGACCTTCTACACCAGTGCTTTTGCCTACTGCAAACGATCAAAAGCTGGAGGTGTAGAAGGCCTTCCACCACTGCTTTACAGTGTTTTTGCTTACTGCTGGAGGTACTAGGTGTAAGAACGTACATCACCAAGCCCCAATAATTAGTTTATGGGCGTGGTCAGGACCTTAGGGTATGTACATGTATTAGGCGGGTGCGCATTTGTTTCCGGAAACGTTTCCACGCTCGTGTGACGCACACTTTATTGAGTTGCTAGAACAAGGCTACATACATGCATGCAGGAGTCGAGGCAGCGGAGTACCAAGCTCTTGATGCAAATTGGATTGGTCACTTTATTCTTCCTCAGTGTGCACTGGTTCATTGAGCGGATATGAGCACTCGTATAGTACATCAAAACAGTTGCAATTGGTTGATTTACCCGGTAGTTGTTTATGAGCACTTCCACTCTATGTGTAGTGTTTGCGAACACACACACGTGGTTGAATCTGTACTTTGTTGGAAGGCCATTGATCTGAACACTTCCGTAACATGTACGTAGTTTTGTTGTGCGTGTGTGTGAGCACGCGTACGTGTGCAAAGTTGTAATTGATTATACGTATGTACTGTGATCATTTGTAAGATCTGGCCGACTTGCTCAATTCGCGATTGCTGTACTCGGTAGTATCTTGATGACGGTCTGAGCTCTGAAGCTCCGGTTATCTTGCGAGTCACACGTTCATATATGGGACAATCACAAGGTGTGTTTATACATGTAATGTACTACAGTGTAAACTGTCTGGCCGATCTGCTCAATGTGTGATGTTTGCTGTGCTCTGTAGTATCTGAATAATATAAGTCTGAGCTGTGAAGCTCCGGTTGTGTTGTAAGTCACACGTTCATATATGGGACAATCACAAGGTGTGTTTAGTACAACTTCTTTGTTATGTGTGCATGTAGTGGTCACCCATATCCCATGGGGCCAGTATTTTTGGCCACTATACAGGGGTGGAGATATGGGAGGGAGGTTTGAGCCCCCCCCCCCCCCCCCACTTTCAAAAGCAGGGTGGCTAAGCCCTCCTCTAATAGCAGGCTGGATGGTTGTACTTGATACTTCCCACCAGGCGAAAGGCGCACCCGTGAATAGTAGCTAGCTCGACGTCTCTCTGCGACCAGCAGTATGACCTTCAGAGGTGACGGCCATAAACAGTGACCACTATAGACGGGCTCACTGTAATGTACCTGGAGCCGGGGAGGTACTTGATGGCTTTGTGAACCTTGGACAGGCTAGAGGGAGGTGAGGTGAGATGGTTCAGCTGGAGGGTGAAAACAACGTGGCTGTGTCTAGACTTAGCTATAGAAAGGCCTTCACTGGGTGGGCTATTTCTCTCCTCCTTTACATGAATGGGCTTTGTACGAATCCTCTGACCTAGTAGGGCCTCGGTCTGGACAGGCGGACATTGTCCAAGAGCCATGACTAGAGAGTGGGTGTGGTTAGAGTCATGAATCTGCACAGAGTGGCTGCAAGGGCACTTGTGTGAGGTTTGTAGCGTAAATGCGGACAGGAGCTGTACATGTATGTTTAGAGATCCATGGGCTTAAAATGACTTCGAATTGGTTATGTCAAGTTGGACACACCACGCTCCATTGATGGCTTGGCTAACATATCTCACCATATATGGCAACAAGAATGTGTGGGATCACTACATAGCTGGTTGGAAGGAAGGGCTGAATAGGTACACTGACAAATGAATCTGTGCCAGACCCTAGTTACCACAACTTCCTACAGCTGTTGTGAATTTGACATCAGCTTCGTTCTCTTCTCAGTGGTTGAAACGAATGCAGCTTGCTCATGCTCGCTTACAATGTCTGCATTCACCTACTGATTGCATGGGATGTAACTGCACAGCAGTCACATGGCCACCGATACAGGGTATGATTGCAAGATTGCTTGAGCTGACGCCCTAGTGCAATCAAATGATTGACTAGATGCCCACTTGCAATGGGAGGGCCATGACTGTGACGTTTCAGTGCATGACAAATTGCTTTTGCAATTGTCATATGTAAGATGATGTTCTGAAAGTTGATTGGCGCTACCAATTTTCTTGCGAAAGTTGCCAAGCTGTTAATCCTTCTCCATTCTCTGGGCACAGTCGGGCGACCGTCCATGCGGGCTGCTATGACCGTAGCCC
Organism: Axinella damicornis; assembly: GCA_963931865.1. Taxonomy (NCBI): domain Eukaryota; kingdom Metazoa; phylum Porifera; class Demospongiae; order Axinellida; family Axinellidae; genus Axinella; species Axinella damicornis. The sequence continues at coordinate 2,317,967 of OZ007514.1, read as the reverse complement.
CCCTCAGGGACTGGTCATCCCTTTGACATGCTCTATTGGACTGAACACACACTGCTACAGTAGTATAAAGTTGCTATACTATCTCTTCACTATGCACATGGCTTGGGTTAAGTAGACCACACGACACTGTACCATAACCTACTGTATACATTCTGGTCTAGTCTATCTCTTCCCTACGCCCCGCCCCCAACTTCCGGAGCGAGAGAAATTTGGCCTAGCTCGATAGACTAATTCTGGTCTTGACACTTCAAGCCAAGATTTTGTGAGGTAGCCTCGTCATGGCAATATGAATGTGTGTACTAGCCTCGCCATGGCAACAAGAATGTGTGTACTAGCAGCCTCGCCATGGCAACAAGAATGGGTATGGTAGCCCATTGCAGATGACCTCATGTTGGTGTAGGACAGCAGAGTGAGTGGGGGGTTTTGCCCACCGCCCACCATTTTGACCAGCTGTCTCAACCTGTTTACCCCAAGGCATCACTGCCACTAGAATGTCCTTATTTGGTTTTCAGGAGACTGAATGGTAGATAGAAAGATTACGCAACTCTGCAAGTGTGTACTACACCAGCAAGCATTAGCCTCGTTCCCAGTCCCACGCCCAACCACGCCAGGAAATGTACCAGGCCCTCCCCGCTTTAATGTATTGCAAGCGACGAAAATCTGGGCGTGGGACTGGGAACGAGGCTATGCAAACGTGGAAACAAGGAAATGTTTTCAGAAACGAATACCTGCCCACACTGACAGTACCCTAACCGCGACGATGGTGTTGATCTATCCATACCGTGTATCTGGTGCTAGCCTCATTCCCAGGCCCGAGACAGGGATGAGAAAAGTGCCTGGTTTCCACTGTTTGCACGTGTGCTAAATCACGGTGGAATTCCACCGGCACCGTGGATGTTCGATTATGTTTGTCCACTCGTGACGTCAAAGCAGATAACGTGGTCCGTACAGTTAACATAGTACACGAGTGGTGTGCGTTACAACAGTTCTCGATCGACCCTCAGGTGGCAAGCCACTCCTGGAACTGTGACCTGCGATTGAAGGATGGAAATTTTTGTGTGGCTACCGTCGCACAGACCAGTTGAGTCAGTATGCTACCAGACTCTTAACGAATATTGGGTAGGTCTGTTGCTGGTGGCACTGCAATTGTGGTTGTGTCACCCCTCATCTCGTGGATGGAGGACCAGTGAAGCAAAATAGATAGCGTCACACGCTCAACCATGTGACTACGAAGATGTCATTTGCACCCCCCCCCCCCCTTATGAACACGTGTTTTGGTTAAACAGTGTAACCAGGCCCCTTTCTCCTCCCTCTCTCGGGCCTGGGAACGAGGGGTAATTCACTCTAGGTTCAACTGAATGTGGTGCCAACCAAAGTTCACGAGGTCAGTGAACCAGCATACTCAATCCTGGCCGTGAACCAGCGTACTCAATCCTGGCCGTGAACCAGCGTACTCAATCCTGGCCGTGAACCAGCGTACTCAATCCTGGCCGTGAACCAGCATACTCAATTCTGGCCGTGAACCAGCGTACTCAATCCTGGCCGTGAACCAGCATACTCAATCCTGGCCGTGAACCAGCATACTCAATCCTGGCCGTGAACCAGCGTACTCAATCCTGGCCGTGAACCAGCATACTCAATTCTGGCCGTGAACCAGCGTACTCAATCCTGGCCGTGAACCAGCGTACTCAATCCTGGCCGTGAACCAGCATACTCAATCCTGGCCGTGTAATAGCAGGAGCCCATAACGACCAGCTGTTGTTAATTCAACGGAATGTGGTGTCAACCAAAGTTCACGAGGTCAATGGCATTAAGTGAACCAGCATACTCAATCCTGGCTGTGTTATAGAAAGAGCTGGATTGTGGACCAGCTATAGGTAAATGAGCGGAGTATGGTGCCAAGCAAAGTTCACGAGATCAATGGCGTTAAGTGAATCAGTGTCCTCATGAAATTGATACCATGACCATAACGTAGAAACCTGGTTTGGGTGTGTAGGCAAAATATTTTCTCTGAAGCATGTCCGTGCGTGCGTGTTTGGCAACAACCTCAGTATGGATATTCTTTTAGTGGATCTCATAAACAAACAAATGGAGAATATTAATATTGTTTCTCATGAGGGGTGTTCTGTTTGTGTTGTGTGTCGTTCGTTGAGTTAATTACTTTTGTTAGGTGTTATTTTTGTAAACATTGTCACACTGGTTCTCATCTGAACACCACACTATACCCCTCAGGCTTAGTGTGAAACGACCCGCTCAGTCCTGAGTTTACGTGTCAATTGAGGGATACCATATGTTCTGTTTTGCTCAATACAGTGTTCTCGCCAGGATTTTTACATAGGGTGGGGGGAACAAGGTGTACGGTTTATCTGTCCATGTCCCTGCGCTGTTTCTCTGCTTTCTGCTGTGTTGCTTGCAAACGGAGAACAACAGACCGACAATGGTAGACGCAGAACTGGAATGTACACTGTACCACTGATAATCCGTCTTCCAAGACGCGTCATAGCCGATCTTGTGCTTGCTTCGTGTTACAAAGCCATCAGAGCTCGACGACTCCGAGCGATGCCTTATCTATAGCCGTCTCGATTGTGAACACGTGGCGCCTCGAGTAAATCTATTCATATGCGCACGCCGTGCACATGAATAATAGACGGCCGCACTGAAGTACTAAGCACGGCGGGGCGCCGCGGTTCCACGCTTTAGCGAGAACACTGCAATATGTAGTCCGTATTTGGTCGTCTATCGTACTTACACCACCTCTTCCCTTTTCAGTTTGGTGGCCAGGTGGGTTGTACCCTTGACAACACTGCATACACATGTATGTATTTCAGTTACATGTAGTGGTTAGTTGGTGAGGTCACTTGGTTCAAGTGTTAGAACTGACCTTTGATCCTTGACCTTTGACCCCTCCATTCAATCAAGACACTTAAATTCAGTACAAGAGCAGGCCTTGTCTTGGTCTCTGTAAGCTACATAAGGGGGCAACTCTAGTATAGTAATCTCCAGAATCTCATGCAATACGATCAACGGTTATGTATGGGCATTAATATTAGGCTGCAAGCCTTGTTCCGGGACGCTTGGTAATTGGGGAGCAATTACCGAGTGCCTAGGAATGAGGGTAATATGGCTGCCTGCATGCAACCTGCTGGGATACTACTTATGACAGCTGTTTAGGTGTTCTCGAAATGGTTATCATTTTTAAGTCCCAGCTATGCAGCACCTGTTGAGTCTCTGGCCTTTGAAGTAATGAGCAAATGGGTTTTTTTATAGCGAAGCCTTAAAACTGAATGTAAACATTTGGCCTGATATGGAGTGCACACACTCATGATGTAATTGTGAGTGATTTTGCTGAACCAGATTTGGCTCTGTGGTCAACAGTATCCATACAAAATCTCAGTAAGTTCCGGTTAGGCTCACTCAAGATTGCTAGTTCAGTGCCGTAGAGTGTAACAGTGCTGTAGTAGCTGTGTACAGAGAACTGGGGCAGCTGTGCTGAAATAGGCTCTGCCTGACTGAGTTGTATTAGCACTGTTTCATAGCTGCAGTGGATTCAAGGTTCTGGTGCTGTAGTTTGTAACCAGTGCTGTAGTAGTTGTGTACAGAGAACTGGGGCAGCTGTGCTGAAATAGGCTCTGCCTGACTGAGTTGTATTAGCACTGTTTCATAGCTGCAGTGGATTCAAGGTTCTGGTGCTGTAGTTTGTAACCAGTGCTATAGTAGTTGTGTACAGAGAACTGGGGCAGCTGTGCTGAAGTCCAATGTAGACTCTGACTGACTGAGTTGTACTGGCACTGTGCTTACAGTGTAGCTGCAGTGAGGTTCAAGGCTCTGGTTGTGTGGTTAACGCTTCCTTTGGGTAGCTAGTTCGTGCTGGGTCCACACAGGATTTTGTTGCTACTTCTGGATGTGTTTGCAGCTGCTGATACCTTTGAATGAGCCCTTCTTGGGTCTACTGGCCACGCTCACTGGTGTTGATAAGCGTGCTGACTTTGTTGCTCTGTGGTGAAGTGTAAAGTTAAAGAGTTGTTGTACCAGAGAAGAACTGTTGCTTCGCCAGCTCCATTGTGCTGTGCTGGAGTTGTGCTGGAGAAACGTGCAGTGAAGAGTTGTTTGTGTTCATAGGGAGTAGCCAGGATGTTGAAGACACTGCTGTCTCCGCTGGTTTACCTGAGGGACAGCATAGCAGGTATCCTAGTCTGGTTCCCAATCCTTCCTCATGGAGAGAAAGGTCTTGGAATCAGACTACATTGCTACAGAATAGCGACAAGTTCATGTCAGACGACACAAGTATTGTTGAACGCTATTATGAGAGTTTCGTTGCTCTGCTCAATATTGATCTGGATAACTTACCAGTCATGTGTCACCATATTACCAGTCATGTGACAATACTACCAGTCTTGTGACAATATTACCAGTCATGTGATGATACTACTAAAGCAGCAGTCCTCTCCTAATCTACCCAGTATCAAACTAGTGTCATAGTTTGGTGCCTAACTACGTACAGAATTGTCTGGCTTATGAGGGCAACTATGAAAGCAGGAACGGAATGGAACGTGGAACGGAACGCGGAACGGGAGTAAGATGCGGGCCGGGTGCTAGACTGGTCACCCAAAAATCTGTAAAATGCCTTTTTCAGTGGAGGACAGAAGCTAAGCATACTTATTTATTCACTAAGGTCGCTTGCATAGCCTGCTTTCGTGTCTTTCCTCGAGTCGGTAGAGGTCAAAGGTCACGTGCATATTTAATGAGCTTCAATGAAATGGTTAGAAGAGCATTTATTTACAGCAGACATCGAACTCCAGCCTTTTGCTGATGCATAGAAAACAAAAGAATATTCCTCTATCATCCCCGACTGACTGAAGCGCGTTTTGCTGAAGCTCATTAAATATGCATGTGACCTTTGACCTCTACCGACTCGTGAAAGACACGAAAGCAGGCTATGCAAGTGACCTTAGTGAATAAATAAGTATACTTAGCTTCTGTCCTCCACTGAAAAAGGCATTTTATACATTTTTGGGTGAGTCCAGCCCAGTCTAGCGCGTGGCCCGCGTCTTACTTCCGTTCCACGTTCCGTTCCGCATTCCATTCCGTTCCTGCTTTCATAGTTGCCCGGCTTATGACAAAAGCATTTCTACATGCACAACTGCCATAAGTCTAAAGACTATAAATTATTTCAGGTTTGGGTTATTTGGACTACCGTTATTGCACTAAGAATTAAGAAACTTACTAGCGCTACTAGCATCTGCTTCATGTTGCCTAGCAACCAAGAATATTGACAGAGTACAGAGGATCTGTTTCATGTTGCCTAGCAACCAACATTATTGACAGGGTAGAATCTCCAAGCCAACTTGAATCAACAGTATTGGCAGAGTGGGTTGTGTATGAGCCTGCCATGGCCATGGTGAATTTGCAGTGGATAGTGCTGAGCACATACTCGTAGAGATCACCTTCCGCTTCCACTGGCACCGTGTGATTTACTGAGGATGGTCCAGGACTGCCGCAGACGCTCCCTCCTAAAAGAATATTACGTATGACGTCTTTGAAGCCCAAACTGTAGGGATCTAATGTCATTGAGGCTTTTTGCTGCATAGTCAGTACATTTTACAGCTGACAAAGACCTCTGAGGTCAGAATGTTGTCTTGTTTTACTGGTGCTACCTTTTGTTATGGTGATCTACTTGATGTAGTCTGCGGCAGTGACGTATGCCTTTAATACAGGACTAAGTTATGAAGAGGCAGGCATACTCATGAATGGTCTTTTATTGCCAGCAACAAGAGCCTGTGTTGGTGTATGCAGACTGGCTTCCGCTCTTTAGCCGTGGGTCCAGTGGCTCAGTGGTAGGAGTGTCTGACTGGTGTTCAGAATGTCTTGGATTCGATTCCCAGCTGTTCATTAGCCAATTGCCTCAGGTGTTCCCCTTTTGTTAGAGTGATCTATTGAAATGAACTGCTGAATGGCAGTTGAAATGTTTGTTGAATAGACTCTCAATGAGTTGGCTTGTGTGGGTAGAGGAACAAGTGCTTCTGAATGTCTGTCTGTGAGTTGAAACATCTTTCTAACGATCCATCACCTGACCTCACCACTCCGGGTTTTGATTGGCTGGAGCATCCTTGTTTCAAAGATCTAAGAATTGACTCCATCCTAGCCTTGTCCCCAGACCCTAACCAACCCCAGCGTGGATCGCTTCTAGTATCACACGCAAGGATACAGTGCTTTGCAGCGTTCTTGCAATGTCCGGTCAGCAGAACGTCAACTGTATCAGCCAATCAGCGAACAGAATTCAAGCTGTACCGTTGGTGCTGTTGTAACCAGATGTTGCAAGAACGCTGCAAAGAAGTGATCCGTGCTGGGGTTGGTTTGGGCCTGGGGCCAAGACTAAATCCATCCAAGAACTGTCCCTCTGCTTGTAGTACGACTGCCGGTCAAGTCCGTCTCTGACACCATGCTTAACTGTAAGGTTGCGTAGATATATATTCAGGAAGCTGGTTCCAGCTGACTACATGTAGGTATTGCAGACTTCCAGATGATGTTAGCGCTCTAGATCATTGCTGGATGTTCAGGGAGACAGTTCCAGCTGACTGTTGTCTGCTTCCTGATGAGGTCACCCTCAGTGTTCTAGACCAGACCATTGATGATGGACAGGAAGTAGCATGTTGGAGTGTGGGTACACAGAACCCACACTGAGTGTAGCTCTGAGACAGCTGGTGCTGGCTGCCCACCAGAGGAGGTTGGACATGGTCCTATTCTGAATTGAGCAATTTGCCAGCGGGTCCATGAAGACAAAAGATGCCTGATCCCAACCTGATTCCAACGTGACCCCAACCTGACCCCAACCTGATCCCAACCTGATCCCAACCTGATCCCAACCTGATCCCAACCTGATCCCAACCTGATCCCAACCTGATCCCAACCTGACCCCAACCTGATCCCAACCTGATCCCAACCTGATCCCAACCTGATCCCAACCTGACCCCAACCTGATCCCAACCTGATCCCAACCTGACCCCAGCTTGATCCCAACCTGATCCCAACCTGATCCCAACCTGATCCCAACCTGACCCCAGCTTGATCCCAACCTGATCCCCATGAGCAACTCAACTAGGAACTCCTTATTAAAGTTATGTACTACAAGTAGCTTCGCTTACTCAGCTACTTCCTCCTCGTTCACCTTGCTCCCCGATTGCGTCCGTTTCAGCTGCTGCTTCCTGACTGCGTCCATTTCAGCTGCCCAGCCGAGTTCCGGAAGGTTCCAACCCCTGCACGAGCATTTCAGAGTTTGAGGTTCAGTATATTTAGTACAAAGATCGCGTGCACTGTAGTCTAGTCCAACCTCCAGAACATCCCACATCCGTTACACACACACACACACACACACACACACACACACACACACACACACACACACACACACACACACACACACACACACACACACACACACACACACACACACATTCATGCACACATAAACACACCATTAAAATCGTAATGTATTGATGGAAAATGCAATGAAAGTGTGGTGTAAATGTCACTCCACTCACTGTTCTGATTGGCCTCAGGTCAGGCCAAAACATATTTTATCAAGATAGAGTCACTGGCAAAGTCCCTTTCAGTATTGACTATGGGTGTGTAACCTCAACCTTCCGGCTGCCCACTGCTAGTGTGGCTCACCTGGGTGGGTTCTGAGTGCAAACACCCTCCTCCACATCTTGGGAGATGCTAAGATCCGATTACCTCTCAAAATATGGACATTGGTGTGCCTTGCCTGCATTGAACAGTTTTTGGGTAGAGCCAAATTGCATTCGCCTATTCTGCACCTTTACCTTCACAGTACGGCGTCTGTACTGCACCTTCACATGTATAGCTTCACAGTACGACGTCTGTACTGCACTTCATGTCTATAGCTTCACAGTATGGTGTCTGTACTGCACTTCATGACGAGCCTGAATACGCCAGAGATTGTTTAAGGTTGTGAAGAGCTGAAATGCAATTGTAGTGTGCTTATCGTACAGTTGTGCCCTTCACGGTTATACGTAGCTACATGTGTGCTGTTGTACTATAGTGACATACACTTACTCTCACACACACACACACATGCACACACACACATGCATACACACACACACACACACGCTCACAGGTGGCGTCCATGTGATTCTCCCCAGCATGGCCAGTGGCAGTCCTCCCTCCAGCCCTTCCAATACCCCAGTGTCCAGGTTTGTAGTCCTCTCCCTCTGTCTCAACTTCCAAGTCTCCACCCCTCCTTTAACTCCTCCACCCCTCCTTTAACTCCTCCACCCCTCCTTTAACTCCTCCACCCCTCCTTTAACTCCTATCCCCCCCCCACAAACACACACACACACTTGATTATGTACCCTATTGCACTGTTCAGATCAGCCTAGGTCTAGGTGTTCTTATCCACTGGCTCCCACTCCTCCCCTTCCTCCCCCTTCACTCCCTCTTCCCTCCTCCTCCCCCCTCCACCTCCCTCTCCACTTCCTCCTCTTCACTCCCTCTTCCCTCCCACTTCCTAGAAGGAGAATGTCATCTCGTAAGACTCGTCCAAAGCCGAGACTAAGGAAACCTGTGAAACCCACCCTAGCCTCTGCCGACATCAGCACTCAAGAGACGACTACACCAGGCACGTACTGTACATTAAATAGTACTGCAAGATTTAGCCTCTGTGCTGCCTAGCCTTGTTCCCAGGTCGCGCAGCCTGGGAACGAGGCTATGTGCTTGAATATCGTGCAACCTCTAAAAAGAGAACACATCCGCAGATGTATCAATCAATCAATCAATCATCCTGCCAGCTCAGATTAATAATGACCACATCAAATCACCAAGCTTCCAGGTGTACTTCCATAGGTGCTGTACTGTGGCAGGAGTGACCGTCATGAACTACCCACCGCTTTCTGCCGAAAATTTGTAGCAATCTTGGGTATTGTTTTTGAGTGACTGTTTGTTGGAAGAAGATTCTATTCTGTGGTTTAGCATGTGCGTGTTGTTGCCAAGCTGACCATCCCATTTCACTGTCGTGTGTACATAGTTCACAGTTGTGTGTGTAGCTGTGTATCAGTTATAGCCACAGCCGTTGAGCCAAAACAACCCGTTCTCTTTAAAATTTCCCAATACATGAAACTCACTGTGTTAAATTTTCATGTCCCTTCTGACATGTTGATCCTTTCCCCTAGCCTCGTTCCAAGGCTCCTCCCCAGCTTCTGTCCACACACACACACACACGTACATGATTATGACATGCATTCACAACACACGTACAATTATCACACACACACATGCATACACACACACACACACACACACACACACACACACACACACACACACACACACACACACACACACACACACATGCACACACACACACACATGCATGCATGCACACACACCTACCCTTGCATCCTCACCCTCACACAGGTCCTGGCTCAAGTGACACCACAGATGAGAATGTCTCCAATGACGAGACACACCCTCATAATGTGGCCGACGAAGGAGCAGTGATGGTGGCTGCAGATGACGGGGGGTACGAGGACCTACGCAACCGCTCCGTCACTCCAAACTTCCACTATCCATCGAGTGGTGGTGGAGAAGAATCAAACGGAACATTCGAATGTGACAAAGAGTCCGAGGAACAGCCACAGCCGTACGTCAGTACGAATGGCCTGGTAGCCACAGACCCAGGCTCTCCTGGTCTAGGTGGGGTACGTGGGGAGAATCAGCCGTCAACTTCGACAGTCTACTCAACGAGGGACAACTTGCACTCAAATTCTGAGGAGAACTTACGATTTGATTCAAACGAGACGAGTGATACCGACTTAACCCACCATTCTAGCCCTCCCCGAGGTGCAAGACACGCTTGGTCAAGCAAGAGATTTGAATCCGATCTCTCAACAGCTCCTTTCTCAAGCGAAACCTCCGACATGGATACTTCAGGCAATGAGAAAATTCACACTGATGGCGGCTCAATGTCCGATTTGACATGCTCAAAAGGTGACCAACTTGACAATTTGTCACCAAATACTACAGCTGCGACCCATCCAGATTATATTGCAGCTGCTGCACATTCGGAGAACATTTCAGCCGTCACTCATTCAGTGAGCAGCCATCATACCGCATCAGGTGGCAGTAGCGGTGATGAAGTCAAGAGAAAAAAGGGCTCGTCAAAACCCCCGTCAAAACCCCCGTTGAAACCCCCTGTGAGTAGAAAACCACCTAGTATCCTCGCAGGCTCGGAACTGAGCAAACTCTCCCCTCCTAACGCAAAGAAACAGCTTTGTGTGTCAGTGAGCAACCCGATGCCAGCAAGTCAGAAGGCTAAAGAGAAAGAGAGAAGCCCCCAGCAATCACCTGAAGCTGGTAATGCTCCTAAGCGAAGCAAGAGTACAATACACCCACCACCTGTCGTTAAACCCAAGCCACCTCTTATGGTAAAGCCAGCCAAACCTGTTTTGAGACCCAAACCAGCTCACTTGAACAATCAAGATCTACCGCTAAAGGGGAGGCACTCGTTGATGCTGCAGCCGAGTGCTGAGTCGAGTCCCAGGAAGAGGGAGGTTACAGGGGCTGCTTCGGGCAATTACTACAAATTCACCAATACTCGGAGCGAAACGACGCTCCAGACTGCACGTGTGGAAAGTGGCGACAGAAGGCCTGGGCATTTGAAGAAGGTCCACAGTGAACCGAGTTTTGGCGGACTGAAGAAGGCTCCGAGATCGCCAACACCTGCGGCAAGAAAGCTCACAAAGGTTCACGAGGAACAAGAGCATGAGGAGTTGGGAAATTCAAGTCACAACCATCCCATGCTTAGTGTGCCACTAACCAAGCCGGCCGTCCTTACAAAAGTAAAACGACAGGGATTAGAAAAGAGTTCGCCTGATGCTACATGTAGACCAGCACATTCCTCTGAAGACGTTGAGTTTCAGAAATCGAGAGGGACGTCCACAACAAGTAGCACCGATAGCTCCAAGTCTTTGTCCTCCTCTGAGGCAGCTTCTGGGCACAGCCAGTCTCCGACCGTCTCCCCTTCTCCTTCCCCCGCGACGAGGAAGAAGCCCCTCCCTCATCAAAAACCAAGTGTTCTTCCGAAGAAACCCAGCCTCATGCACCAGAGCGTTAGTGCGACAGCTGTCTTACAGACCAAAGAAGAGGGACCAAAGGATCCAATTCCAGATCCTGAGAGGCGAGTCGACTCACAAGTGATGCGACCTTTCTCACGAGGACCTGTCAGACCGGTACTTGCTTCGATGACTACTTCTAAAAACCTTCCTGAGCACAGTTCTGCAGTTGTAGACCAATCTGGTCAAAATAGTGAGGAAAACCCTGTCATTAAGCAGACTAACACTCCCATGAAACCTTCCACTAATGACCAGGGTCCCCCTCTGCCGCCTAAGAAAAGTAACAGGCGATCCACTCATATTGAATTGGTAATACCGGGGGAAGATTTGCCGCCGGAACTACCTCCCCGAAGGCCAAGGGTTTCTTCTCCGAGACGTCCTCCTCCGAGCCCCCCCACACCACGACGTGCAGGTGGAGAGAAACGGAGTACGATCGCGCAAGCAAATAATGTGCGGTACAGAAGCAACCAACTGAAGTCCTCTGAACCCAAAAGGCACAGCATGTTTAGCTTAAACCTCAGCTCATCTCAGATCAACAGGATATCTGAGAATTACGAGGTGTGCGAGTTTGAAGTGGAGTTTGCTGAGTCCAGGGATGACTCCAGCACTGTGTCACAACAGGCCCCCCAAAAACCACCCAGATTTAAGATAGAAGAGTCGAATGTGAGAAGCACGAGTAAGTCTCCTGATGTACTACTGGGCAGGACTCTTGCCAGCCCTGTTGATCAATCCAGAGGCATTTGCGAGTCAAAGAAAGGCTCTGACAGTGAGCAAGAAAGCACATCCCCCACTGGTGGGATGAGAGCTCGTCCAAGCAGAGGCAGCTCGAAGAAGAAAGCACCTCCAAAGCCGCCCAAGTATACCTCACCGGATGAAACTAGCACGATTCCACGGGCGTCAACACCTCCTGGTAGGTCAACTCCGACCTCACTTCTTCGACAAGTCTCTGACCTCACCCTGTCCTCCCTCACATCCCTTCCTCCGCGAGAAGACACCCCTCCCCCACTACCATCACAACCGATTCCGAAGAAGAAAGACCGTCTCGGTTCCGTTAAGAAAATTCCAGCTGTTGGACTGTCTTCCTCGGATCAGCAGAGAGCAGCTTCCCCCCTACAGCCACCCAAGATAGTGGAGACGCGTACAGCTCGTGCAAAATCATCCGATGAACCTATTTATGATGTCATCAAAGACGTGCCTCGCATTGACCCATACAACGTTGTTTCACTCACGTCTGAAGGCAGCAGAGACAGAGAAGCATCCCCAAAACTCCCACCAAGAAACATCACCAAGGCTGGTTCATCCGACGATGAGAAGGGGGATACGTCACTTAGGTTGCCACATTTTGGCTCGCACATCAAGAGCAACTCCATCTCTCTAATGTTTCGTCGAGCCACCTCTGATCGGTTCAAGCACAAGGTCTCCACTATGGATCCAGAGGTTGCAGAAACTCTCTCAAAAGAAGTTCTCCAACGAACGCCCTCGTTGGATCGGCTGAACGATCGTATGGATCGATCAACCAGGTCCTCCATGCAGCTCATGTCAGACTCGTCCAGTGAGGATGAGTGTGAAGCAAGTGTGGTATCACCTGTCATGAATGGTAGGTCACGTGACAGTCACATGATGTATATGAGAAGGCATTAAACTTGACCTTGACCAGGGAGAAGATAGGAGTATGCCAAAGCATCTCTTCATCTATGTTTCTCAATTGTGTAGAGAGGAATATTATTATTGGGGTACTTCCTTATCCCCAGGCTTGCCCAAACCTCCCATGCCGGCATTCTACAATCCTGAAAAATCACTGAAGAGCAAGTTGGATAGACTGGGAAAGGTGGGTTGAGCTAGAAATACCTCAATCTTCGATGTCATTTCATGCGTGTGTGTTTCTCACTCTTCTGCAGTCTCTAAGTGTGTTTGTTTCAACTGACGACGGTGAGTTCATCCTCACACACACATGCACACACACACACACACACGCACACACACGCACACGCACGCGCACACACACACACACACACACACACACACACACACGCACACACACACACACACACACACATGCACACCATATCATAGACACATACACACACCCCACATCCTCACTAATGTGGATACGCGATTAACATGTCACGTGACCCCCACACTCCCCGCACACAAACAGAGCCACTCTACCAGTACATCAACACGGCTGAGTTCCTGTCCTCTTCTGCTCTGAGGGAAATAAAGTCCCCCGAACGGAGCCAACTGGAGATTGCCCGGCAGCTGTCCCAGAGGAAGCTGTGGTGTGAATTGCCCGAGGTGTGTGTGTGTGTGTGTGTGGGGGGGGGGGTTGGTGTGTGAACCCCTAGTTGGGCCCCCTACCTGACCAACAACTCCAGCAACTCATAAGTGCCTCATTCCCAGGCTCTGAGGCCCATCCTAGCTACCAAAGTGAACTCTAGTAATCTCTAGTCTTCTCCAGTAATCTTAACCTGTCTCGCTGACAGATGTCAGTTGCAAAGTTTTGTCTTCACTATTTTTCAGGTCATTAAAAGTGGGCTCCTTGAAGACTTGAACGAAGAAGAAAAGAAACTACAGGAGGTATGTACATGTATATATAGTAGCCTCGTTTCCAGTCCCACGCCCAACTTTTCGTCGCTTGCAGTGCGGTAAAGCGGGGAGGGCCTGCTTAATCAAAATACAAGTGGGCAAATTCCCCTACTTATAAATTTTGTTCCCTAACCTCAGGCGATGTTTGAAGTGATTACATCCGAGGCGACGTACCTCCGCAGCCTGGATGTGCTGATCGAGCACTTTGTGGAGGATCCCGGGATGAACCCTGGGTTGCCGGAAGGGCGGAGGGTGCTGGACAAGAGGCAGCACCACGTCATCTTCTCCAACGTCAGGGAAGTCAGGGAGATCAGTGCAAGGTAGGTGGGTAGGGAGGCGAGGGAGGGGAGGAAGAGGGGAGAGACTCAGAGGGTAGGGGGTGCAAGCTGCCCCAAATAGACTGTGTACTGTATGTTCCATAATTAGTAAGCTGTTTTAGGGCTATCCCCTCCCTCCTTTCCTCGCTCCCTTCCCCCCTCCTTCCCTCCCTCCCTCCCCCACCTTCCCTCCCTCCCTCCCCCGTCCCTCCTCCTCCCTCCCTTCCTTCCTTCATTCCCCCCCTCCCCTCCCTCCCTCCCTCCCTCCCTCCCTCCCTCCCTTCTCCACAGGTTTCTTGAGGAGCTTCAAAAGCGTCAGCGAGAGAGTGCAGTGGTTAAAAATATCTCTGACATCATTTTACAATATGTGAGTCAACTTGTGTCTACCCTGGACGTCATACACGTGCTGCGATGAAGTGCACCAGCTCTTCTCCTGATGTGGGAGCCAGGCTAGCCTCGTTCCCAGGCCCGAGACGGCCTGGGAATGAGGCTAGAGCTGACTATGAGGCTATTGAGCTCCAAAGTGATATTGAATGTGTTTCTCCTTCAGTCGGAGCACCGCTTTGACTGCTATGTGCACTACTGTGCTAACCAGGTGTACCAGAGCAGAGAGCTGCAAGATTGCTTGTGAGTGGTTGTGATGTGCGTGTGCGTGTGTGTGTGTGTGTGTGTGTGTGCATGTGCTTTTAGTGTACATGTACATGTAATCTGACCTCTCCTCCCTCTCCCACCCACTCTCCCTCCCTCCCTCCCTCCCTCCCTCCCTCCCTCCCTCCTTTGCCCCTCCCTCCCTCCCTCCCTCCCTCCCTCCCTCCCTCCCTCCCTCCCTCCTTTGCCCCTCCCTCCCTCCCTCCCTCCCTCCCTCCCTCCCTCCCTCCCTCCCTCCCTCCCTCCCTCCTTCCCCCTCCCTACCCAGAGAGAATAACGTCATGTTCCGAGAATACCTAAAGAGGCTCGAATCTCACAAGCGCTGCCAGAACCTGTCGATGCAGTCGTTCCTCCTCCTTCCCATGCAGCGCATCACAAGACTACCCCTTCTCATTCTCGCCATCCTAAACCGGACTCCCCTCGACCATCCTGACCATGAGTTGGTTGAGCGGACCTTGAGGACAGTGCAAAAGGTATCCAATCTACCACTCTCTCTTATAGTAATATCTTAGTAATCTCCAGTGTAATCTCCTTAGTAATCTCCAGTAATCTCTTAGTAATCTCTCTTAGTAATCTCCAGTAATCTCTTAGTAATCTACAGTAATCTCTTAGTAATCTCCAGCAATCTTCTCTTAGTCCATGCAACTAACGTTTTAGTTCCCCTTTCTCTGCCATGTGATTGTCATCTGCCTTCATGTGATTCCCTCCCTCAGCTGGTGACCTTGTGTAATGACCGTGCTCGCAAGATGGAGAGGACGGAGCAGCTGCACGCCATTCACCAGAAACTGGACTTTGGGAAACTAAAGGTATTAACCTACCAGAGAGGTTTTAAGACACATACTGTATATCTGGAAATTTTCGTGTAGTAAAATTTTTGTGTTTAAAATTTTCGTGTCATAATATTTTCGTGGATCAGGTTACCCACGAAAAAATTTTTTACGGCAACTTCTCTTACACGTCGGAGAAAAGTAGTACAAAGGGCTTGCTACGAGGCTACTGCGTTTATCCGGAACCTTGGGAAGCAGCTGTTGGCCAAGAACTCGTGAATGAAAACCTAGGAACGCCACAGACAGGTACCCGCGTACGCTATGCAGTAAAGAACGAAACGATTATCGGACACTTACCGCCGCGAGAAAGGTGTCGCGTGTTTGCTCGCTTTTCCCAAGGAGACTCAGACCGTCCCTCGGTTGCAGGTAGCTGTCTAACGAGGGCCATCTCGCGAAGTAGCTAACTAGCTAGCATCGCGAAAAGATTGACTTGACAGTTCACGCGTGTAAAAATAATTTCGTGTCAAAATTTTTTCGTGGTTTATGGCAACCACGAAAATATTTTTACAACGAAAATTTCCAGATATACGGTAGTATTATATCTGTCATGAGACCAGCGTTCAAGCCCTGTTATTCAGCTATGCTAGGCTGGCATTTCCCGAGAGACTTGATTGGAAGTTGGTTGGTTAGGGTCACGTACCCCTGTGTCTTGTAGTTTCAATTGTTACGAGGGGCAACCGCACTCCTGGTAGCCGCATTGCAACCCCGGTTGCGACTCGCCGTAGCGTATTGCAATTCGTTCCAATTAACGCACAGGCCGCGTGGCAACCACGCTCACTCGATCGCAGCAATGGCGACCAAAATTAATTATTACAGCACTCACAACTTTGCCAGCACGGTGAGTTTCGGCATGTAAGCGTCAGTGAACGACAGCGATGACGGCCGTGTGGTCAGAATCTTCGTGTGCCTTTCCTAAGAACGGTACTGCCGCCGTAAGTTGATGGAGCGCTCGAGCAATGGCGTCCATGGCGAGACAAAAGCGCTCATATCTCCACCACCAAGGTGAGTTTCAGCACCAAAATTGTATGGTTGGGACAGTGCATGATAGCGATCACGACGGTGTAGTCAGAATCTTTGTGCGCCGTTCGTAAGTAGTCAAACGTTAATTATTTAATTATTTAATCAATTATTTACATCGAGGGGCAACCGCACTCCTGGTAGCCGCGATTAACCAGTAGCACAAGCTAAGTGTGACAGTTCTTTCCAATTATCACACATCACGTGAGTACCATGATAGCTATATATAGGGATGATCAGAAATTATTTATAGTGCTCTCAAGTAATATGCGGCACAATTTTCTCTATACCAGGAGTGTAACAGTTCAAACTCAGCTCAAATCTGCTGTATAGTTTCATTAACCGTCTTCATGTTCATCTCCTCCTCCTCCTCCTCCTCCTCCTCTTCTTCTTCTTCCTCTTCCTTCTCTTCCTCCTTCTCCTCCTCCTCCTCCTTCTCCTCCTCCTCCTCCTCTGCCTCCCTGTCTTCCTCCCCCTCCTCCTCCTCCTCCTCTGCCTCCCCGTCTTCCTCCTCCTCCTCTTCCTCTTCCTCTTCCTTCTCTTCCTCCTTCTCCTCCTCCTCCTCCTCCTCCGCCTCCCCGTCTTCCTCCCCCTCCTCCTCCTCCTACTCCTCCTCCTCCTCCCCCCTCCACCTCCCCCTCTTCCTCCCCCTCCTCCTCGCCCTCCTCTAGCCCTTCCCGCTGGTGTCAGTAAGCCGCCAACTAGAGAGAAAGGGTACACTGCTGAGACTGAGGGTGGAGCAGAAGCTGTTTGGGAAGCAGCGTGTGAAACGTACCGCCTACTACCTGTTTGTCTTCACCGACTACATCATCATCACCAAGAAGAAGAAAGAGTGAGTGAAGTAGACGAATATTATGCGTTTAGCCCCTCTTCTTCTTCCCACTTCCTCCCTTCTCTCCCTCCATCTCCCTCTCTATCCCCTTCTCCCTCCGTTCCGTCCCCTCCCTCCCCCTCCCTTCTTCCTTCCTTCCATCCCATCCCATCCCCTCCCTCCCTCCATCCCTCCTCCCTCCACCCACCCCCTCCCTCTATCTCTCCCTCCCTCCTCCCTCCCCCCACCCCCTCCCTCCCTTCCTCCTTCCATCCAGTCCCACCCCCTCCCCTCCCTCCCTCACACATGAAAAAATACTGACCCCTGACCCCCCCCCCCCCCCCCCCTCCATTTTCCTTCCCAGCCCCAAGGGAGATTACACCTATCAAGTTGTGGACCATTCATCTCGTGCGCTAGTTGAGGTGGAGGAGATCGAGAGCCACCCGGGAGTCACATTCCCAAAGCATGTGTTTGGGGAGCTAGAGACTGTTGCCATGGCAACATGGGCTGTGTCCACTGCCAATGTGAAGCATGCCTTCCTGGTGATTCTATTAGACAATGCCCACCGCAAGTCGGAGAAATACATCTTTGTAGCCCAGAATGAGTGAGTGCTAGCTGCATTGGTGTTATCAAGAGTGTATAATAAGAGAGTATTGAACTCGCTATAGGCTAACGTTGAATGTATGCGGAAAGTAATGTGACATCCGGTATAGTGCTAATGTCAAAAACACAATCTTACCTGACATAGATGCCATGGCTACAGTACCACAGCTAGCTAGCCTCTTTGACTCGACGATCAAGGCGTGCGTGCAGCAAGTAAACTCGGCCATATCGGGGAGTACAATAGTTGACGAGTCCGTGTGGATCACATGCACCATGCTGGATGTCACGTTACTTTCCGCATACATTCAATGTTAGCCTATAGCGAGTTCGATACTCTCTTCTTATTATTATACACTCTTGGTGTTATATAGAATCACTGGCGTCCATTTTGATATCTGAGCCAGGATATTTTTGCTCAGGAGGCTAAATGTACTATATTTAGTTTGCTGTGGTTCTTCTCCTCACAGCACTGACAAGACGAGGTGGATGGAGTCCATTACCAGACCGGACATGCAGAAGGAGGAGGAAAAGATATACCAGCATTGGGGTAGGTGTACCAGGCATTGACATCCTACCCAAACCTGCTCTGCAATTTGGTGATGATCATTCTGTCACATGTGACAGACTGTTACCAAACATGGAGTAATCTGGAAGATCAGTTGTTATTGGTCAGTCTGGACCAACCATTGTCAACAGTCAATCAGTCTGGGTGTAATTATTTCTGAACAAAGGCTAATAATAACCAACATGGTTGACTTATAATTAGTAGCAAATATTTACCAAGCGATTCCTCTCCTTCTTTCTGCTTCTATCCCACCTCTCCTCCTCTCCCCTCTCCCCCCCTCTCCCCTCCTCTTCTCCCCTCTCCCCTCTCACTCTCCCCCCTCTACCCCCCTCCTCCCCCTCCTCATCTCCCCCCTCCCCCTCCTCCTCCTTCCCTCTCCCCTCCCCCCAGACTGTCCCCAAGTACAGGCGGTGTATGACTACCATGCCCAGCAGCCAGACGAGCTTGAGCTAGAGCGGGGAGATGTGGTCAAGGTCTACAGAAAGATGGCTGATGGTAAGTTACTTGCCTTTCCCATAGGGATAACAAGGTCCTGTCTTCGTTGCTTCAAATCTGTGTACCTAAGAAGGAGCTTGTTCGGCAGCTGATACGTATATATAGTTCTGTCCCAAAGAATTTACAAACCTGCTTTGGTAGAGTTTCTTGTATGGATGTGTGATTCAACTATGTTCCTATGGAAACAAAACAGTAAGTGAATACTATGGCCGCGGTTGAAGTTCTACCACAGTGCGTGGGCGATCTTTGATGTACCGCAGAGGATAAATTGGTTATCCTCCGCGATGATAATTGAACCACGAGAATCAGGTGGTGCTTTCTTCTTCGAACTGCCTCTGTTTGGGCGAACTCTCATCCCACTGACCAGTTGTCAAAATGTGCACTGCCATGCTTTTTCTGCTCATACTTGCAAATTCTTTGTGGTTTCTCTGCCAACCCTACTAGAAATGTTGGGTAAGATCTTTCAAGGTGTGCTCAAAAAGCTTACAAGATTCTTACAAGCTCTTGCAAGCTTTTTGTGAGACCTTATAACCAGTAGGGAAGTAGTTGCAAAGAGCTGAAAGGCATGATCCATCTCTTTTACTCCTCCACCTTTAGGCTGGTACGAAGGTGAAAGGCTACGAGACTTGCAATGGGGCTGGTTTCCCTCCAATTTCACTGTTGAGGTTGAGAACGAACACACGAGGGCTCGTAACCTCCGGGAGACCCATAGACTCTTATCGCTCCCCTTCACCCCAGAGGAGTTCTCTGCCAGAATGCGGAATATAACTTAGCAGTGACATTGTATCGGTGTTGTTTGATGTGTCTGTCCCATTCCTGTTCTGGATTTTGTCCCATTCCTGTTCCTGGATTTTATCCCATCACTGTCTGTGTCCGTGTATGTTCATAGACTGATACATTATTTATTGCTTTCTGTAGCTGTTGTTGTTTCACACAAATCTAATTTTTGGAAAGGATAACTATAGCGGCAACAATGTATCGCAGCTGGTGTGTACATGTGGCAGTGATGCTGCAGCTGAAAGTGTGTTATACCCGGTATATAATCAAGGCATAACTTTATTATAGGTAACGGACACGCATGCGCATTCAGCACCTGACCTGCCTACTTCCTGCCGGACCCAATTAAAACACCATTATTCCCGGATTCTTCCGAATATCTTCTGCCAATGCTATAATTAATACCCGATGCAAGTGCACGTGGTTGTAGAGTAGAGTACTACACCAGCATGCAGTGGTCGCAACGAACTACTCCGCACTGAAATGGCCAATACCTTCCCGAGGGTGCAATCGGAGCCCGTGTTTCAGCGGCGAGGGTCAGAAGACACGGGGTTTGTCTCTCGAGGGGGCAGCGCCTCTGGATCTAGCACTCGTTCCTCCTCGCCGACCGCTAGCACCCTCTCTATTCACCCACAAACCCTTATCGACAAGATACAGGTATGATGTAGCGATCAGGGCACGGTTCCTTGTCTAGCTTCGTTCCCTGAAAGGAGGATGAATTACCCGTACCTAAGACTCGTACTGGGGTTAGGATAGGATAGGATAAATTTTAATTTTTAACAGGTGAGTCCCATCAGCCTGGGGCTGGTCTCCCTGGGAGTCCTGTGGTTGTAAATTCTTTGTGCGTGCTCACAATCCACATCAATAAAGTTGCCTAGAAGGGTGAACTGGTCTGGTCTCCATTCCCAAACTGCAAAACACCCTCAGTGAGGATCGCTTGCAGTAAGGCAAAGCAGGGTAACTTGGAACAATTTTCAAGAAATCAGCTCTAATTTCCGTCTGGAAGCAGATAGAGACTTGCGGTAAAGTTCAGAAGTTAGCACAGTCTTTCCTCCATCTACACTGCAAATTTCATAGCTCTAGCTGCTGCATGTTGTTGCAATGTAGCCAAACATCAAGGCACATCAAAATTAGAGGGTGGGGTAACTTGGAACAGTAGCTAGCTACACAGTGCAAAATAGGAGTGTAGCTAAAAATCCTGTTGTTTTGCACCAGTTCAGCCCTAGTGCTAGTTTTCCGATGGGCAGTTAAGTCACTTTGCACCGACCTGATCCTGCTGACTCTTGCTGGTAAGTTTCCACTTTCAGAAAAATTGAAATTCAGTGAAATAGAAGACTCGAAGCTAGCTGGCTCCCGTGTCATGTTGTGTGATAGGACTTCAGACTTCAAGACTTGGTGCAAGTGTTAAGCAGGCATAGTAGTTTGTATTTACCAAGTCTGAGCTTGAAGCTCATCTTCTCAGTGCTAGAGAAGATGCCCCCCCTGTTCCAAGTTACCCCGCCTTATATTACCTTATATCACCCGCGAGCGATACTGCAAGCGATCCTCGCTGGGGTTGTTTGGGTCTGGGAACGAGAATGAGAATATGCAACCCCATTGCATTATAATGAGTGCATTCCATGAGTTTTCATGGAATCGTATTCTGCAAATGAGATAATTGTCTTCCAGACTTCAGAATGAGTGCATTCCGTGGGTTTCATGGGAAATTGTATTCTGCAAATGAGATAATTGTCTTCCAGACTTCAGGCTAGCTATGTGTGGTTTCTCCACCACAATGAATGTGGTCACTGAAAAATGCAGCTTGGCCAATCTGCATACCGAAAAATATGGGGTATGACCACCTTTGATCGTAAGTGGATGGAAGGCCCTGCTAGTCACCTCATTCCTTTCTGACACAGTCAAAGATCAACAATGGAGAGCGGTTCTTCTCCCTGGAGTTCTTTCCTCCGAGGACTGCTGCCGGGGCAGTAAACCTGATAAACCGGTTTGACCGGATGTTTGCCGGGGGTCCACTGTTCTGCGATGTCACTTGGCACTCGACAGGAGACCCTGGCGGTGACCAGGAGACAAGCACCATGGCGATAGCCAGTGCGGCTCTGAACTACTGTAGCCTGGAGACGATGCTGCATGTGACGTGTGCCAACCAGACCAAGACGGTGATCACAGGCCACCTGCAGAAGGCAAAGAAAATGGGCATTAAGAATATCCTAGCACTCAGAGGAGGTAAGGGGTGTGGCCAGGGAAGTGTAAGGGGTGTGGCCAGGGAATTGTAAGGGGTGTGGCCAGGGAAGTGTAAGGAGTGTGGCCAGGGAAGTGTAAGGAGTGTGGCCAGGGAATTGTAAGGGGTGTGGCCAGGGAAGTGTAAGAGGTGTGGCCAGGGAAGTGTAAGGGGTGTGGCCAGAGAACTGTACATAGCAACTCTCACATTGCGTAATGATTTGGGAGTGGGTAATCTTTAGCCTCGTTCCCAGGCCTTCCACACCTCCAGCTTTTGATTGCTTCCAGTATGCAAAAAGGCCTGGGGAATCTTCTCATGTGATACGCGGCACGACTGTCATATGTCGTCATGCCTCAGATCAACAGTCAGAGTCATGTACGAGACCGATCTTGCATTCTGCGCTAGCTACGAAGATGGGACAAGCGCCAACTGAGAGCTACACCGAGCGTATGAAGCGCACCCAGGCTACAAGCCATGACTCCAAAGGGCTGCTGAGTGACAAATGTGAAAATGCCCAGCTACATGTGTATGACGCAGTCTTCTCGTGTAGTGAAAAGACGGCACTATTTGGAGTTTCATCCCTTGTATCACAGCTATCCCTCAGCGGTTTTGCTTTGAACCTGGATATGTTTTACAGGTCGGACCTACCTCTTCTCTGAAACTTGTTTCACTTTTCTAGCTTCTCTGTAGCTGTGGATGGGAATGTAAATACATGTAAGCCTTTGCATCTAGAATTGGTGACGTCAGCAGTGCCGCGTATCACGTGAGTAGATTCCCCAGGCCTTCCCCCTCCGTTTTGCACACTGCAAGTGATCAAAAACTGGAGGTGCGGAAGGCCTGGGAATGAGGCTATGTAATCTTGTTTACTATCGAGGGGCAACCGCACTCCTGGTAGCCGTTGCAACTCCGCGGTTGCCTCGCAGTAGCGCAAGCTAATTATTGCAATTCGTTCCAATTAACGCACATGCCACGTGGCAACCACGCTCAGTCGAACGCTAGCAATGGCGACCAAAGGGAAGACACGAAATTATAACAGCACTTACAACCTTGCCAGCACGGTGAGTTTCGGTATGTAACCGTCAGTGAACAACAGCGATTACGGCTGTGTGGTCAGAATCTTTGTGGGCCCTTCGTATGACTGTACTGGCAACCAACGTCGAAGAGAACGATCGAGCAATGGCGGCCGACGGCACGACAAAAGCAATTGTATCTCCATCACCAAGGTGAGTTTCGCCACAATTATTGTGTGGTTGTGTCACTGCATGATAGCGATCACGATGGTGTAGTCAGAATCTCTTTAGACCTTTCCTGTGTGCTGTGAGGTTTGATTATTTAATTATTTAGATTATCGAGGGGCAACCGCACTCCTGGTAGCCGCGTTGCAACCGGTTGCAGCTCGACGATAGCGCATAGGTATTGCAACACATTCCAATTAACGCACATGCCACGTGAGGACCATGCATGAGCGCTCGCGTCAATCGATTGAGCTGAGTCAGCAATGGCGGCCCAAGGAGATCGAGAAGACAAGAAACTTGTTATACAGCGCTCACAACTTCGCCAGCACGGTGAGTTTTGGCATGTAAGCGTCAGTGAACGGCAGAAACTTCGTGTGCCTTTCCTAAGAACGGTTCGCGGTACTGCCACCGGAAGTCGGAGAGAGCGCTCGAGCAATGGCGTCCACGGCGAGACAAAAGCGCTCATATCTCCACCACCAAGGTGAGTTTCAGCACCAAAATTGTACGGTTGGGACAGTGCATGATAGCGATCATGAAGGTGTAGTCAGAATCTTCGTAGGCCATTCCTATCACTCGAACGAGTTATTTATATTATATTATATTACATTACGCGGCACAATTTTTCCTATACCAGGAGTGTAATTAGATTATTTACGCGGCACAATTTTTCCTATACCAGGAGTGTAACATTGGGTGGAAGCTAGTTAATAAATGATTTCATCAGAAGTGCAAAGGTCAACTGCCAGGATAGGCTGTGAGGGTAGCTTGATTGATACTAGTACCTGTACTCCAGCTCCATGGAATCGTACATGCACACAGACCCTCCAGATGGCGAGGACTGGAAGACCATTCCGGACGGCTTCTCTTGTGGTGCTGATCTTGTCAGGCACATTCGACAAGAGTTTGGAGACTACTTCACTATCGGTGTTGCTGGTAAGGACAATTTCTGTTGTGTGTGTGTATGTATTGTGCACCTTGTACATGTATGTGTACAAGCTCATCAGCATTTTAGCTTCAAATGAGTCCTGATAGATGGGTAGGTTAGTAGTAGTGTGTTCCCCCAGAGGAGGGTACCAGGGTTCTCCCCCTCTTTTTCTGGCGTTGATGTGGTCGTTGGAATGCATTCTGTTTTTGATGCGGTCATTTATTAGGCTCCTCCCCTCTCCCACCCCCCTCTTCCTTTCCCTCTCTCCTTTGAGCTCCCCCTCCCCTCTTCCTCTCCCCCTCCCCCTCCCTCTTCCCCTCTCTCCCTTCCCTCTCCCCTCTCTTCCCTCTCCCCTCTCTTCCTCCCCTCTCCCCTCCTCTCCCTCTCCCCCTCTCCCTCTCCCTCTCCCTCTCCCCTCTCCCTCTCCCCCTCTCCCTCTCCCCTCTCCCTCTCCCCCTCCCCCTCTCCCTCTCCCTCTCCCTCTCCCTCTCCCTCTCCCTCTCCCCTCTCCCCTCTCCCTCCCTCTCCCCCTCCCTTGTGCACCCCACACCGTCCCAGGCTATCCCCACGGCCACCCCGAATGCTCCAGCTATGAGGAGGACCTTCAACACCTCAAGGAGAAGGTGGACGAAGGCGCTCAGTTCATCATCACACAGCTGTTCTTTGAGGCAAAGACGTTCCTCAAGTTTTATCATGACTGTCGAAAGATTGGCATTACTGTGCCCATCATACCAGGGGTACTACCCATTCAGGTCGGTGTCTTGGGGTGGGCAGTATATTTGAGCGATGATAGGGTAATTGTAAAGCTCAGCTCAGCATTCGGTAGAAATGTCAAAATAGCGGGTAATGCTAATGCACTTGTTGAAGGGTTACTTCTATATACCGTATAGCGGAAATTTGGTGGGAATTAAATTTGGCGGATTTGCTCTATTAACTTAAGCTGTGAATTGCATTTGGCGGATTAAAATTGGAAATTTGCAGAGCGAGAATGATGTCATACTAACCGCACGGCCGCGGAGCATGTGGTGGTTTTACGTGCGAAACTTTTGTGTCAGTAGGCTACAATGGGGTCCGAATTTGCGGTGGAAAGCTGCTTGTGTTCGAGGTACCATGTCTACAAAAACCTCTGAGATGCGAGTGTAGGAGAGGAACTGCCGTGCGAGTGGTAACAAAAATGACCCCGACGTACACAGTAGCTGTGATGCGAAGGAGCACCATCGTCGGCCGTGTATCAGCTGCTTGCTCGCTCTTTCTGGCAGATCAGAGATATACATATAGTGCGTGCGCGAGAGCTCGAGCGTCGCTACGAGACCCCACCCACATGCACGTCTTCATAAAATATTGGCAGAATTTTAATTTGGCGGTGCATTCATAATCCGCCAAACTGCCAAATTAAATTCCCCGCCAAATTTTCCATCCATACGGTACATTATATTGTCATTGCATATCATGATCGAAAAAAAACATGATGTTATGAACGTGGCCACCCATTGATTGCAGTCAACATAATAATGCCCGCCCGGGCCCCATACATGTAGTGTTGGAGGGGGGTCATACTTGCAAAGGCTCAACCAATTATTGGGCTGCATTCAATCCTTAGACAGGAAGTGAAAGTGCTTAAATTGCTGCATGTTTGTGACCTTGTTTATCCCACCACTTGGGGCCTCCAGTGCTCTCTGTGCAAACTGTAATCTGGTTGGCTGTCTCTGCAGGGCTACCAGAGCCTGCGGCACCTGACAAGGCTCTCCAAGCTGGAGGTGCCGCCTCACATTCTCAGCGACATCCTCCCCATCAAGGACGACGATGCAGCCATTCAGAAGTACGGCATCGAGCTTGTGGTACAGATGGCCAGGGAGCTGTTTGACTCGGGAGAGGTAAGAAGATGTACAAGATCACCCGTGAAATAGTGTAGTCGCTTGTTAGTAGGCGCATGCACCTATATCTCCACGGGAAAGAAATATACACCTTTAAGCACGATGTGCTTAATTTTGAATGACTTCTTCGACTAGGAAGTGCACTTCATTTCGAATTATTGCTTTTTCTGCTCCATACTAGTCCATAGGATCTGGAAGAAGACTTCAGTGCTTATTTATAAAGAGTAGCTGAGATGAGAGTCGAACCTGCACGTAGCAGCGAATATATGTGCCTATGACATAAGTTGTCATGTTACCTACACGGTCTGATATAGCACTATTCCCATTGACAATGTATGGCAAATATATAACCATTGACAATGTATGGCAAATATATAATGAGCGACTTCAGTATATTAAGCAGTTGTGCAGGGTCGCCCTTAAAAGGTATTTGGCTCAGCTGGCAAGGAGCACTCTCCATGGGAAGGTGTCGAACATGTGAAGTTATTTTCATGAGCATTCCGCATTCTCCATGGTGATGGTAGGAGCTAAGCTGCAATGAGGTGGTAGGAGTGAGCTCCAATGTGGTGGTAGGCCTAGGGAGGACTGAGATGTGGTTACTAGTGTTGAATTGCATCCTGGAGTTCTATTCTGTAACCATGGTTACATCCTGGGGTTTCATGGACCATAACCGGTGTCTTCTGTGGTAACCATGGTTACAACCTGGGGTTCCAGGACCATTGTTTTTCTGGGTAATGGTTACATCCTGTGGTTCCATCCTGTGGTTCCAATTACCATTGTCTTCTGCGGTAACCGTGGTTACAACCTGATGTTCCGAATTCCAGGACTAGTGTCTGTGGTAACCATGGTTCCCAGCTGACTTATATTCAGAGGTGACCTTTGATGCAGCCTGCTTGTACCCTGATTACAGTGATCAGATTGTTACCCTGGTGACAGAGTCACAAGATTGTACATTGTACAAACAGAATGGCTACCCACAGTGTTACACAATGTTACATCACATGTGACCAGGTGCAGGGACTACACTTCTACACCCTGAACAGAGAGGTGGCTGTGATCCAAATCCTCCAGCAGCTGGGCATGTGGTGTGACAACCCGCTGGCAAGAAGAGCCCTCCCGTGGAAGCAACCCGCCAACCACAGACGCTATACCGAGGACGTCCGTCCAATATTCTGGGCATCAAGACCCAAGAGCTACATCCATCGGACGCTTGAGTGGGATGATTTCCCAAACGGCCGCTGGGGGAACTCCTCGAGTCCTGCCTTTGGGGAGTTGACAGACTACTATCTGTTTTATCTGCGGAGTCGGTGGAAGCCGGAGCGGCTGAGAGTGATGTGGGGGGAGGAACTGAGAAGCGAAGAGGACGTCTTCCATGCCTTTGTGTGCTACCTCACCGGGGAGAAGAACAAGAACGGAGTGAAGGTGAGTTGGAGCTGCTTATCCAAAATTAATATGTTATTGCTGAGCAATCCTCAACCTCCCCCAGTGCTAAGGACATCTGGAGGGCTGAGTAAGTACCTAGCTCCCTTCCCCTCAGTCTTGGATCGGGCACAGAATATACCTGAGACCTGTTGAGGTTGCCAAAACCTTCAGAATCCAGTCAGATTCTCTGCAATTTAGGAATGGGATGGGACTGAGGATGGGTGGGATGGGACCGAGGATGCATGGGATTGGACCGAGGATCATGTGGGATGGGACTGAGGATGCATAGGATGGGACTGAGGATGGCTGGGATGGGGTGGGATGGGACTGAGGATGCATGAGATTGGACCGAGGATCATGTGGGATGGGACTGAGGATGGCTGGGATGGGGTGGGATGGGACTGAGGATGCATGAGATTGGACCGAGGATCATGTGGGATGGGACTGAGGATGGGTGACAGGATAGCATGACAGGCTGGCTATCACTAGCAGGGTTTATTTGCAATGTACGTTTGTGGATGAGGGTCACATGTACAAATGTCATTTCATTGTAAAGTGATCTGCGAACATCTGTACTACATTAATTTATGTCTGCTGTCCTACAACAGCTTCCTGTACAAGTACCTGTACGTCACACCGAGAGTTCATAACAATAAGAGTGTGCAACTGCCATATGGTATCCACTACCACCATCTCGGCAGTACCTGTACGTCACACCAAGAGCATATAAGTAGGTCGTGTGGAGTAGAGCATGTAACTTCCAAACCGGGCAAAATACAGGAGTTGTACTAAAATAGCTATCACGCGTCTAAACACTCTTGTAGTGATTCTTTCCGCCACGTGAGAATTGACTAGAGCGGTGACACCATGGTCATTATTCTGTGTTGTTGTGCACAGCTGTGTAGTTCGTCTGGGCCAAGTGACGGCAGGAAGCGACAGCGACAGCTACCAGAGAACGCTCTATGGTTGTGCTGAAGGCTAACCTGGCCGTTGCTACATGAATGTACTTACAAGGCTGTGAATAGATAAATACGCAATGCCCGGCTTGAATGTCAAGTAGCTTCCCGCGAGGTTCTTCTGCGTGCTTTCACGTATGCACTAGTTATTCTGTGTTGTTGTGCATAGCTGTGTAGTTCTGAGCCAAGTGACGGCAGGAAGCGACAGCGACAGCTACCAGAGAACGCTCTACGGTTGTGCTGAAGGCTAACCTAGTTAGCCTCGTACCCAGGCGGTACGAGGCTAGGCTATGTTAAACCTAGTCTACTTGAACTGTCACAATAACAGTTATTGTGTGGATGTGCTTACCTGAGGCTGGAGGTGGAGGACGTCAACATCAGCAACGATCGCCACGGTGGGTTATAAGCTCAGCCGGAGCCGAATTGCTAGCCACTTAGATCTTCGCACTTCGCTAACGCGTTCACAATTACCGCCGTACGACTTCAGGTGCAATCAGATGTTCTATTTTTAGTACAACTCAAGTATTCCGCCCGCACTGCGGGCGCCTATTGAAGTTTAACTTACAAGCTCTTACTCCGGGGGGCGCGACCTACTTATGCGCTCTTGGTCACACCAATGGTCTCTCTCCAACAGGTGACCTCCCTCCCGTGGAACGACGATGAACTAGCCATAGAGACATCTTTGATCACCCGAGAACTGGCCCACATCAACCATCATGGTGTTCTCACCATCAACAGCCAGCCCGCCGTGAACGGTAAACCCTCCACTGATCCCACTGTGGGGTGGGGCAGTAAGGGAGGCTACGTCTACCAGAAGGTGAGTGAGTGTGTGTGTGTGTGTGTGTGTGTGTGTGTGTGTGTGTGTGTGTGTGTGCAGTAAGGGAGGCTGTCTACCAGAAGGTGAGTGTGTGTGTGTGTGTGTGTGTCTGTGTGTGTGTGTGTGTGTGTGTGGCTGGGTAGGTGGGTAGATGTGATGTGAGTGAAGGGTAAAACATCTGTATGTATTGTGATGGGTGTATGTATGTGTGTGTGTGTGTGTATGTGTGTGTGTGTTTGTGTTTGTGTGTGTGTGTGTGTGTGTGTGTGTGTGTGTGTGTGTGTGTGTGTTGTGTAACTGCATGTGAGTGGGGGCAGGAGAGTAGAGGAGGGAGGGTATGGGTATGTTGGTAGGCGTGGGGAATTTGTGACTGCTGATCCATCAATCATATTTTGCTCATTCTCCCTTTCTCTCCATGCAGGCTTATTTGGAGTTCTTTGCTAACCCAGCGTTTGTTGACCAGCTGCAGGAGGTGCTGAAGAACTATCCCTATGTTAACTACCACATCATCAACAGAAAGGTGTGATCTCCCAGAGCTATTCTCGTTTGTACGGGGGGGGATGTCGGGAAGGTAGAGGGAGAATGTTGGTAGGGTGTTGCAAGCTCCATCCCGTTCAATGGGGTGGAGGGGGAGGAAAGGGGGGTGGATTGAGGGAGGGGAGGGTGGGAGAGGGGAAGGGAGGGAGAGGGGAGATGATAGAAGGAGAATGTTGGTACATGTAGGGTGCTGCAAGCTCCAAGAAGTGGTTGGTTAAGTGGTCACAGCTGTGCCCTGGGATCATTTGCCCAGTTGGTAGGATAAATGTACAGTAGTGGCAGATACTCTGGCTCATAACCAGTGCCGGTTTGAGCTTTTTTGGAACTGAGCATGTGGTTCTGTGGTTCTGTGGGATGAGGTGTTTGCACTGGCAGTTCATTCTAGTGGTTGTAAAAATACCAGCTATCAGCGCTTGGTTACACAGTGTCCAGTTTAGTGACCAGTAGAAATGTTCCTCTCCCCTCCTCCACCTCCTCCTCCTCCACCTCCTCCTCCTGCACAGGGTACGGAGGACATTACGAACTGTGACCCTACCCAGCCCATTGCTGTGACGTGGGGGGTGTTCCCAGGCAAGGAGATCATTCAGCCCACCGTGGTCGACCCGTCAGCTTCCAGATATGGAAAGTATGTGCACTAGAGAAGGAGGGTTTGGAACAGGGAATGGAAGTTTGGAGCTTCTGACAATGTTCCACTAATGCTAGGAGTGTTGCTTCCTGTCTAGCTGTTGAATGTGGTACTGATATTGGTCGATCCTAACTGATTGGTCTAACAGAGGGAAAGGGGAAGTGGGTTTGGTCATGGCTCGATTTAGTGCAGTTAACTCTTGGAGCTATAGGTTAATAAAAAATATGGGTGTCTGACGCACACAAATCTTAGTACTTGTGTAGTGGCAGCTGCCAGTTGCAACCTAATTCCTCACAGCCACTAGCTGGAGTCACCGTACAGTTTACCCTCTTCTTTTACATCTCTTTCTTCCTCTTCGTTCCTGGTATGATGTTGCCATCTCACTCTCCGCCTGCATTTTCTCCCCTTCTTCTGTTTCCCCTGCCTTCTCCTCCCCTCTCTTTTCCTCTCCTCTCTCTCCCTTTCCCTCTCCCTCTCTTCCCCCTCCTCTTTCATCTCCGCTTCTTCCCCCTCCCCCTTCCTCACTCCCCACTCCCCTACATCCTCAACCCCTCCCCCTCCCAGGATGAAGCCTTCACCCTGTGGCAGACACACTGGGGTAATATCTACCCACCCGGCTCCGAGTCCCGGAAGATGATAGAACACTTCCAGAACACCTACTGCTTGGTGAATCTCGTAGACAATGACTATGTCCGGGGAAATGTTCTCTTCCAAGTGGTGAACGATGTTCTTGAGAGGTTGGGAAAGCCTAGAAGGCCCATTAGCACCATAGAGAGTCAGGAAGAACCACAGAACTCAGGGACATAGTGACAAGCAGTCAGTTCATATGCCATTGTGTATCATATTATAGCTCATCTCCCAGCCGCAGCTGCTGTCTAGTATTTATGATAAAGTATCCTACCCACTAGTTGTTTGGCAGAATGGATGAATGTACAGTCATTGTACAATGTAAGCAGAACAACTTTGACCCGATGTTGGTTTACTACTGCACCGTGTCTAAAATTAGCAAATTGTCCTTGCGAAACACTTACCCTAAAAGTAGAACTTACTGTAACAGGTTGAGATAAGCCACCTCGCTAAGGATGCTGGCTATAACAGAATCCACTATGTTCTACGTACATGTAACCCCATGATTTTCCACTGCAAACAGCTAAAGACCCTTTCACTGCTGCTGAGTTTTCAGCTTGCTCAACTGAGATTAGTAAGAGCATCAAAGCTGAGTGATTGGCATAAACTTTTCCACCGACCCTGCACTACGTACACTCTGGCTGTGTGAAATTACTTCATCGCTCGCAGGAAAGGCTTACAAAGATTCTGACTACACCGTCGTGATTGGTATGATTGGCAGTGGCCCAAACTTACAATTTTGGTGCTGAAACTCACCTTAATTGGTGGTGGAGATAATATAATCGCTTTTGTCCTGCCGTCAGCTGCCATTGCTCGAGCACTTCTTCGACTTTCGTTGTCAGTAACAGCTCTTACAAAGGGCCCTCAAAGATTCTGACCACATGGCCATGATTGCTGTCGTCCACTGACACTTACCTTCCGAAACTCACCGGGCTGCCGAAGTTGTGAGTGCTGTAATAATTTTGTGTCTTCCCTTTGCATGCTTTGGCCGCCATTGCTAGTGATCGACTGAGCATGGTTGCTATGTTGCATGACCGCGTACACAGCGAGTCGCTACCGGGATTGCAACGGCTACTAGGAGTGTGCTTGCCCCTCAAAATTGTCAAAAAGTGAACAAAAACAGGCAACATCTCAGGATCAGTAAGGGGTTGAGATTTTTTAACTTGGGCCAGACATACTGTAACATAAGCATGACCTCTCAGAAAAAAAAAAAATCATCCACGGTTTGTGGAAATGCCGACTCTAAAGTATAAGCCCCTCCAGAACCATTCTAATAGCTCTGCTCACTCAGTTAAAACTGAGTGGGTGTTAGAACCTGGGTCACTATACTTCAGTAACTTGTATAAGCAAGCAGCCTGAAACTTGAAACTTGATATATTATATCAAGTTTCAACTTAACTCCCAGGTTTAGAGAAATGGCGACCCTAAAGTATTTTGTGTACTCGGTTGACATGCGAACTCTGTTTGGTACTTGCCACTGTGGTGGGGTCCATCACTTGGGCCAGCACTTTCACCTGAACACACACACGCTCGTACTCTTTGTTCTGCAGCTCCTCCGGCAATGTTACTTCATCTTTCTTCAGTTAGCAGTTGTTCGTTTCAGTATGACCTCCATGTTGGAACCTCTCATAGCCTTCTTTATTTGACAAGTCATCGAGAACAACAGGCTGCTTCCTCTCTTTGATTTTGGCCTGCTGAGCCCCCTTAAACCCGACAAGCTTATATTAATTGTGACCTTGCCATCACTCAGCATTGCATAGAAGTAATCGCTTCCTTGTTGGGACACCTTCACTCCTGACCTGATACCGTGGCAGAACTGACCATGCCATGGACAGATGCGCTGTCCTGGCTCCATGGGCTGGTCCACGGATGCTACATCGCTGAATTCTAGTTTTCTTTTCACAGAAAAACTTCCAAGTGACATTTCATTTCTACCCCAACTCTGTTGAGTCACATCCTCCTGCCTTGTAATTGTCATGTTCTAAGTTTAGATTTGTGGTCACTAGCAGCGCGCGATACGTGGACAGATTTTAACCGAACAAGCACCGTTCAATTCATCTGGATGTGCTCTTTCCATTGGTAAGGTCATCGAATTAAGGTCTGTAGTTTAAATTTTACTCTGGCATGCCAGAGTGTTCTTCCACATTTTGTACTTGACTGGTGAAAGTAGTCTCGTTCCCAGATCTAGACATGCCGTCATAGTCGGTTCGGAACCGCGTACAGCGGCGTGAAAAGGGCAAAGTTCACTATAGTTCAGCACGTGCACGTGCGTACGTACGTACGTACGTACGTACGCAGAGGAGGGAGTGCAAGCTTACGGAGATTCGTATTCGTCCGTTACCTCTTCCGGTAGTATTCGTTATGAATTCGGAGTTATGCGATTACCGTGTAACGAAACAGCCATGTCAGACGGCTTCGAGAAGCAGATTTTGGCACCGACT
This sequence comes from Axinella damicornis, assembly GCA_963931865.1. NCBI lineage: Eukaryota > Metazoa > Porifera > Demospongiae > Axinellida > Axinellidae > Axinella > Axinella damicornis. The sequence goes on along the minus strand of OZ007514.1, from coordinate 2,284,515 downwards.
GTTCCAAGATGTGTTCATGTGAGCGACGTGTCCTTTGAGATATGTGTATTTTAGGTGGTCAAGAGTCTATTTACCTATCAAGACAGTTGAGACTGCTCCCGTCTTTGTGTGAGAACGCTGTAAAGTCGGGTCTAGCTTGAAGCGTCTCAAGATGGTCAGATTCAAGCGCCTGTAGTGCAAGAACGCAGGGTGCTATGATGATCGGACCTGCGCCTGATGAAAGCCCCATCTCTGTACTTTCAGAAAATAGCCACATCGTGGGGTGACAACCCCATCAGATTTGGAGCTATGAGCCCCTGAAGTCAACCATGTTTCATGAATTTGGTTTGCGTGGGTGAATTTATGCCGCCATATCTCGAGAACGCTACATGTTATGGACATGAGACTTGCACCACTGGATACACCAAAGACTAAGGTTTATAAAGATGTGTGGAAGTATTGTGACAACCCCATCAGCTTTGGAGCTATGAGCCCCTGAACTCAACCAAGTTTCACGAATTTGGTTTGCATGGGTGAATTCATGCTGCCATATCTCGAGAACGCTACATGCTATGGACATCAGACTTGCACCACTGGATACAATAAAGACGGAGGTTTATAAACGTGTTGGAAGTATTGTGACAACCCCATCAGCTTTGGAGCTATGAGCCCCTGAACTCAACCAAGTTTCATGAATTTCGTTTGCGTGGGTGAATTCATGCTGCCATATCTCGAGAACGCTACATGCTATGGACATGAGACTTGCACCATTGGATACAACAAACACTGAGGTTTGTAAATACGTGTGGAAGTATTCCGACAACCCCATTAGATTTGGAGCTATGAGCCCCCGAACTCAACCAATATGTGTGAATTTGGTTTATGTGGGTGACTTCGTGTTGTCATATCTCCTGAATCCTACGACCTATGGACATGAGACTTGCACCATTGGATACAACAAAGACTGAGGTTTGTAAATACATGTGAAAGTATTGTGACAACCCCATCAGATTTGGAGCAATGAGCCCCTCGACTCAACCAATATGCGTGAATTTGGTTTACATGTCGTACTGTCATATCTCTTGAACCCTACAACCTATGTACATGAGACTTGCACCACTGGATACAACAAAGATGGAGGTTTTAAGGATGTGTGGATTGTGACAACGCCATCAGCTTTGAAGCTATGCGTGGCTGCTATCAGCATGCACTTTCATGGATTTTAGTTCACACTGGAGATGTTGTGCAGCTATATATACATCTATGTCTCCTGAAGACTTCAAACTATCAACTCTGACAATTCGAGATTACCCCATGGACCATGGAATTTTGTGCCTGTGAAAGTGATCACTGTTTGGTTGTATCCATGCAGCCTATGCACTATATCTAAATTTAATTTTTGCTTAGCGCATCATGGACTAGTACTTCTGCGGTATTATCAGGAGCACATGAGCCGCTGAAGTGGCTCATGCGCTCCTAGGCCTGGTATTATTATATATCCTATTCACATCCATTTTCCATTCATGTAGCACTGAATTGCTATTGCTGTCTTGTCAATGGGACTAGCCATTAACCTGACTGAAATTAAACTCCCAACGACAACTCCTTTCTAGCCTTACTCAAAATGTTTTGGTAGTCACCACATTTGGTAGTACATATTATATAGCTATGCATTTGAATGTGATAGTGTGTTCAATAACTTCTTTGGAGCTATCACATCTATAGTGGCATCTGAATCAGTGGTGTCAGAATCAGATTCTTGAAAGGGCTTTGATAAGTGACTAGACCCACATTGCCTTCCATTCTATACTACTATACTTCTGATCATGACCATTACTATGAGGGTGAACGTCCCTCATTCAATAAACAAACAGGTCGAGCAAGTCAATTGGAGACTCTAAAGCCACATTGTGAGCATTAGTTTCTGGACGAGTTAGCCTGGTGGTCAAAGACTTGATTCCAATTCGGCGATAGTTCAGAAACTTCTGCATTGGCGGCGCATCCCACCTCCACCAGCACTACAGCAACATAGCTATTGCTAGAAACCTGCTAAATTTCCATACATGATTCCATTTTGTACAGATATCACTCTACATAAATGCACTGTATAGCAGAATACTTGCTGCGTCCAGTGGTGCAAGTCTCATGTCCATAGGTTGTATATGGGGCTGAGGAGATAATTATGCATGGCCACACAAATTCAACCACGTAAACAAAATTCATGAAACATAGTTGATTTCAGGAGCTCATAGCTCCAAAGCTGATGGGGTGGTCACAATATTTGCACATATCTTTATAAACCTCCATCTTCGTTGTATCCAATGGTGCAAGTCTCATGTCCATAGGTTGTAGGGTTCAAGAGATATGACAGCACGAATTCACCCATGTAAACCAAATTCACGCATATTGGTTGAGTCGAGGGGCTCATTGCTCCAAATCTGATGGGGTTGTCACAATACTTCCACATGCACTTACAAACCTCAGTCTTTGTTGTATCCAATGGTGCAAGTCTCATGTCCATAGGTTGTAGGATTCAGGAGATATGACATCACGAAGTCACCCACACAAACCAAATTCACACATATTGGTTGAGTTCGGGGGCTCATAGCTCCAAATCTAATGGGGTTGTCACAATACTTCCACATGAATTTACAAACCTCAGTCTTTGGTGTATCCAATGGTGCAAGTCTGATGTCCATAGCAGGTAGCGTTCTTGAGATACGGCCACACAAAGTCACCCACATAAACTATATTCACACAAATTGGTTGAGTTCAGGGGCTCATTGCTCCAAATCTGATGGGGTTGTCACAATATTTCCACATGTATTTACAAACCTCAGTCTTTGGTGTATCCAATGGTGCAAGTCTTGTGTCCGTAGCATGTAGCGTTCTCGAGATATGGCAGCATACATTCACCCACGCAAACCATATTCATGAAACATGGTTGACTTCAGGGGCTCATAGCTCCAAATCTGATGGGGTTGTCACCCCATGATGTGGCTATTTTCTGAAAGTACAGAGATGGGGCTTTCATCAGGCGCAGGTCCGATCATCATAGCACCCTGCGTTCTTGCACTACAGGCGCTTGAATCTGACCATCTTGAGACGCTTCAAGCTAGACCCGACTTTACAGCGTTCTCACACAAAGACGGGAGCAGTCTCAACTGTCTTGATAGGTAAATAGACTCTTGACCACCTAAAATACACATATCTCAAAGGACACGTCGCTCGCATGAACACATCTTGGAACAGTCGGTGCCAAAATCTGCTTCTCGAAGCCGTCTGACATGGCTGTTTCGTTACACGGTAATCGCATAACTCCGAATTCATAACGAATACTACCGGAAGAGGTAACGGACGAATACGAATCTCCGTAAGCTTGCACTCCCTCCTCTGGTACGTACGTATGTGGCCACGCACGTGCACGTGGGGCAGGGTTACTCTAAAAGTAGGAACGAGGAAATGAGAAATGGGAAATGGGGAAATGAGGAAATGGGGAAATGAGGAAATGAGGAAATGGAAGCACATGGGAACACGTGAACACGCATGTGCAGAAAACTTCGGCGGGCAAATTCAGGCGGCACACGATTTCGTTTTTCGTCCTAGCCTGACAGTTCTCAGTTGACAGACTCGATACTAGCCTGACGTGATATGGCGAATGTCATAGACCTTACAGTCTCTAGCGACTCAGACTCGGAGGTGGAAGACCACGATCTGACCGGCGACTTGGACGTTGAACTTGGCCACAGCGACTCGGACGTTGAAGGTCACGACTCGGATGTTGAAGGTCACGACTCGGACGTTGAAGGCCACGACTCGGACGTTGAAGACCACGACTCAACCGGCGAATCGGAGATTGAAGACCACGAGTTGATCGGCGACTCAGAGGTTGAAGCCGGCAGCTACAGGTACATGGCGCCTAACCTTAAAACATGCAGTGTGTATTGACACCATCGTCGGTGTCGCCATGTAAAGCTATTGACACCGATGGTGGAAATACTTTTATGCTTCATTTAGGTTAGAGTTGTTTGAGCGAGGTCGGTGTCAATAGCCACTTTGTGGCAGTTGTTGACACCCGCGATCCTGGCAGTATAGCTTATTATTTGAGACGCCTTAACTACCTCAGTGTATGAAATGGAACCAGCTTCAGTTTCTAGTAGATGCAACAGATCCTAGAGCATTTGATCATCCAGTTATTATTTCATTGTCTATTTCATTGTTGATAGTGCCTTGGAATCTGCAGCTGGACCTGGTTGTGAGTTTTATGATGGAGATTCCTCCCTACCCGTGTACAAGTGGACCAAGCGTAGTCAGCACTTTTCAGTGGAAGAACTCGCCAAGATCCTGATTGCCAATCCTGTGCCAAAAGAGAAAGTGTGTTCAAAGCAGCCTGTGCGAGTCTGTCGAAATGTTGCATTTGTCGTCGATTTGCATTCTTTGGATGATCCTCTTGATATTCGTGCAGATGAAAACGGAGTCTGGAAGCGTAAGGGATCTCCCGTGACATATGTTAGCATCCATTCAACTTCTGAAAAGACGAGAGTCTTCAAACGCTCACGGATGAGAAACCACCCAAATCATTACAAGGTGATACGTACCTACTATCGGCACAACAGCTCACCTGACTTCACTCGCATCATTACTGTGGTGCATGGTAAGTGCTTCAAACTGTACCTGCATGATTCAGATAACGTATGGGTACTCCGAAGTTTGAGTAAGGTCAGTTTATCAGTGCAACACCAGGAACATCTGTATTTTCTGGATCGGTTTGTAATCTCTGGGATCCCAATCGATTTTTAGTTACTGCTCCAGCTTTCCCAATATTTGCGATGGCATGCATACTTCTCTTCAATGTCAGTGGTGGATGTGGGTGTGGCCATAAAATGATGTAAATGTTCTTGAAGTCTGAGGTCCATGGTGTACAGCTAGCATGATATACAGAGGTTTTATGACTCCTTGCAAAGTCAAAAGCCTGAACAGTAATTAAAGGGTGAACTGTTGCTAAATGAGATGTTGAAGTGCTAGCTGAATAGATAATTGCAATGTTCACACCTGCAATTATCTATTCAGCTAGCACTTCACATCTCATTTAGCCACAGTTCACGCTTTACAGTTCAGGCTTTTGACTTTGCAAGGAGTCATAAAACCTCTGTAATATGTCACCTCAACATGCAAAGTGATCACGCCATAATGCACCCGAGTCCCTCCTGTGTTGTTGAAGCAGCAACTTACTGCTGCTGCTTGTAAATGAGCAGTCCTAGCTATAAATTGAGCATTTTCCATAATAAGATTAATGAGATAAACATGATTATAATGATATGCTATTGAATTCCATTACAGACTACCAAGGGCAGTGCCAGCAAATGGCATTCGTCCAGTATGGATTTGATCGCAATGAGCATCCTATTGACGTCAAACCACATGGCAATTCGAAGGGAAAGAAGCCATTTAGCCGCTGCAAAGCGAGCACACTTAAAATGTTGAAGCGATCTGCTGAAGCCAAACCACCTTTGCAAGCGTTAAGACAAGTCGAAAATATAAGGGGGGGGGGTGGTCAACGCAAAGTCTGGTTGCGACCTTCCTCGTAACCGAAAGCAGGTATACAATTTAAACTACAACCGTCCTCAAACTACATTGCCAAAGAGTATACCTCGTACTGATGTACTGGCGCAAGTCATGCTAATGTGCAAGGAGACTTCAGGCTCACAAGCATATGTTCGGTCAGTGGAGGCTGCTCCTGAGCCAATGCGCATCCTAGCAACTGACCAGCAACTAGCTGATCTGGTGAGGTTCTCTACGAGTGATCCATTCTGTGTTCTAAATGTTGATCCTACCTTTAACCTTGGCCCCTTCTATGTCACCCCTATTACCTACCAGAATCTCCTTGTCGAAACAAACAAAGGCAACCATGCAAAGTCATTTTGAAATGGGCTTGATTGATGCAGAGTCTGACACATCGTTTTGGAAAGCTTTGGAGCAGCTTCGAACACGATGGAACAACTTGGAGAGAGGTTGCATTCAACCTGGGTCATTGCCTCAGTTTCATGGGTGGTTTTGCCAATACAAGGCAAATGACATAGTTGATAGTGTCTTGCCCACAGTGAGAGCCAAAGCAGGTATCAGGGATCCCAGTCACCACTTCACGACCAATGCAAGTGAATCACTGAACCACGTCATTAAGCAGGAAGTCAACTGGAAGGAGAACAAGCTGCCTGTACTGATCGAGCACCTGAGGTCCATTGCTGATCGAAACACTGCTGAACTGGAGAAAGCTGTGATTGGGCGAGGTGAATGGCATTTCACCTCACAGTACAGTTACTTGCAAGTACCGGAAGCCACCTGGTTTTCTGGAATGAGTTCGGTGTCAAGGGAAAGGCACATAAAGAAGGTACTCAATTGTGAGATGGCCGGCAAAATGTCTCATGACAAACCTGCTGCTCTTTCCATGGTTTCTGCTACCACATCTTCACACAGTGAGGCTGAAAACCATCCCCCCACTCCCAGTACAGTACTTGAAGTTGCTGCTAAAGATTGTGGAGTAACCACCGTGTCAATGTCCATCCTAGATAATATGTGGAAGAAGGCTGAACGCTTGGTGCAGTCAGATGGTGGAATCCTAAAGGTTCCATGGAGCCGTGATAAGAAGGCACGACTAGTTATGAGTTCCTCATCAGAGCACCCCCACCTTGTCAAGACGAATGGCAAAAACCTCCAGTACTCATGTGATGAAAAGTGTCCAATGTTCAAAGGATTTTCTCTGTGTTCACACATCATCGCTGCTTGCCACGACAATGGTGATTTGCGTTCCTTTCTGGAAAACTACAAACGTGGACCAAATCTGACAGCTATAGCTAACCATGGAATGCCCAGTGGCTCTGGGAGAAAGGGTGGAATTCCTAAGCGTAAACGGAGATGTGTGACTCCCATTCAAACGCGATCAGTTCGACAGTGCCTCCAGCATGTGCAGTCAACTGGCAAGGATAGTTCCCCCTTCTCTGCTGCCAGTCCAGATAGCTTGAGTCCCTCTACCACTGCCGGCTACAACACCACACCCTGTGAGCCAACTCATTCCCTGAACTGTACTCCAGTTACTGAGACAGCCAACCCCAATTTCACACCTACTTCTGGCTCACAGCTAATTGTATCCAATAGTAGTCTTGTGGTTGGTGGAAGTGTTGCCCTCACTACCAATCCTCTTACCCGTACTCAACCTACTCCTGCACTTCTTTCACGTCCTTCCTGTTATTTGGGTCCATCTGTATCTGGCAGTAATCCATTCGTATTGAAGTTTAAAACCAAGCAAATAAAAGTATGCCAGGCATGCCGCAAGAACTATGATGGTACAAATGATACGCTTGGACTTGTTGTAGCGCGTATGGAAAGACGAATGGTGTCGAATCTAATAACAGGAGCGAATTTCATAGGTAGAGAAAGTAACTCACATTATCACGCTCATATGCATTGTTTGAGGCAGGCAAGTCCTTCATTCAGTGGAGGAGATCTGGTTGTCCCAGAAGATGTGAAGAAAGTACTCTCACCTGTTCAGAAGTTCTACCTCATCACGTGCCTTCAGGCAGTTCTGTAACACTCTTTGAACTCATGACACCATAATATAACCTTACCTTTGTGACACATATCCTGCTTACTGTATTATTTTTGACAGCCAGCCTGTGAAGTGCTATTATAGTGCAGCACTTGTGTATGTCTGCATGTCATGTCTTGATGAAGGGTTGAGAGTTCACTTTCTACCCTTAGGGCTAGGGTGCTATGAGTGTGCATGTGGTTGTGGCAAGTTTTACTAGTGCTTATCGAGACTTGCCAGTTCTGTTGAGGTGGGTAGTGTGCATAAGCTCGAACTAATTATTTCCTTGTTAATTTACTCCATTTCCTCATTTCTCCATTTCCTCATTTCTCCATTTCCTCATTTCTCCATTTCCTCATTTCCCCATTTCCTCATTTCCCATTTCCCATTCCTACTTTTAGAGTAACCCCGTGGGGCATGGTATAGTGTCTCGGATTAGTCTCGTTCCCAGAGGAGGGAGTGCAAGCTTACGGAGGTTCGTATTCGTCCGTTACCTCTTCCGGTAGTATTCGTTATGAATTCGGAGTTATGCGATTTCCGTGTAACGAAACAGCCATGTCAGACGGCTTCGAGAAGCAGATTTTGGCACCGACTGTTCCAAGATGTGTTCATGCGAGCGACGTATCCTTTGAGATATGTGTATCTCAGGTGGTCAAGAGTCTATTTAGCTATCAAGACAGTTGAGACTGCTCCCGTCTTTGTGTGAGAACGCTGTAAAGTTGGGTCTAGCTTGAAGCGTCTCAAGATGGTCAGATTCAAGCGCCTGTAGTGCAAGAACGCAGGGTGCTATGATGATCGGACCTGCGCCTGATGAAAGCCCCATCTCTGTACCTTCAGAAAATAGCCACATCATGGGGTGACAACCCCATCAGATTTGGAGCTATGAGCCCCTGAAGTCAACCATGTTTCATGAATTTGGTTTGCGTGGGTGAGTTTATGCTGCCATATCTCGAGAACGCTACATGCTATGGACACAAGACTTGCACCATTGGATACACCAAAGACTGAGGTTTGTAAATTCGTGTGGAAGTATTGTGACAACCCCATTAGATTTGGAGCTATGAGCCCCCGAACTCAACCAATATGTGTGAATTTGGTTTATGTGGGTTACTTTGTGTGGCCATATCTCAAGAACGCTACATGCTATGGACATGAGACTTACACCATTGGATACAACAAAGACTGAGCTTTGTAAATACATGTGGAAGTATTGTGACAACCCCATCAGATTTGGAGCAATGAGCCCCTCAACTCAACCAATATGCGTGAATTTGGTTTACATGGGTGAATTCGTACTGTTATATCTCTTGAACCCTACAATCTATGGACATGAGACTTGCACCACTGGATACAACAAAGATGGAGGTTTATAAGGATGTGTGGATTGTGACAACCCCATCAGCTTTGAAGCTATGCGTGGCTGCTATCAGCACTTTCATGGATTTTAGTTCACACTGGAGATGTTGTGCAGCTATATATACATCTATGTCTCCTGAAGACTTCAAACTATCAACTCTGACAATTCGAGATTACCCCATGGACCATGGAATTTTGTGCCTGTGAAAGTGATCATTGTTTGGTTGTATCCATGCAGCCTATGCACTATATCTAAATTTAATTTTTGCTTAGCGCATCATGGACTAGTACTTCTGCGGTATTATCAGGAGCGCATGAGCCGCCGAAGCTTTTGGTGGCTCATGCACTCCTAGGCCTGGTACCTATTCACATCCATTTTCCATTCATGTAGCAATGAATTGCTATTGCTGTCTTGTCAATGGGACTAGCCATTAACCTGACTGAAATTAAACTCCAAACGACAATTCCTTTCTAGCCTTACTCAAAATGTTTTGGTAGTCACCACATTTGGTAGTACCTATATATTATACGTAGCTATGCATTTGAATGTGATAGTGTGTTCAATAACTTCTTTGGAGCTATCACATCTATAGTGGCATCTGAATCAGTGGTGTCAGAATCAGATTCGATAAGTGACTAGACCCACATTGCCTTCCATTCTATACTACTATACTTCTGATCATGACCATTACTATGAGGGTGAACGTCCCTCAGGCTCATTCAATAAACAAACAGGTCAAGCAAGTCAATTGGAGACTCTAAAGCCACATTGTGAGCATTAGTTTCTGGACGAGTTAGCCTGGTGGTCAAAGACTTGATTCCAATTCGGTGATAGTTCAGAAACTTCTGCATTGGCGGCGCATCCCACCTCCACCAGCACTACAGCAACATAGCTATTGCTAGAAACCTGCTAAATTTACAAACATGATTCCATTTTGTACAGATATCACTCTACATAAATGCACTGTATAGCAGAATACTTGCTGCGTCCAGTGGTGCAAGTCTCATGTCCATAGGTTGTATATGGGGCTGAGGAGATAATTATGCATGGCCACACAAATTTAACCACATAAACAAAATTCATGAAACATAGTTGATTTCAGGAGCTCATAGCTCCAAAGCTGATGGGGTGGTCACAATATTTCCACATATCTTTATAAACCTCCATCTTCGTTGTATCCAATGGTGCAAGTCTCATGTCCATAGGTTGTAGGGTTCAAGAGATATGACAGCACGAATTCACCCATGTAAACCAAATTCACGCATATTGGTTGAGTCGAGGGGCTCATTGCTCCAAATCTGATGGGGTTGTCACAATACTTCCACATGTACTTACAAACCTCAGTCTTTGTTGTATCCATTGGTGCAAGTCTCATGTCCGTAGGTTGTAGGATTCAGGAGATATGACAACACGAAGTCACCCACGTAAACCAAATTCACACATATTGGTTGAGTTCGGGGGCTCATAGCTCCAAATCTAATGGGGTTGTCACAATACTTCCACATGAATTTACAAACCTCAGTCTTTGGTGTATCCAATGGTGCAAGTCTCATGTCCATAGCATGTAGCGTTCTTGAGATACGGCCACACAAAGTCACCCACATAAACCATATTCACACAAATTGGTTGAGTTCAGGGGCTCATTGCTCCAAATCTGATGGGGTTGTCACAATATTTCCACATGTATTTACAAACCTCAGTCTTTGGTGTATCCAATGGTGCAAGTCTTGTGTCCGTAGCATGTAGCGTTCTCGAGATATGGCAGCATACATTCACCCACGCAAACCAAATTCATGAAACATGGTTGACTTCAGGGGCTCATAGCTCCAAATCTGATGGGGTTGTCACCCAATGATGTGGCTATTTTCTGAAAGTACAGAGATGGGGCTTTCATCAGGCGCAGGTCCGATCATCATAGCACCCTGCGTTCTTGCACTACAGGCGCTTGAATCTGACCATCTTGAGACGCTTCAAGCTAGACCCAACTTTACAGCATTCTCACACAAAGACGGGAGCAGTCTCAACTGTCTTGATAGCTACATCGACTCTTGACCACCTGAGATACACATATCTCAAAGGATACGTCGCTCGCATGAATACATCTTGGACCAGTCGGTGCCAAAATCTGCTTCTCGAAGCCGTCTGACATGGCTGTTTCGTTACACGGAAATCGCATAACTCCGAATTCATAACGAATACTACCGGAAGAGGTAACGGACGAATACGAACCTCCGTAAGCTTGCACTCCCTCCTCTGTCTCGTTCCCAGACCCTCCCTAAACGCGCGTTTCGGGAGGGTCTGGGCACGAGACTACCCTAAACGCGCGTTTCGGGAGGGTCTGGGAACGAGACTATACTAGTCTCGGATCGGCGGATACCCTGAACCTGGCCTGGCAAGTAGCTGAAATCATGGAAAGAGCTGGCAAGGATCAAAAGTAAGCCAGCGTTTTGTTTCCAGTGCACGGAGCCAAGGGTTTAAACTACGAAGTGGATATTGGTCCGGCAGGAAGTAGGGCAGATAAATTATTTATGGGTTAGGGTATATTAGGGCCAGGCCAGGTTCTAGAATTATATTATGTTATTGTGTGATGCAAATTTTGCTACACTATTCAACTGAAGGATCATGCACCAGTTAAGACACTTTTACGGTGTGCCGTTTGTGTCAAAACTCGGATTTTAAGGCATCTTTATGAAACCACGTGATCTACAAACATGAACATGTGACTATTTTGTACAACACTAATTCAATTACTTGTGCATGTGCATTGCGAATGATACCATGATACCTTTGCTCTGCTTTTAGCCGTGCTGATGGTAACTAAGCAACTATACTGTAAGTAGAAGATTGTACAACATTTGTGGTGAGCAACCCGGATGTAGCTGGCCAACCCGGATGTAGCAGCTGAAGCAGATGCAAGTGGCGAGCAGCTCCTGAAGCGGATGCAAATGGGGAGCAGCAGCCGAAGCAGATGCAATCGAGGAGCAGTTGAAACGGACGCAATTGAGAGCAGCAGCTGAAGCAGACGCAAGTGGCGAGCAGCTCCTGAAGCGGATGCAAACGGGGAGCAGCAGCCGAAGCGGACGCAATCGAGGAGCAGTTGAAACGGACGCAATCGAGAGCAGCAGCTGAAGCAGACGCAAATGGTGAGCAGCTCCTGAAGCAGATGCAAACGGGGAGCAGCAGTTGAAGCGGATCGATGCAATCGCGCGGGGAGCAGCAGCTGAAGCAGACGCAATCGGGGAGCAGCAGCTCTGCACAGAGAGCTGTCCAGCACCAGATTACTCATGGTAGGCGAACGAGGGGGAAGTAGCTGAGCGAGCAAAGCAAGCTAAGCTACCTGTAGTGATCATGAACGAAGTAGGCCTTGAAGAACGTGCATGCAGTTGGTGGACTCATACACTTCCTTTTACTCTCATCAAATAGATTCGCTACAAACCCTTTGACTGAAAAAGACAACTTTGACCCTCAGGACTATCTCCAGACCTATTTCTCTGATACTTCTTATGAGCAACTTCTTTTTATTATGAAACAGGTGCACACGTTCTACCAATCTTACAAGTCAAGTGAAGCAAAGCTAAAGATTCTTGATGTCGGCAGTGGACCTGTGATTGCCCAAGCCATCAGTGCTGCACCCTACGCATCTGAGATTGTTCTCTCCGACTTTGCCGAGACAAACCGTGAGGCACTGTTGCAGTGGTTGAAAAATGATCCAAAGGCTTTTGATTGGACACCTTTTATCAAACATGTCGTGGTAGATCTGGAGGGCAAGAGTGAGGAAGAAGTGCCAATACGAGCAGAGCTAGTGCGTAAAGTCATCAAAGCTGTTGTGCCGTGTGATGTTCACAGTGATCCACCAATCCCCACACAATATGTCAATCAGTACGATATCATAACAGAGTTTTCCTGCCTGCCAGCTGCCTGTACAACGAAGGAAGAATACCTAGCTGCCTTGTTCAGGCTGTGTGCTCTGGTCAAGCCTGGTGGTATGATTGTGCTTTGTGAACGCGAGGGGAAGGATTCACCAACTCGAATGACATACCGTGTAGGGACTCAAACCTTCTCTGGCGCATTGTTTCCGAAAGAAGTCGTATCCATGATGCTAAAACAGGCTGGCTTCTGTGATATGAAGATAGTATCAAAAGCAAGTCATGAATTTCCAACACAGATAAACAACAAGGATGACTATGTTGGGTTCAACTTTATAACTGCTTGCAAGGCAAACTAGTCTGGAAACGATATCAGCTGAACCTGAATTAGCTTTCGAGCTAATATTACTAGCTGAGTATGCTAGCTCATAGTATTCATAGTGCTGGTTTCTTCTGTTTGACATGTATTCCTAGCTGCACTAGAACATGCATTCAATTACTCACGCATGCGCATTGCGAATACATACGTACCACGGCAAGTTGCCTACGCCCTCCAGCACTGTTGATACTTTTTGCTCTGTTTTGTTTTGCCATGCTGATGGTGACTATACTGTAGCACTTGTAAGTGCTCCTATATTGTCTAGGTATATAAATACTATGCACTTGTCTTTTATCCACCCACACACTTAATTTAGTATGAAGTGTGGTAGACGCACAGATATCTTTATGTTGTATTGTAGGGCGTCAGAAACAGAAAGAGAAGATCGTTGAAAGAGCAAAGGATATATTCAGACCTGTGAAAATAATAGGCATTGTAGTCTCACGTTATACTTTCCTGTTCGCATTAGTCTCGTTCTCAACCCAGGCCAAACTGGTGGGAGTTGTCTCGGGAACGAGGCTACTTGTTCGCCACTAATTTTAGCCATCATCTGCAGCTGCAGGGAGTATTCTCCCTGCTGCAAAACCAGACCAAGTCTCTTCATTGCCTATTTTTTTATGGCAGCATAATGCATCAAGGCCTACCTAGAATGTAAGTGGAGTGGGCGTCGACTTACCTGTTGAATTACACCCAAAGCTAGCTTCCTGTAAACGCCTAAGTTACTCATGCATGGTACTTGTAACAATACTATGAACTCGTCAATAGGTGGGTGATTCTTATAAAACTAAGTAAATAATTATTGGATAGAATTAACCATGGCTTCCTGCAGCAGTAGTCTCGTTCCCAGGCCCCTGCCCAGCTTTTCATCGCTTGCAGAAGTACGGGAATGCGGGGAGCCTGGTATGTTTCCTCACGAGCTAGAGCATGACATAACTGACAAATGGCAAAGAACGAAAAGGCAAAGTTTCGCTTATGGTTCAACCAACTACGTTCAACACTTGACTGATTACCTCGTACCTTGGTGTTCTGAGCCCCAGTTCACCTAAGTCCTTTAGACCTTTCTACCTTTGCATGTAAGGAAAGATACCAGGCCCTCCGCATTCTTCATGCAACCAATAAATGGTGCGGGCCTGGGAACGAGGCTACTGCAGCAGTATGATCGCCATATAGTGATCATGAGTGAATGAAGGACTTGAGGGTATTGCAGTTGGTGCACTCATGCTCTTCCTCTTACTCTCATTATATAGATACGCTACAAACCAAAAAGACTACCAAGACAAGTTTGACCCTCAGGACTATCTCCAGACCTATTACCCTGATTCTTCTTTCGAGCAACTTCGTTTTGTTCTGAAACAGGTTCACACGTTCTACCAATCTTACAAGTCAAGTGAAACAAAGCTCAAGATTCTTGATGTCGGCAGTGGACCTGTCATTGCTCAAGCCATCAGTGCCGCACCCTACGCATCTGAGATTGTTCTCTCCGACTTTGCCGAGGCAAACCGTGAGGCACTGTTGCAGTGGTTGAAAAATGATCCAAAGGCTTTTGATTGGACACCTATTATCAAACACGTCGTGGTTGATCTGGAGGGCAAGAGTGAGGAAGAAGTGCCAGTACGAGCAGAGCTGGTGCGCAAAGTCATCAAAGCTGTTGTGCCGTGTGATGTTCACAGTGATCCACCAATCCCCACACAATATGTCAATCAGTATGATATTGTAACAGAGTTCGCCTGCCTGCCAGCTTCCTGTACAACGAAGGAAGAATACCAAGCTGCCTTGTTCAGGCTGTGTGCTCTGGTCAAGCCTGGTGGTATGATTGTGCTTTGTGAACGTGAGGGGAAGGAATCACCGACTCGAGTTTCATACCGTGTAGGGACTCAACCCTTCTCTGGCGTATTGTTTCCGAAAGAAATCATATCCATGATGCTAAAACAGGCTGGCTTCTGTGATGTGAAGATAGTAGCAAAACCAAGTCATGAATTTCCGACACAGATAAACAAGCATGACTATGTTGGGTGGATCTTTGTAACTGCTTGCAAGGCTAGTTGAGTATACCTGACCTAACTAATACTAGGCTGACTAGACTATAGCTATGGTTGTATATTAGCCCTTTTAATATCCTTGTTGCCATTTGGTAACGTGAGACTTTCAGCTTCATGATGTCAATTCCGGCAATGTCCTGGAGGTCGCAGTGCACGTAGGTGGGTGCACCCATGGTTGGATGTGTAATTAATTACCTGTAGGCATGAATACACTGAACATGACTCACAAAACAGAGCCCCAACATTTGATGCAAAGAGCAAATCGCGTGGAATGGAACCTCGGAAAACTAAAGCCTAATTTGGTTAAGGCATCATATTTCATCTTGATCTGTCAGCCACAGGTACCATTGCTGTGTAATAAAGCTCCCTAGGGGTATAGGGGGAGTGGCTGGGGTCAGCTAGGGTATAGGGGGGATAGACTGGATAAGGGGGATAGACGCGGGTCAGGGGATAGACGTGGATCAGGTACAGTCCATCTCTGGGGTCAGGTAGCGGTAGACTTATCACCACATTGCAGACCAATCATATGCTGTAATATGCAGCACTAGTCTCTGGAAATCACTAACAGTCTCTGCAGTGATACCCTCGTGCACATGTTGGGATGGTGCCCGCCACGCACAGTATTTTTGGCCACCATAGACTGGTGGCTGCTAAGCGAGTCATCTTGTACAAATGGGACGAGCAGCATTTAACCCAAACCCCTAACTAAAACTCATGAATATTCCAGCTTACTAGCCTTCACTTGAACCCAAACCACACTACATGGGAACTGAAAGCACATCACTAATGATATTCATGAGAGTCAACACAAGCCAAACTTCCCTCCAAACAGCAAACTAAAGGCAATCTTGCTCACGATTGCTACACACGGCTACCTGAAAATGGCTCATTACTTATTCATGAAGCTGACAGACAAGCTGAATCTCAGCCAAAGCTGAAGGCTTTAATGAGATTCATTGACGTCAATTTGGACAACAATACCAGTCATGAGTCCCAATTTAGGGCTAATGATATTCATGATCCCTGGTTTTCAGGGTTAGGACAGAGTGGAGTCTCAGGGTGAATTTACGAATAATGCATCACACAACACACAATGCTTTCAACCCCATGCTACACCACCAAAGATCTGACAGGTGGTCACTAATGATATTCATGAGCATCAACATAAGCCAACCCTCCCATCGGACAGCTGACTAAAGTCCAACAAGCTCACGAGCACAGCATGGAGCTATCTAATCCTAACTCATTATTATTCATGAGCAGACAGAAAGACTGAGTTCTATCCCATGCCCACTGGGTTTTAATGAGATTCATAGGCACACCAAGGTTAGTGGGATCACCCTAACCCGGATCAGGGTTAATGATATTCATAGGGCTAGGATCTACAGAGTTAGGCCAAACTCCAGTGTTAGGATTTGTCATTGCACTAGCCTAATTAAAGCCTTGTGATGGCCCTTAAGGTAGTAAACATGGGTACCGCGATCTCCGAAACCAAGTTGATGGATAAATGGGCAGCATCAAAGCGTACACAAGTTTCAGCAATACTTTGCATCAAACTGCTCCCTCTGCTTGAAAATGCCCTAAAACTCAATTTTAAGGCCCTCTACGAAACTGAAAATTTGGACCCTCTCCAAGGCCCCACCCACACTCTGACCCCATCATCAATACACACACAAAACAGGCCCCAAAACTACGGATGGATTTACCACCTGCTCTCCTCACTTGCAGGCTACAGCCCAAAACTCACTGCCACCCTCAAAAACAGAGGTTTGGCTACCCTAGGCTTTCAAAAAAAATTCCACGCACACCAACTAAAACCGACTCAAGCCAAGGCCAGTTTCCGAAAGGTCAACCTACCCCCTGCAAAACTAGGGATGCTTTGCCACGCTCACCTCTCGGTTACAGAGTTTTGGCCACGCATCTACTCCCTCTCACCAGCCCAGTCCAGCTACCAAACCAGCCAAATTCGCCCTAACACGAAAATGGGCGGGGCCTGTAATGCCGAAAGGTCAACTCTCTAGAGTACCTTGGCCAGGGAGCTGTCGGAGGCTGTTCACTTTCCAGGCTGTTCTTCGGCCACTTCGGCAGACCCACAAACATTCCTGCTCACTCCACCTAGCTATTCACACTCAGATAGCCCATCGCTACATTCAATAAGCCAGAATAGCTCTTTACTTAAAAAAAAAAAAAAAAAAAAAAAAAAAAAAAAAGAGTGTTCAAACAAATCTTCAAGGTACCGCATGGCCACATCAGAGTACCGATTTGAAACTCGAAAGGGCCGCTAGCCGCATCAAAGAGAGAAGCCCCCCTTGTTTATTCCGGTTGCCGCCATGGGAAAACGTAAACAGATGAATAACTCTAAATAACCATATGCGAGTGACGTCATCTCATTAATTATTCATGAGTAAAATTGCGCGATTTCGCCGATGCCGTGCTTCCTACCTTAATAGCACCGGTGTAGCCTCGTTCCACGCTCTAACCTGGAACGAGGCTAACAGTTGCATGCAGTGGGCCATGGGGGAGCCGGAGCGAGATAAAAGAGGCGTGGCAACAATTTTGACCTTTGAACCCTTGTAATACGTAAATCAAGCGATCGACGATCAAAATTCAAGCAGCGGTGGAGAAATGGAATGTGGTCCTACTGAAAACTGGAAAGCCGACAGTACAGCAAACAAGATTCAGACTCTAGTAAAAGAGGGAAGTCTCCTTGAGAGCAGACAAGGCGGGAGGAAACGTGGTAGAGAGGAGGAACAGCTCGCCAGGGTGGTCGAAAAGCGGGGGTGCGCGGAGGGCATGTCGTGGTGGACCTGCCTGATGCTGGGTGTTAGTCAAGAGAAAACTCAACCTTGGCCTGTGAGGAAAGTCTACACTGAAAAGAGTAATAACTCAAGTCAAAAGCAGTAGGAGCACGAGAGTGGCGCAGGTATTATTTCCCTTCAAATCTTCACCTAGTTTTTCTTCACTCACTGGTAGAAATAACGTGGGGAGCCTCACGCAAATTTTCTCATAAGGTTCATACGAGTGAACCATATCTTCAGTGTACTAGCTTGACAACATGGCTGGAAGTGCAAACCGTAACAGTGAAGACTTGAGCTACTTACCAGAGCCTCCTGAGAAGCCACTCGACAGTGACTGCTGTGGGAGTGGCTGTACACCCTGTGTGCTTGACATCTACCAAGAGGAGCTGGAAGTGTGGCTCAAGCTGAAGGCGATGACGGGAGGAGAAAGAGCACAGTGGAGGAGAGAGGAAAGACTGAAGAGACAAGAAGGGAGAGGTTCCGATAACGTTTCTCCAGTGGCGGTGTCTCCGTCAGAGTATAGGAGTTTTCCTGTGTCAGAGATCAGGCGGTTGAGTGCAGATTCATTTGTGTTCACAATCACCCTACCAGCTGATCACACTCTGGGACTACGCATTGGGCAGCACATCATTTTGAGGTAGATAGATAGGAAAGTAGGATTTCTCAACGCTAAAGGTAGCCAACTATAATGGCTTTGGCAATGGAGATAAGACAGCTACAGTTCACCATTCTGGTCATTATCGGGGTGTGTACAATTAAAGTGCAATCAATTCCTGGGGAAAAAAGATCAATTGGTTTCCATGGCAATGCTGGCAGCACCCCAGGATGCTATTACAGATCATCCGAATGAGTACCCCACTTTCAAAAATGCAGGGACTATAGACAATAGCTGTGTTCAGTACTGTATTCTCCTCATGTCCAGGGTTCATGAACCTGACGGTCATTCTCTGAGTCGGCAGTATACCCCCATAAGTCCCCTGGACCAGAAAGGATCCTTTGATGTTATGATAAAGGTGTTTGTATAATTAAGCATGATTTTACAAGTTGTGGATTCCTAGCATGTGAGTATTGGTAGGTTTTCGTATACCCTTGACCGTTTCAGCATCGTTCTCCTGCCACATACAAAAAGGCAAAAGCTTGAAATGCATATAGTTGTAAGTTTCCATTGCGGGTTGCTTCAGTAGGATAAACATTGAGTGCTTGGTTCATGGTGGCTGTGGAAAAACTGGTTTAGATAGCATTTTGCTTGTAGCTGCATGAATACAATTGTGATCCAACGGCTCTTTTCATTCTTTTTGCTGTCTAAAATTTTGGGAAAAAATGCAATTACCAATAACCAGGAGTGCATGAGCTGCCGAAGGCGGAGAAAGAGCATCAAACTCAGCATGCCCGCCCTAGCGGAAGTAGTAGGTATTCACGTGTCCCAAACTTATACCTTATAGCAATAATTACGTAAAAGTCAAATTGGCGTTTGTGTGGTACCGCAAGGTCTTCCATATAAGGTATGACCATAAAGTGTGAGGGATCACAACATGTCTATACTAGTTTGATGCCCCTATCAGCGGCTCATGCATAACAGCAATGCAGATCGACGTGGTACTCTGCTGTTGAGTATACGTAGTCAGCTTGTGGTGCTAGAGTGTACAGACAAGCTCCCAAACAACTTTGTGCAGTTAGGCATCAATCCATTGACTCTTTCTTCTTTAGATTTATGAGAGTGGCAGAATGACAAGTTATGTCGGACACTGGAAAGTGGGAAGTACATCTGAGTGGAGAGGGCCTTTTGGCAACTTCAGTTACTCACCAAACAAGGTAGCAGACTGGTATGCATGTGTAATCACTTGTGGCCTGCTGGTATGCATGTGGAATCGTTTGTGGTCTGGTGGTATTACCAGCTTTTTCAGGTTGCTTGTATGGTCCAAAATTGGAATGCAAAGTTTAATATCACGTGATTTGAATCCACCAGTACCAAGTTGTGACGTGGCATCCTCTATTGGTGGATTCTCAAGTCGTGTTAGTACTGCAAGCGACAAACACTGGGGTGAGAAGGCCTGGGAACGAGGCTAGTAATTTGCAGCTTTTGCATTCCAATTTTGGATCACCCAAGCATGCAAGCTGAAAAACACGGCATGATGGAAGGTGGTTTGGTTGATGCTTGATGGGTAGAGAGAGTTGACATGCCATCAAAATATATAGCTTTTACTGATTTATTCTCATAATCTTGCAAGACATACTAGCTCCCAACCAATGACTCCATATGGCGTCATGAGACTTTCAGCTTCATGATGTCCATCCGGCAATGTCCTTGGGAGATAGGCTCTGTGCCAGCAGAAAGGGCGGGGCAGGGGGAGGTGGGTGGGTGGGTGCACCTGAAGGGTACAAACAGCATGGCCGTGTCTGGGCTCAGCTTTGAACAGCCCTTGGTTGGAGCCTGGTAGGCCATTTCTCGGGTTTTAAGCATAAATGGGCCTGGTCTCACCTTGCAGAGCCTCGAATTCCAGTGTTCAAGGTTGATTTTTCTGCTAGAGCGAGTTACCATCGCCCAAGCATCTTGATCACGCACACGTTAACGAGTGGGTGTGGTCAGAATCACGAATGTGGAAAGCATGGCTGTGTGCAGTTCTGTGTGAAGTTTTGAGTGTGAAAACTGTTGGGAACCTTATCTAGGGTATGTTTAAAAGCTAAAAAACTGACCTCCATAATCTGTGGTTGGTAAAGAGTTAAAAGTGCAATTACTATACCCCAAATAAAATCTGCGTCTGTGTACCTCATAGCAACCAAAGCACTTCTATTCTATGCATCTCCAACTCTGTCATATTTAACACCAGTCGAGTCTGCCATTTTACTATACGGTCTGGACATAGCCGATTGCTTAACCCCGCTTCACTCATGTGTGTGCGGAGTAATGATGGGTTCTAGTAGCTACATTCTAGTAATACAACCATAACGTGAGGATACTATCGCCTCACTTCCACAGTACGAGCGTATTGGTATTCTGGCATCAGTGGCGGATTTAGTAAGGGGGGTTGGCGGCACAAAAATGATTATGCAGCAGTGGCATGCAGCAACAACAACCAGGGCTGAGGCACAGTTACACACTCATGTATCAGTTCCTTACTGATCTTCAGATGTTTGACTAGGCCTATCGAGATATTCAGTTCTGACTTCCAGCTGTTTTAATAAACAACTCACCCGTTTAGAAGTCGCTGTGTACGTAGGTGTAGGTAAACATTTTGGTACACTTAATTGGAACGGGACTTTCAAGAAGCGGTCTCAGCTGTACAACTATACACGTGTACTATGTAAACCATGAAGAACATAAGCAAGAGAAAGTCATGCAGACGGTCACGGATTGCACGGAAACCAGAGAGCAGTGGCAGTGCAGTGCAAAGCATGAAGGTGCTACGACAGCCCATCCAGGCAACTGATGCCTTCTCCTGAACGCCCCTTTCGAAAATTCTAAATCCGCCACTGGGCATGTGGTGGGCGTGCAGGGTAATGATGTAATGATGGGTTCTAGTGGCTAGTAGTGCAACCATAATGTGACTATCAGAGGATACTATCACCTCACTTCCACAGTACGAACGTGTTGGTATTCTGGCATGCGGTGGGCGTGCAGGGTAATGATGTAATGATGGGTTCTAGTAGCTAGTAGTGCAACCATAATGTGACTATCAGAGGATACTATCACCTCACTTCCACAGTACGAACGTATTGGTATTCTGGCATGTGGTGGGCGTGCGGGGTAATGATGTAATGATGGGTTCTAGTAGCTAGTATAGTGCAACCATAAGTGACTATCAGAGGATACTATCACCTCACTTCCACAGTACGAGCGTATTGGTATGCTGGCATTGGGGTAGTGATGTAATGATGGGTTCTAGTAGCTCGTAGTGCAATCATAATGTGACTATCAGAGGATACTATCACCTCACTTCCACAGTACGAACGTATTGGTATGCTGGCGTGCGGTACAGGCATTGCTCCCATGGTACAGATCATCAGAGCTGTTGTGGAGAATGATGAAGAAGAAACGTTCATTCACCTTGTGTACGGCTGCCGGACACAGCACGATATCCTGCTGAAGGAAGAACTGGATACGTATGCTTCTTTTTGGAACTTCACCGTTCTCTACACCTTGAGCAGAAGTAGCACGGACAGCATTTCTGATAATCCAGGGATGAATATGGAGACAAGGCGCACTTTGGGAGGATTGACAGTGAGCTAGTAAAACAGGAGATGCCTCCACCGAGTGAGAGAAACCTGGTGCTGATCTGTGGGACCAAGTCCTTTGACAAAGATATGATAAACCACCTCACCAAGGCTGCTGGCTATAACAGGGACATGTACTTTAAATTCTAACCTCTTCGACCATGAGCTTCAATGACAAATGAGCAATCATTTGTTCATATAAACAATGTCACTGCAAAACAAATCAACCCAGAGTGCGGGTTACCCTGGTTGCAGACAAGCTGGAGGTGGTGGTTAGAAGAAGGGTTCAGAGACTAATTGCATTAGGCAACTTGAGAGGAAGATGGTCTATATATATACAACCATAATTGTGTGATCGTAACCACTAAACATCTGTGAGGGACCTGCTGCCATCAGGGGCATGAAAATTTCCATGACAACTAGTCGTAGTGACCTTGCAGATGTTCCAAGATTGTCAGTCAGATGATCTGGACTAGTTGCCTTTGCAGGTTGTCTTATGCAATTATAACTCTATAAGCCCAACTTGAGTAAACCTCCCATAACCACAGCCTCCAGGTTCTCTGCAACCAATGCAAGGTACATGTAACCACTCTGTGGTTAAAACAACCTTTTACAGTGGTATACGTACGTATACGCACGCATGCATATAATATAATATCAAATGTACAAATTAATAATATAAGGGGTGACTGAGTGCATGACTTACTTTATACTAATTACCAGTGGAAAAAGGTCTAGGGTAACTACTAGTGTGGCAAAGTGCCAATTTGAGCAGCTAAAACTCTGGGATCGACTGGTTACATTTCCCTCCAGGCAGTTTGGCCCCCATACACTGTCATACCAACACACTCCTGCTAGAGACGTATAGCTATAGTGTGCAAGAGCCAGGATCTGTTGTTTTGAAAACTGCGTTTGTTGCAACTCTTGACATGCATGCTGGGGAGTGTACTTCCCTTGTTAGCTACATGCAGCCAGCTTTTTTATGAGGACTGCCTGTGAAGCAAAGTTTCCAGCCCGTGTATAATTATAGTAAAATGAGATTGAGTTCCTTGTGTAGCCAGTAGCATAGAGTCTGCAGTATTAGGGCTTCTCACCCTTGTTGCCTGCATGACTGGTATCCACTGTCCTATAGGGTTAAAACTCAGGAACCACAGCAAGACTATAGTCAGAGGTCATCCCATCAACGAATGTGTCTGCTACAAAGCTGGCTGGGATGTTCACTTAGACCACAGATAGCTATTCACACATTGTTCCTTTTACAAAGATAATTTCAGTTGAATTAAAATTCCCAGCCTTTGTACATAGTTCAACAATCAATGTGTTTGCTACAAGGGCTGTAGGACAGACAGGTGCTATACACTAGTCTTGTGCCCAGACCCCACCCCTCGTGGGAAAGGGGGTCTGGCGACTTTGCGCAGAAACCTCGGTCTTTGTTAACTTTTAGGCAGGAATTTCAGATTTGCCAATGAAATCCTAGAGAATTCAATTTTGTCTTTATTAGGAGCGAGAAGTTGTAGAAAATCAAATTCCTCTTGCAATTACGTTGACATGTAGGACTTCCTGTTCTGTCCGGTTTCAGGCGGTTAGCTGAGCTATGAATATTTAAATAATGAAGACCGAGAACCGGTTGCTGAAACTGAAAGTTTGCAGACGCGCTGGTTTTTGCGGCAACCTTGAACTTACGACTGTGGCACTGTGCTAGTCTGACAACTACACTATGTAATTACCAGAGACGGCTGGGTAGGAGACGGAGCCACCTGTATCCATGGAGCCACCAACCACGCTAGTGCTCCGCATGCACAACGTGTAGCTATAGCTTCTGTACACATATATGCATTCACTCCCACCTCACCTGTACCAGGAGCCCATAACGGGAAGGAGTGTCCAACTAGCATAACCACCAGCTTCAAGTTATCCGCCGAGTCATCCGCCGAGTGACTTCCGGTATACTTTTCCACGGCCGCCGACTCGAAACTTTGCTAGAACCCCGCATGAAGTGCTTCTTTTGGAGTACAGGCAGGAGGAGCATGGGGAGTAAATCGCAAAAAGCCTGCAGGCTGGATAACTGTAAGTTAAGTCTCCGTCAACTATGCTATGTATAACTACTTTCAATCACCGCTACATGTACACACAGCATGAAATGGCATACTGTCAGACACATTTGAACCAAGGGCATAGACAGTAAGGGTTTCCTCTTCAGAGAACACACAAAAAATCAGTTCCAGGGTTATAGATAGTCTCGGAACCAGACCCTTCGTGCGGGGGAGGAGGAAAGGGTCTGGGCACCATCTTACATTCGAGTTGTCCCCAGGTCGGAATGTTGACCTAACGAATCAGAAGCGTTGATTGCGAATGACGTCAGGGAAACGATTTTTCTCCAGGCTTTCGATGTCGCCAGTGACTAGACATGGCGAATCGTTGTGCCGTACCGCGTTACCCGCGAGTGTCTGACAAAAATCAAGGAGAGCAACGAGCAGGTAACTGTGATCGTACGTGTGGTATCGCAGTTGATCGCTAATTACCTACATTCCGTGAGGACAACTCGAATGTAGGAACGTGCCCAGACCCTTTCCTCCTCCCCCGCACAAAGGGTCTGGTTCCGAGACTATCTACAACCCTGGAACTGATTTTTTGTGCGTTCTCTGAAGAGGAAACCATTACTGTCTATGCCCTTGGTTCAAATGTGTCTGACAGTATGCCATTTCATGCTGTGTGTACATGTAACGGTGATCGAAAGTAGTTATACATAGCATAGTTGACGGAGACTTAACTTACAGTTATCCAGCCTGCAGGCTTTTTGCGATTTACTCCCCATGCTCCTCCTGCCTGCACTCCAAAAGAAGCACTTCATGCGGGGTTCTAGCAAAGTTTCGAGTTGGCGGCCGCGGAAAAGTATACCGGAAGTCAACTCGGCGGATGACTCGGCGGATAACTTGAAGCATAACCATCAGGCAGCACATCACACTCCTTATACGGATGAGTTTGCGGTATGTGTACGTGTACGGCTGCGCTTGATGTCTCGTAAGTAGGTGGGCAGGTGTTGTGCAAGCTAGCGAGGATGATTGCGTTTCTCACCCGTCTGCGAGCCCTCACAGGCTTCTTAACATGTGTAGGTGAGAGTTGTAGCCAACCCGTATAAGGCATTTTTGTGCTACAGCCCCCAGCTGAAAGATGGCACGGTAGTTGAACTGATAATCTCCAGCTCGCTATAAACAGTGGACCCGGGAACCCGGGGACCCGGGGACCAGGGACCTGGGACCCGGGGACCCAAGGATCTTCAACTGTTACGGGAGACAGAAATGCAACTACAAGCCAAAACTCATGGTTATATCATTGCCTGGAGTATGCAAGTCAGCTTGGCACAAATCGGAAGACATTTTCAGCATACAGCATTATCCTCTAGCTTGTCTTCATCACTTTTCCACTTCAGAATAGTATCAGATATTCATGTACCTTGTTCTCACCTGGCTCAATATAGGGGGAACAGAAACTGTAAGAAAAGGCTATAACCGGTTATTATGGCGTGGATTGCTCCACATTCGTAACTTACACTTTCTGTCCATATCAGCCTGTTGCATACATTGCTGTATTAGGTTACATAGTTATAGAGGGTTATACATGGTTGATTCTGTTACAATTAATAACTATGTTAATCCAGCCTGGATCCCAGGAATACGGCCTGGGAACGAGGCTAAGTATTGATCCCTTTGTGCAAAGCTGACCTGCATACTCAAGCTGGTAACAACACAAGCAATAACCGTGAGTTTGGGCTTTTACAATAGCACAGATGGCTTGTAGTTGCATTTCTGTCTCCCGTAACAGCTAAAGATCCTCGGTCCCCGGTCCTGGGACGTCATTTAGACCCTATGCACTTGTAGGGCTTCTCGTCAGTCCAAAAAAACAGACCAAAAAGGCTTCAGATTGCCTAGGAACAACTTTAATGGACAAGTCAAAAATTTGGTCAGATTTCGGCGCGCCTCCTCAGCTAAACGTACAAGCGGGGGGGTGGGGCGCAGCCCCCCCCTTCGCCACTTTTGTGGGGTTTTTATTTTAATGAGATTCATTGACCCGAGGATTTTTTATTTTAATGAGATTCATGGACCCAATCCAGGGCCTGAAGAAAACATGCAAATTGGTGGTCTAAGGGGTGCCATCAGTCAGATCTGGCCCAAGTTTAGGGAAATGCTGGGCAAAAAATCCAGCTGACATCCACCTTTGACCTCCGATTGCTGGGCTTGTGGGGGGTCATGAATATCATTAACAGTATTGCCAGAGGGGTCTCTCCATGTGTGCGAGCCCCACCAAGTCTGGCCGCTGAGGAGCGAATGCTGTGGGAGAGGAGTACCTACGAAGGTGGTGTGCACTGAATGCATGAAAATGTGTTGTCTTGGTGGGAAGAATTCGGTAGTTAAAGGGTTAAAGTGTCCCGCTCGCTTCCTGCTCGGCAACCAGTATAAAACGCAGGAAAGATCGGTGACCATAGCTTCTGCACTGGTTGATCGGGCACTTTCCACAGCCGCATGCAGCCAGCACTCTTGAAGGTTAACCGAAATAGCGGAAAACGAACGGTCACGAACGTCCGGAACACTTCTGCATATAGCCATAGATAATAAACTACGAAACGGGATTGGAAACGACTCACGTGAGCGCATTGCTCCCGTACTTGTAGGCGCGTTCACTCCGCGTTGTACTCATTACCACCTTTTGGTTGATGATTGCTTTGATCTGCGTTTTCGCCGACCTAGCTGTTCTACCTAGCCGGATCAACTTTAACCCTTTAACCACCGAATTCTTCCCACCAAGACAACACATTTTCATGCATTCAGCGCACACCACTTTCGTAGGTACTCCTCTCCCACAGCATTCGCTCCTCAGCGGCCAAACTTGGTGGGGCCCGCACACATGGAGAGACCCCTCTGGCAATACCGTTAATGATATTCATGACCCCCCACAAGGCCAGCAATCGGAGGTCAAAGGTGGATGTCAGCCGGATTTTCGCCCAGCATTTCCCTAAACTTGGGCCAGATCTGACTGATGGCACACCTTACACCACCAATTTGCAGGTTTTCTTGAGGCCCTGGGTGGGGTCTATGAATATCATTAGAATCAAAAATTCTCGGGTCAATGAATCTCATTAAAACCAAAAAACGCCCGCGACAGCCCGAAGGGGGGGCTGCCGCCCCCCCTTCGAAACCCCCCCGCTTGTACGTTTAGTGGGGGAGGCGCGCCGAAATCTGACCAAATTTTTGAGTTCGGGCCTTAAAGTCGTCCCTAGGCCCTCTGAAGACTTTTTGGTCTCTTTTTGGACTGGCGAGAAGCCCTACAAGTGCATAGGGTCTAAATGACGCCTATAGACGTCAATGGGGCTTAAAGGGTTAAAAGGCATCTGCAGGGATCACCACACTTCTCTCCTGGTAAGTGCAGCATAAGTAGTTTCAGCAAGGTCATTTTAGTGCCCGGAACACTATAGTGGGCAGTAAATGGAATATATGCTCGCATAACACAAGTTAAAGTGGTACTTTGCAACTAATATGGTGGATATATAAACTGTGTGGGACTTTTCCAGACAAGAGGGAGCTTGAGAGTAAATTCTGTTGGGTAATTTGTTGACACAAGTGGTTGAGGTATTGCACTGTGTGGTTTGTTTGAGTGGATCTTGTGTTTATGCCAGATGATAGCTGGTCCAAGTGTGAACGTGGGTGTGCGGTTGCCATTTTAGTAGTCTTCTGTGTGGGACTTTTCTGAAGTAGTATGGTGGTCAGTGACTATTTGCTTACCTTCATAGTGTGTGTCAAGTGTCCTAGTTTTGCACCAACCACTTTTTTTTGACCAAGTTACATTCAGTTCATCATAACACACCTCAGCACAGGGGCATATTACAATGGCGAGCTGGAAGACAATGCACTACATACACTCAATGTGCCTTTACATGATTTGTGCTGTATTTCTAGCCTGCCCCTTCTTTGCTCCTACAGATGGGAAAGACTCAATGTGACTTGAGGCAAGCAGAGCCACAAAACTCCGACCTGAAGGCTACAGATTTCTGCTTGAAGGTATGTATTGGTTGTATAAACACTGTTACGGGATTGACCCTCCCTCCTTTCTTTATACAGTGGCTGGGATCAGAATTCATTCCAAACCTGGAATTTCCATGTCCTGAAAAGGTCATAGCCCATTGACTGCAAGTAGTCAAGTCAAGACTGGGAGAAAGAGAAAAACTTCTCTCCCCAAGAGGAGGAAAACTACGAATACGAAATCCTGTGCCGATGGGTGAAAATCTTCATGTTTGGTTGGATTTATGGATTTTGGAAATGATTAGAAGTTTTTGAAATATTCTCATGCATGTTATATTTCATCACTTTTGAGTTGAAGTTCCTTTCAGGAGCCCTCTGGATCTTTTCCCTGGCCTTTAGCCTTGCATGAGAAAGCTAGAGGCAGCTACGTAAATCATTGGCAAATATCTCCACTTTAAGCTTGTTTAATTTTCTTCGCTTTCTATCCGTGACAGGAGACCAATCGTTGCCTTCACTGAAGATGCAGTAAGGGAATCATGATCATCTAGCACGGCTTTCCACTGCCTTTTTAACGTACTGCTGGATCGACTGGGGCTGTATGAAGAGAAAATCAGTACAATCATAGCTAGTCAACCCTCCCCCTGGCTAGAGTAGGCCTAGCTATAGTCTCGGTAGCAGACTATTCGCGCGAATAGTCTGGTACCGAGACTAGCTAGAGTAAGCTATACATGTACCTACTTGTACACTTACCAAGCGGAGTACATTCTGGAGCGGTGGACTCTCGTCTTGGAAACAAGAAGTTCGGAAGAGGTCCATGCTAGCTTGATGGGCGCGGTTTTTGTAACAACTTCCGTTACAACGCGGAGTGCGCGTGCTAAGTAAGTGATAAGTGGCTCGTTTCCAATCCCGTTTCGTAGTTTATTATCTATGATATAGCTAACAACTTCTTTCGGGCGAGTACGAGTGGAATGGACAAGAGTATTGGGCGCACATACTGTGGGTGAGCTCTTTGTTTGCATTAAGAATCTGTGTGCCTGTGTGTGTATTACGGAAGTGGGATATAGTCTCGCGGGCGAAAAATCGTCTGGACTACATGTAAGTGGGATATAGTGACGCCGCTGACGCGCGACCTTCGTACTTCAATTTACTATTCCAGAACAGCTGCAATCGGGGAGCAGTAGTCGAAGCGGACGCAGTCGGGGAGCTGCAGTTGAAGCGGACGTAATCGGGAGCAGCAGCTGAAGCGGACGCAATCGGGGAGCAGCAGCTGAAGCGGACGCAATCGGGGAGCAGCAGCTGAAGCGGACGCAATCGGGGAGCAGCAGCTAGCTCTGCACGGAGAGCTGTCAGCACGGGATTAGGCCTGTCATGGTAAAAATGCCCCCCCCCCCCCCCCCCCCCCCCCCCCAAATTGGTTCCCCCGGAACCAATTTGTTGATAACTAGCAGAATGTATAACATTGTGGGGCGAGCCTGAGCGAGTGCATGCATATGCAACATGCTTATTCGAATGTAACTCAACTTCAGGCTGTAGAATTGCAGCACAAGAACTGTATGGACAGTACATGGTGATCATGTAGTATAGCTAGCTACGGCACGAGCAGATGAAAGCACTCTCGCTGTCTTCTTTCGTTTGCAGTAGCTCCCATGACTGTAGCCATTGAAGACCAGAGGTAGCTAGGTCTACGAGTCAGTGACTTCAACACAGTGAGCAACAGTGCAGCCGCGAGTCGCGATCGGTGAACTTGTAGCGCTAGGCTAGCTAGCTAGCTAGCTAGATCAGTCGGCAGACTGAGTCGCACTTTCGCATGCAGTCTTTGTTGCTGTGCGCCGGGTATCCATTGAAGAGGTAGATTCGTGAGTGGTCTCTGTAGCCATCCAAGGAGTACACGGTTCACCAATTCGTGCCTCTCTGTGTCTCAGAACAACGTTGCAACATTGATGAGCGATCGAGTGCTTGAGCATGCTTTCTTTCTTTCTTTCTTTCTTGCCTCCTCTTCGGGAGAGTACCGCCAGGTTGCGGACAAAGTTAGGGACTGTTGAGCAGGGTTTCTGCACGTAGGACTTTGAGCTCGGTGATGAAGTTGATGGCATGCACGTGTAAATTATCATGACGCAAGGGACTTTCGGTTATTTGAAGAATCGTTTATTTACGGTATACGTACGACGATACATACATACATACAGACACAGATTCCGTTTTACACGTCTATGTGGGGCTCGCTCAGGCTCGCCCCAAATATGGACCCCCGGAACTTATTTTACTGCAAAATTTGGACCCCCCCTGAAAAATTAGCTGAGGGGCAAGTAGCTGAGAGTAGCTGAGCGAGCGAATATTTCATCTTCACAGAAAGAAAAAAGAGCTGAAAAAAGCGAACCGAATTCAATATCGATTTTCAATTTTTCATTTCTTCGTTTGCTATTTTGCCTCCATGTACTCAATAAACAATTTTGAAAAAATCAGAGGTTGAAAGTGCAATCGGTCTGTGTACTGTTGGTCCACCCCTGCATTCTCCCTACTCCTGGAGTGACCAGAAAATGCAGAAAACATATCCGTGCATTCATAATTTGTTTACCATTTGTGCATTGGAAGAAGAAAATCGAAAGTTGTAATTCCAGGTGATAAGTACATTTCCTGGTATCGGTACACAAGTTGGAAAATTTAATAATTATTAGTGTCCTGAGCTACCACTTAATTGGATTAGTGGAAATTCTCCGGAATTGAATTTCTACTGGTAGATTTGATGTACTGTTTTATTAGGTGGTAAGTGTTGACAAAAATTTGTGATTGTGCTGAGGGCGTGTCAATAATTAGCTCTATTGACACCCAAAGTATAATACATGTACATGTATACTAATAGCGAGTGTGGATACATGCAACTGACATACAATTTTGGCATGGGCAGAGAAAGTGCAGACTACATGAGTTACTGGGTCAAAGTGTGCATCAAAGTGACCATAGGAAAGTTTTGAGCTGAGACCTTATTATAATAAATGTTGTCTTTCGATGTGGAGTGGATCAGTTTGTGGTAGGTAGCAGACCTGGTACTCGAAGCGCAAACTTGACGTATTTACTCACATCAAAGTTGCTGGCTGGAAGCTAGAAGCCTGATGAAAAACATAAGGTCATTCAAAAGGGATAATAGCCGCTCCCTGTAGTTAGACACGTAGTCACTGAAGATGTACTTAGTTGCTCTCTTTTCTAGAGCCATGATGTCTCGCTTGTACTGTTTCAGTTCTACTTGATGCATTCACATGTAACTTCATTCATGTACATGTAGCCATGCCAATGTGAGGGGGAGGGGGGGGGGGGGGGGGGGGGGGGGGGGGTAGGGCATTTTCACATGACACCAAGACTGATGGCGAGCCGAACTAAAACTGCATAAGATATACTGTCAGCTGGCTTCCTGTGGCAGTGGGTAGAGTGAGAGTCTCTAGTGCTCAACTCACACAGGCTCTGTCCTGGGTTTGAATCCCACTAAAGCCATTGCTAAGCGTGGTTGGCCTTACAGCCCGTTTACACTTGGGGTGGGAGCGCTCCGGGTCGAACCAGTTCGATGCAGTTTGGTGGTCCATGCAGTACGGAGTGGATCGGGGCGGTTCGGTTCGTGTTTACATTATGAGATAATTCGAACCAGTTCGAGCTGGACTGATACAGAGCGCTAGTGTAAACGGGCTGTTAGAAAAAAAAAAGCAATTTGTGGTCCAGGACCTGCATGAAAACCTTCTGTATTGGATATGCGGCATTCTTTATCAAATCAAAATTTACATGAAAATTTGAATGGGATGGGGCTGATATCGATGTTTACAGTGCACTACTTGCCTGAAGTGCCAATGTTGAAGATATATATATTTCCCAGATCCACGCGCATTGCACCATGCACCCATGCTGAGGTAGGCTTGGCAAGATGCTGGCCTATATAGAGGCTACTGTATATATACATAAGTAATTCCTGTGGCAGTGTGATTACCATAGTGACCATGAGGTCACAAGGAACTGGGGGTATACTGATCACAGTTGGTGGACTTGCACACTTTCATTTCCTCTCATTGTATAGGTATGACAGGCTTGAACCTCAGGACTACCTCAAAATTTATTACGGTGATGGCCAAACTCAAGGTTTTGTTCTGAAACAGTTGCACAGGTTCTACCAATCTTACCAGTCAAGTGAAACAAAGCTCAAGATACTTGACATCGGCAGTGGACCTGTCATTGCCCAAGCCATCAGTGCTGCACCCTATGCATCTGAGATTGTTCTCTCCGAGTATGCAGAGGCAAACCGTGAGGCACTGTTGCAGTGGTTGAAAAATGATCCAAAGGCTTTTGATTGGACACCTACTATCAAACATATCGTGGTAGATCTCGAGGGCAAGAGTGAGGAAGAAGTGCCGATACGAGCAGAGCTATTGCGTAAAGTCATCAAAGCTGTCGTGCCATGTGATGTTCACAGTGATCCACCAATCTCCACAGATTACGTCAGTCAGTACGATATCGTAACAGAGTTCAACTGCCTGCCAGCTGCCTGTACAACAAAGGAAGAATACCTAGCTGCAATGTTCAGGCTGTGTGCTCTGGTCAAGCCTGGTGGTGTGATTATGCTTTGTGAAGGTGAAGGGAAGGAATCACCAACTCTAATTTCACACCGTATAGGGTCCCAAAACTTCTCTGACCTATTGTTTCCGAAAGAATTCATAACCATGATGCTGAAACAAGCTGGCTTTTGTAATATGAAGGTAGAATCGCTTGAAAAGCACAACTTTCCAACAGATATACCGTTAGACTGGGTTAGGCTCAACTTCGTAACCGCTTGCAAGACAAACTAGTCTTAAGACAATATTAGCAATGACAATCAGTTTTCCGATAATAATTACAAAGCTAGCTCGAGAACAAGTTAGTATTAATACTTTGAACTCACATTATACTGCAGGAGTATTGCTTTTGGAGATTCAATCCCAATGGGTGAAAACCCATTCCCAGATAGGGCTTTGTAAACATTTAAATTCTGCCACTCACTGTTTTAACTTTATACCATTGCTAAAAAGACAAGAGTTGAGTTTGGTTAACCAGTAGCAATCAGAAAGCATGCATTCTAAACTGCTATATCCCATGCAGCCCAGGAGTGGTCTGCATGGACGAGGTCATGGTACACCTACAATGTGCCTGCTTGTTACCAGAGTGTCCCCCTTAAATCTCTTAGCTGTTTAGGGATGTACCTATAATCACCTCAATCGGGCTTTGCCCTTGGTGACTATAGGCAGCATCCCTCAGGTCTCTAAAACAGCTAAGAGACCTGCTTGAGTGGAACAACCGGCTTAGACTATATCTCTCAGTTTCTCTGCATGAAATATGAATTTTTGATGCGTGTCTATTGGATTTTAGAGACCTCATTAAGTTCAAAAGATCAAAACATATCTTATTGTAGGTTAGTAAACCTCTCCTAACTACTCGATTCGTCTGCAACCAGGAAAAGATCTTGATATTAGTACCTCTTGATTTGCAAAGAATGCACAATACATTTTGTAATTGAATGATGGTCAACACAAACATCTAGAGCACCATCCCCAGGATGAGAGCATCCTTAGGGGGTATCCCATCCAAGGGGTTTTCCTCAAAATTAAGCACTGCGAACCCCATCTTCTGATAGAACTTTAACGCCCTCTTGTTGCTGGCTCCCATCTCTAAGTGAATGCCACAGGAGCCTATCAATAGAGAAGGTACAAGTAATAACAAGTGAGTCTTTAAAAGACTTGATGTGTCTCGGCACGACTTGGTATCAGCTAGAATCACGCAGAGGACATGGCAGCTGCTTAACCCTTTATTATGCCTGCAAAACCTGTTAGCTATGAGACTTTCAGCTTAAGTGAGCGTCAATATCCTTCTGTGTGAGCAAGGGGTGGGTCAGGAATGTTCACCCAAAGGGTGAAAGCAGTATGGGCTTGATGTTTAGTCAACACCTTGGCCAATTCTTTCAGCACTTATCTATATAGCTAGCTAGCTGAGTGAGTTAGTATGCACTTGGGATGGCTGAGTGCAGCACACTGGATGAGTGAGTATTCATTGTCCTGAATTAAGCACTATAGCTATATATGTAGCAGCAGTCTTGATAAGAGATTCATGAGCAGCCATGCAAACCCATAATCACTTTTGAAGATCTACTTGCAGGCTATGAATACGTTTGCAGCACTTGCGCGGGCGCATTGCGAAAAGCGACGTACGTACATACGTACGTACGTACGTACCTACGCATCCAGCACTGTGTCTCGGCACTTCGGTGCCGAGACAAAAAACATTAAAAATGTAGCAGGATGTAGGGATACCAGAACGGCAGGAAACAAGAGGGATGATCGAACATAACAGTGAAGTATACAACCCCCCCTACAGAGATCTTCTTCCATATATACATGTACAATGAAAAAAGATGTAGGGGTGATTGTATACTTCACTGTTATGTTTGATCATCCCTCTTGTTTCCTTCAGGCTGTTTTGGGAGGGAGAAACGGCCTGGCAACTTCCGCGAGTTCAAACTGTTACTTCCGCTGCCAGAGAGTTGGAAGACCCAATCAGATTTCAGATTGCTGTCACATGACAACAGTAAAACGAATTGCATCATGCGTTGAAACATCGCATGCAGTCACGCCCATTCATCACAATAGTTGATTGCTTGATCGCATTAGTGTAGGTATTCTGCACGATGACTTTTGTTCATTCGTATTCTGCTTGACGTCCGTCGCAGAACCTGTGCAAACAGTTGCTTCCATGAGCAGGAAAGGACTGTTCTCAGGCAGTGAAAATATCAGACGTGGACTTCACTACTTGGCAATTGCCGTGACGTTACGTCCGTATACAGTTTGAACTTGCGGAAGTTGCCAGGCCGTTTCTCCCTCCCAAAACAGCCTGGGAACGAGGCTACTCCATCCACCATTCATCTAGTGTATGAGAACCAAGGATGGACAACCCCCTGATATGAAGTTTCATGGTGATCGATGAATTTTATTTCATCATCTAGGATCTGATGGTTCCTATAAAGTTGGTTTCCACTGTAGGTAAGAAGTACAAACTTGACGGAACAACTAGCTCATAGGATAAAAGCTCTGATGTAAATACACACAATGTCATCTTAGAAATTCCAGTGCTGTGTGTGGGGAAAGTCCTGGTCGGACAGATTATGCTTCATTTACTTCTGTAATATTGTGTCCAAAATATGCACCTATGGCAATAAATAGTCCATTGGGCACATATATACAGGCACTCTTGGGATTGACACACTATCTGGAACAAAGGCTTTGCAGTGTACAGGTCACGTCTCCCTCTTTACCTTGAGCTTTGAGTGTGGCAAGGATAGTTTTGATCATCCTGCTGCCGACACCTTGGCCCTGTGCCCTCTTCATCAGGTCAATGTGGAGGTGGGAGGGGAAGTCTCGTTGTAGCGGCACGGGTAGGTAGAACTTTGGACTGTGCATCTCACATAGTAGTTCCTACATGTATAATGACGTGTAGTGTAATGATGAGACTGAGTGCTGCAATTATTATCACTATAAACATGGTCTGCAAAATGATGATAATCCAATCACAAACCAAGTATACTCATCTACTAATGAGCAATAAACAGCTACCTGTGAAGACCCACGCCATTCACTGCATTCAGCTAGTAGCCACCAATGGTCAAACTCTTCCTCCTCTGATGGTTCAAACTCCTCAATAGGGGGCCACCACATGGCAAAAAACATTTAGTCGACACCTTTAATATTCGTATTGTTGCCTGCCTCTCTTTTCAAGTCCTGCAAGTCAATCATCGATATCATGCGGACCTACTTCTTCAATGGCTACAGCAACATAATTTTGGTTGTTGGTTTAAGCCATGGGTGATACACAGGTACCTGCTAGACTGCCTCAGCTAACCTAACTCACAGTTCCTGTGATGTACATGAGTGCATTTTAGTGTCATAATTTCTGAGGCTGTACTACAGTAGGAGACAAATTAAAGTTCCCGTTTCGCTTGCGTAGAACGGTCCGTAATTTCAATGCGTTTTACGCAAAACGAACGCATCTGTTTTACGTTCAATAATTACGCAACGGAACGCAACGGAAGCCAACCGTTAAAACAGAAGTTTACCTTTTAAACGCACGTGTGTATGGTGGAAATCGACAGTCGATTCTTGAGTGAGCTGCAGGCTATAGCGTCACAAGCTAATCCAATGCCTGGTTTATTTCTACGCCACATTTGTGGTCCTGTTAGTGTCTTCGTGATTTGTAGGTAAGCTCTACAGCGAGTATATGCAAGTTAGCTACTGTACCAACAAACCTGACTAAACGACGACGGTTCGAGGTTCACTGTGTTCTTGCTCTTCTGCCGCACAAAATATAGCAAACAACGCCCTTCTGCCTTCTAGCATTGTGCGATGTTTTCTCATAAGCTAGCTGCTGGCTACCGCTAGGTACAATGCATTTTATTTTGTTGCATGTGGCTACTAAAAATTGAAATTTACGTTATACGTATACCGTAAAAACGGTTGCGCAACGTAAACACGGTACGCGACGGTAGCGTTTACGAATTAATAAACGGCGTAATATTGACACCATTTTACGTTCTACAAACGTTCTACGCAAGCGAAACGGGAACTTCAATTGACTCCTACTGTATGCTCATTGCTCAGTCAATCTGATGACAGTCATGTGCATGCAACTGCTCCATGTCCTGCACGTGTATGCACTTCACTCAGGTTTGCCCCCAAAGTTCTGCATTTCCACTACATATCATATAAATGGTATTGTGAGCTCTCTGCTGACCTGCTCAGGATTTACACTTGAAGGAGGTTTAGGATATTTGCTGATGACAGATGGCAGCCATTCCTCAAGAAAGCGATCATAGAACTCTGCCGAGTCTAATGTTGCCAGCACATACCCACAGACACCTTTGGAATCTTCTGCGACAAATGAAAGCTCTGGGCAGAGGGTAGTATAGGGCCCCACAAACCTGGGAGAGAGGTAGATGAGGGGGGAAGAATGGAATAGAGAAGAGGGAAGGTGGAGGAGGAAGAGGTAAAAGGGAGGGAGAAATGGAAGAGGAGGACGAGAGAAGAGGGGGGGGGGGGGGGGGGGGGGGGGGACAAGAGGAGAAAAGGAAGAGGAGGAGAGGGAGGAGGGGAAAAGAAGAGGGACAGAAAACAATAAGACTGATGGTAGAGAAAGAAGGATAGGGAAATCAGAGAGGTGCAGGAGGAAGATGGAGAGTACTCCTCACCGATCTCCCAACAGGTCAGGGTAGTTTGCAAACAGGCTGGTTGCATCCTTTCCATTGTCTCCTGTTTCAAGACAAGTTTGGTACACCAGATCCTACAATCAGGGGTATGCATAAACAAGAAAGGTGGAAGCATACCAGTACACATACATGTACGTGGATTACTCTAGTTAGTGCTCACCCTATCCTCCGGTCTGTATGGCCGTATTGTGAAGATCTTTGGTGCAGAGGGCTTCTTGGGTCCATGGGACACACCTACAGGGCCACCCTTCCGTGGCAACATCCGCTGGTGTACATATGAACATGAGTGCAGGTTTGGGTGTGCAGGTGCAGTGTGCGTGTGTGCAAGTGTGTGTGTGTACGTGTGTGCGTGCAGGTGTGTGCCGTGCATATACAAGGCACATCTTGCATGGTACCTCAACGTCTAGCCTCGTTCCCAGGTTACCGAGCGCCTGGGAACGAGGCTACTCAACATCCCTCCCCTCCTCAATCGTGACCTTCACCTCAGTTCACTGTCCATTCTGAGATCAAGCGTGACACATGTACCGCTAGCAGATCGATAATGTCACGAACCAGAAGTAACAATCAGAGAAAAATCCATCTGACAAGAAATCCTAACCCATGCATCCGGCATAGGAATGGAGCACACACTGCCGAGCTCTCCAAACTGCCGAGCCCCCTCAACTGTGGAGCTCCCTGTACTGCCTGAACTGCCGAGCCCCCTCAACTGTGGAGCTCCCTGTACTGCCTGAACTGTCGAGCCCCTTGAACTGCCAAGCTCCCTGAAATGCCGAGCTCACTGAAATGTCAAGCTCGATGAGCTGTCGAGCCCCTTGAACTGCCAAGCTCCCTGAACTGCCGAGCCCCTTGAACTAATGAGCTCCTTGAACTGCCGAGCCCCCTTGAACTAACAAGCTCCCTGAACTGCCGAGCTCCCTGAACTGCCAAGCTCCTTGAACTGCCGAGTTCCCTGAACTGCCAAGCTCCCTGAACTGCCGAGCCCCTTGAACTGCCAAGCTCCCTGAACTGCTGAGCTCCCTGAACTGCTGAGCTCCCTGAACTGCCGAGCTCCCTGAACTGCCGAGCTCCCTGAACTGCCGAGCTCCCTGAACTGCCGAGCTCCCTGAACTGCCGAGCTCCCTGAACTGCCGAGCTCTCTGAACTGCTGAGCTCCCTGAACTGCCAAACTCCCTGAACTGCTGAGCTCCCTGAACTGCCGAGCTCCCTGAACTGCCAAGCTCCCTGAACTGCCAAGCTCTCTGAACTGCCGAGCTCCCTGAACTGCTGAGCTCCTTGAACTGCCGAGCTCTCTGAACTGCTGAGCTCCCTGAACTGCTGAGTTCCCTGAACTGCCATGTCAAGTTCCCTAAACACAGTGATCTGACTGAGCTCCCTATGTTACTGAATAGCAAGCCTTCCATGAGCTCCCTGTACTGCCCTTACAGTACAAAGAGTCGGTGATTGTGATGGTGTCATACCCAGTCTTAGAAACTAGCAGATATTTTACATTCAAAGCTGGCTGGCTCATCAGAAAATGCTCGCACGTATTCCTAGTGTCAAATGAATGAGACTAGCATCAGTTAAAATAACTCAGAATGAGCAGCAAACGTAAACTGAGGTCTTAAGGGTTGTTGTCCATCGATTGGTTGCTGGTCGTGGACTAAGGTGAAACGCAAATATACATGACCAACTCAGTGAAATCAACCATCTGGCCAAATACCATAGCCGCTTGTTATTAAGCACATGCGCCTACAAGCGAGATGAGCTTCATTTCGAATTATAGCTTTTTCCACTCTGTATTACCAAAAATGGCAGAGTTTCTGGAAGAAGATTTCAGCCCTTAATAAAGAGTAGCTGGGACCTAACACCAAATATGCACCTATAAGTGAGCTGCACCTAATATCAAGTATCCAATTCTTTGTTATACAGCACCACTGCTAGCCCTCTGCTGAGTGACAAAGCAACGGGAAGCTTAATTACAGCTCTCAGCATTAGTAAGTTATGAGACATGGAAAGCTCAAAAAGTTGGTGTGTTGCTACAAGCACACCATTTCATCATCCATATGCACTTCGATTTGCAATCTAAGTAACTGGAGATGGTTGACGTTTCACTGAGCAGTTACTTCAGCTAGACTCTGCTCTTCTTGGCTTGTTCAAGTCGAGCAGGGTCTGACCTATTTGGCAACAAATGTTTGCGCTCCACCATGTCCAGTCCATTGTCAATGACCACTGGCACTAATACAGCATACCTCAATATTTTTCTGAAGGAGTTGGCAACATCATTCCTATAGCTTAAGAGTGCTTGATCACATCATCGTCGCAGCTGTTGATGCCATCATGCACTCTTGCTTAGCTACTGTGGGTGTCTAGGTTGACCCAGTTTAGCCGCTAGTACCTCCCCGCCTAGCCTGTCATGTGCGCGGAAAGCAGAGAGGTTGACCCAGTTTAGCCGCTAGTCCCTCTCCGCCTAGCCCACAATGCACGCGGAAAGCAGAGAGGGTCTAGCAAACTTGCACTACATTAAAACTTCCACCGATCAATCAGATTGCACCGAAGCAATTCGTTTCAATTTCATTCATGATTCTTGTGGTTGTAAACCAGGACTCATCCTCCAGTGGAAAGTTCGCTACATCCGCTTTCTGCGTGCAGGTTTGCCACGTGTGTGGCCAGCTGGACGGAGAGGGGCTAGCGAGTTGACCCCACCTTAAGGCCATAGGCCTTTGAGCCAGTGATCTACAGTAATCACATTGCCAGGGTTCACATCCTTAGACTATATACGTACATGTAGTCACAGCGGCAACCGCAAGTCGGTCAGTGGTCAAAGCCACTCAAAAGTCAAAGGTCAGTGGCTCTCAAAGTCTAACAAAAAACGTCAATGAAAAGAGCCAATCAGTGTTTTGACCAACAGTTGCTACTGTGACAATAGAGCCTATGCACCTTCAGAACATTTGGGGTGGGCTCTATTTGGAACCATAAACATAATTATACTTCCACAGTGTATCACGGGTTTCAGTGATCATTTTGTGGTTCATTCTGAGACAGGTGCATGTGCCACATTGTAGCACTCATAGAGGTGCACATGAACCGACTCAGAAACGGATACAACAAATACAAAAATTTGCGGTTGCAAAGTTTGTCCACAACACATGTACATGTAACTAAGCGGATACAACACCATTTCCAGAAAAGAGGCAAGAAAAGATTTTTTTTTTTGGTGATATAATCAAACTATACTCTGTTCAGTGTTTGGTACAACGATGAGCTGATAAGTGAAGAAGTGATTTACAAGTAACGATTGCAGCAACTGTGCAAGAATTGAACATACAAATGCATTAGAATACAAATGTACAAACGTACAATAACAAAACGTGGACATGGAACAATAAAATCACGAGCTAAAAGAACAGTTCAACTGTTTCGGTTGCTCTCAGAATCTTCAGACAAACTCTCGCAACACGGCCTCGGAACACGAACTGGCCATCCTAACCCCAAACACATTAACCAGAACCATACCCATTTACACCCAACTCTCTGTCCTTCAACCATAATCAGCTACTAGTTAAACAAAAGTGACAGAGAGTTAATAATTCCACTGATCATAGGGGTAGACTGATGGTGGGTTAGAATGGCGTGTCCGCGTTGTACTGAGGGACACACTTGCAGTGGTTACTCAGAGCGTGCTGAGGGTAACATGACAGTAAGTGGGAGGGAAAATGGGCGAAACCCAGAAACTTTCGGTCAACAACAAATCTTAGGTATATACATGTACATGTATGTGACTCTCAGCAAATACTAAACTCATGGTGCATAATATTGTCATTTTCGTTTCTTGTCAATTTTACGTTTGTTGCATTCCGTGCCACAGCATTATTGCTGACCATTTGTTTAGTATTATCGCAAAAGGAAGCATACTCACAACGTTCGAAAGATACGAGTCACAGAGATGGAAAAATTGCCGGAGAATGTAGCGAAAGCAGTGGAAAAATTTCAGCGGCAAAAGAAGTGTTAGAAATGCTGTTCACAAATCAAGCGGCAACATTGCCACAGAGCAGTGGTGTAGACACACCTCCCATAAAAGTACCCTTGTTTCATTAAGTATTCCATATATGTACATCTCGGAAAGCAACAAGTTTTGAATTGCACCACAAAGTCGCTTCTCCCTGAGACAGTCACATCAATGAACACTGAGTCAAGGGCACTTGAGACGAGGAGCTTTTGCACCAGTAATACCCTATAAACTCCGGTTACTAACGTACTAGGTATAATTATGCATTGCATAATTATTATGAAATTGTAATTGTTAGTCAAGTGTCGCAATACTTGTTGGGCATACACATGGCACCCGTTACCACCGTGAATCAATAACCGGAGTTTACTTCAATCCCTTTAGTGCTCTTGACAATATCTTTTATAAAGACACTGTTATCCACCTCTCCTCCCTCCTCTCCCTTATCACCTCCTCCCTCTTCAACATACCTGCATTTCAGCTATGATGCCTCCACTTGACAAGTGAGGTTCGTGTTCGGGGTTCGTTTCACTGCCTCCCTCCTCTGTGGGGTTAAAAGACACACAGACTGTCAAATTTGGGGGGTGAGGGTGGGGGCACTTAGCTAGCCTCGTTTCCAGGCCGTGTGGGAGGAGAGAAATCGGCATGATATCTACTGTTTGCACGTGTAGGTCCATTCCCAGGAATCCATATACGTTTGTAAATGGTCGTGACACCATATCACCGAAATCCAGCAAGCGTTTTCTCAAGAATGTGGGGTGTCAGGAAACTTGTTATCTGCTTCCAACATGTACGTGCTTTAAATTTAAACCGTTGCAGCCATAAACAGGCACGAGAAGTAACTAGCAC
Organism: Axinella damicornis; assembly: GCA_963931865.1. Classification (NCBI taxonomy): domain Eukaryota; kingdom Metazoa; phylum Porifera; class Demospongiae; order Axinellida; family Axinellidae; genus Axinella; species Axinella damicornis. The sequence goes on along the minus strand of OZ007514.1, from coordinate 2,242,196 downwards.
TAAGTGAACTTTACAGAAATGTACTGATGGCTACACATGAACAAGCAATGCCGCTTTCTCTCTTTGACCTGGAAACAAGACAGGTGTATTCCACTCTATGCAATGCACAAATTTTAGCAAAGCAATTTGGTATGTGGTAGCTATGGTAATAACACTGTTGCTATGGTACCCTTGTATACATAGTAAATACATGTACAGTGTATGTTGGAGGTCAACCATGTTCGATTTACTTCAGAGCCATTCTGTTCAATTCTGTTCAAAATCGCATGAGGTTGCTATGGTGATACACTTGGTGGTAAGAAAATTTGCCATTCACCATGGAAGACATACCAAGCCATGTGATGTAGGAGTTGAGCATATCGGTTGTTTCTTTGGCATCCCAGGCATAGCGGTAGAGGTCGTAGAGGAGGGGTCGGTTGGGGATAGCTGTGAGGCGGTCGTACATCTGGCCGACCTTGTCACATGCTTCATGAAATTTCTTAGTCCGTTCATACCATTGAACCACCTGCAATACAATGTCACATGATCTGTCACACAACTGACACATGATACCAGTACATGAAACACCAACCTCTGCGGCAGTCATATCTTCATCACTGACCGAGTCTGATGCTTCTCCATCACTTCTCATTCCGTCATTATCCACCCTCGACACCCTACTCTCCCCACCCCCTCTCAGCTTCCCATTTGCCCGAAGCGCATCACAGCTGGGTGCGTTCTCCTTCAACCAACAGAACTCCTCCAGCAAACTCAACGACCTCTCTCCATGCTGATGGGGCAGGTAGAAAAAATCAACCATAAGTCTCAGATCGTCTAGGGTGAACGGTTCGGTACTAATCGGAGTCACTCCCTCGTCCAGATCCAGGTCCAAACATTCGGCCACCTGTGACGGACACTTCCGGACATCAACGCAGTCATCCGAAGACAGGCTCAGCTGGTCTAAGTCTTTGGCCTTTGCAACCGACGTCTCATCTTTCACGGGATTGTAGTGCTCTGGTTTCCTCCGTGCCAACTTAAACTCCAGTATCCACTCTTTCAGGGTGACATCCAAAGCTAGCTTTGGCTCGTACAAGTGGAACTCACTCTCGGTAGCAAATCCCTGATCGTCTTTTACAATTCCAGATTCTGTGGCTTCCTCCACTCTTCCCTCCATCTCCAGCTGCATGGCCTGTCTAGCAGGCGAGGGTCTCTTTGTCGCTACAGTAGCACACCGACTCCACTGTGCCATGGTATGCATGGCAACATAACTCGCTCCATACTCACAGTTTGGATTTGTCAGTACTCCGTTCAATTTCGGCAGCAATGCCACCGATCTTCCGATGTAGGGCCCTAGAAATAACCGCTTCTGATCATAGTCGTTGGCATGCAAGTTATCCCAAATCACAGGAGGTCTCTGAAGCACCTTTCCTAGTTCTTCAATGGATGCCAGTGGAATCGTTTTCGAAATTACTTTAGGACCTGGACAATTAGAGAACAGTAGCATTGATTTCAACCAAAGATGCCATTTAGAAATTACTTGAGAAGATTGTACTTGCACTCCTTCCCCTCTATGGGCTGATGCACCTTTGGTTTGCAGTCTTGGTGGGAAAAACCCTAGTGCAGCTATAATTACTGGTCAAGCTTGATACACCCAACTGTACCTGTCCACATGATGTCGATGTTGGAGTGCAGCTCCGCCCCTAGGTGCTTTAGGTACTGCGACTTGCTGACATCAGGGACTGCCCTCGAGTCACAGTACTCTGCAGTCAGAGAGATACACACAACACTTCCCAGTACAGACGGATACATGTCAGAGACAATATAACAGTCGGTCAACGGACAAAATCTGAACGAAAAAGGTACGTGACCGACCATGCGGTATTGCAGTCTGACAAAATGGCTGGTCGAAAGTGTCCTGCTGCTCGGGCATCGGAGTCTCCATTGTTTCCAAGTGCTAGCATAAGCTCTGTCGTGGTATAGCACCGTAAACAAGGCTACATATCAAGTCGCCGTTCAAGAAGTGGCTGCTCAAGTCGCAGTTCGAGAAGTGGCCGCGTGCGAAACTTCAATCGGCAAGACCAGATTGTTGACATCGCTAAAGTGCAACAAAGACAAACAGGACCAAGGCCTCGCGGCTCTTCTGTGATTTCAACATGCAGGGAGTACAAAAGTAAGCTTATCTCCATGAACTCTATTCGCAGGTACCTCCGCATACCAGCAACATGCGCGTGGAGTGACGATGTCTCACGTACCTCTGCACTGCGCAAACAAGGAGCTGGTCGTGAGCTACGCTTTCATTGCACGCTTGCTCAGCAAGTACATGTATAGTTACCATAAGCCAGTTAATCACAGAAGTCACTACAATGCACTATAGCAAGCACTTCAAGTGAATGGTGGGCGATAAATGGAAAATTGCTGTCAGACCATGTCTGATCACGTCCGGAAGTGGTCTGACACATTGTCTGTGTTTTGCAGAATGTGTTGGGTATTCCCTCAGCGGGTCACACGGTCAAGCACAATTAAGGCCACAAGCTGACAAGGTGCCAGTTTAGACCATGTAATTTGACCCTCCATCTTGTGATGGGTTCCCAATGTCTCCATTTCTCCCGCACAATCACCTCATGCAAGATCCTTCATCGTACCAGCACCAAAACGGATATAATTTGCCTAACCAGGAAACTAAATCTGTTGACATATTCCCCAAATGCAGTCCTACTGTAAATTTTCCCCGGTGAAAATGTCAAACACTGTTCACAGTACCTGTTGGACAGAAGAGGAATACGTCCGGCTGGTCCAGGTGCGAGTAGATGTCGTTGGTGACTGTCACCTGGGCGTGGGCGAAGGAGGGGAACTCCTTCGCATCGGCTTGACACATGTCACTGTTGATGTCGTCAAACAGCATAGCAAATGACCGACAGCCCAAGGCCGATACCTACGGACAACAAAAGTGTACCAAACATTAGAGGAGGTTGTACACACTCAGCACAGCAGTGTAGTACCATTCTATTCTTGTGTACTTTCCTTTGATGTGGTAAAAAGAATGTGTTCAAACTACGTTTGTAAACCAAGATGAACAGGCATGGTACACAAGCACAGGACATGACAAATACATGGGTGCTTCAATCTCAAGGAGTCGGTGTTCAGTGGTGTGCATCAACATCTACACTCAGGGAATTGGGATAGACATCTTGCAGGGTGTATTTCAGAAAATGTCACAAGGGGGGGGGCAAAACAGAATGCAAAACATTTTCAAGCCCCCCCCCCCCCCCCCCCCCCCCCGCCTTAAAAGAAACCCTGCATCTTGCATACATGACCTCCAGTATTGGTCGTAGCACTCCCAAGAACTTGCTGCATACAATTTTTTTCTATGTTTGTAAGCGTGTGGCACAATATACTTATTGCACCAGATATGATATGCGCCTGCTCTCATGACATAAATGCCCAGTCGGCACTTTTGATAGTAAGGCTTCCCATGATGGAAAGTCAAACATAATGTCACACCAATGTATGTAGACCACTCCCTTCCAGCTTGCACAGTATACATGACCTTTGAACCTGCTTTCAGTGGTAACAATGCTTGAAAAGAAGTGCTGGCATCACAAAACTGATCTTGGATATTTCACACTACAGTACTAGCAAACAGCCTGAGGTTGATTGAATATCAATATCAAGTTACTTGATGGATTATATTTCAGACAAGTCTGCTTGATGCTGGACAGCATCAGCAAACCAAGTGATTGGCCACTACACGCAGATCACCACCCAATAAACAACAATCTCCACCCTCATCCTCTCAGTCAGTCACATACCATAGCAACCATACAGAAGCGCACGCACGCACACACACACACACACACAAAGAGAGAGAGAGACACACTCATCCACCCACCTGGTCTAGCTTTCGCTTGAGAAACCCCACATCCCTATTGCTGGAGAATGTGATGTCAAGTCCTGGTGCGATGGCATAGATGAAGCTCACTCCGCGGTTCCTTGCCTCCCGGATCAACTGCGAGAGCTGGTCCGCCTCTTCCAGGGAGTAGAGGTCTCTCCAGGAGGCCCGGTGCTTGTCGTCGTCCTTGGGGGCGTACAGATACGCATTCATACCCCACCTTGCCATGCTGTGTGGGGAGTAGGTGAGTGAGTGAGCACATTGAAATGCAAGTACAGGGATGAAGTAGCCTCGTTCCCAGGCCCCGCCCAGCTTTTCATCGCTTGCCGTATGGAAAAGCGGGGAGAGCCTGGTATGTTTCCTCACGTGAGCATTACGTAATTGACAAACAGCCAAACTTTTCAGAACGAAAAAAGCGAACTTTTGCGTATTGTTCAACCAACTAACGCTTGGTGTGTATGACAGTCGCCCCCCACTAGCTAAATAGGTGTGGTAAGTTACATGTACCTTGTACCTTTGCTCTTCTTGCTGTTCTGAGCCCCAGTTCGCCCACGTTCAATTAAGTCCTTCCTACCCTCGATGTCACACACGTGAGGAAACATACCAGGCCCTTCGCATTCTTTCATGCAACCGAAAGCGGCACACGGGCCTGGGAACAAGGTTAGGGATGAAGAGTTAGGATTCCTCCCCGTGCTGGACTACCAGCTGTAACTACCAGCTGTACTGGCCACAATCTGTGACTACCTAAACACTGTCTGTCACAATCCATTAGAGAAAGAGCATTAGCATTTTTATGGAGACAGCCCCCTACTGTGAAACAAAGAGCCGATTTGGTCAATTGAATATTCAAGCCTTGTCCTGTCGCACTGTACAGTGCGGTCCAATCATGTTGCAGTATATTGTCACATGACACATCACATCACTGCACTACCAATGATGCCTATGGAAGCCAGGACTTCTCTGGCTGCTGCTGCAGGAGCTATACTAGAGCTGCAACGATATATCGATATCGCGATACATCGCGATGATAAGTCAAGCGATACAATAATCGTCAGCTAAACGCGAAATCGATATATCACGTGACTGTACGTGAAGGCACGTGCTGAACCTCGCGGTAAAAATTATTGCGTGTTTCAGCTACTCTGCGTGTTTACAGCTAGTTTTTGCTGGTTACTATACTGTAGTTTGAAGTTATTGTAGCTAGCTCATCGATCTGAGGTGAGAGCGATGGCTAAATGCGATAGTTCCGAGCGAAGAGTCGGGTGTGGCGCTACTTTTGTTTCCTGGCAACTGCTCGGGAGCGATAACCAAAATGAAGGACGTCCTTTGTTACTTGTGCCTGGACTATTTGAAGGCCAGCAGGAAATCACGGAGTGAGTCGTCGAGTAGTACATGTAAGCAGGTGACATTGGAAGCGCACAATGTCGCACACAACCGATATATATCGATACATCGCGATTAGAATCTGACCGATAATCGATACAGTACTGAAGGGTATCGTTGCAGCTCTAAGCTATACAGGTTTACTTCCAGAAAATGTGTGTACTCTTCAAGAGTGGAGAGTCTTGCGTAATCTCATTCCAGCGGGACAAGGCTCACAATCTAACTAGACCCTCTCGTTTCTCACAGTAGGGGGCTAGCTTGCGAGACTAAATCACACGCTATACAGTAACTTACACGGGTTAGGGCTAGTATGAATAATGTATAGCATACTGATGCTAACGTTCTGCCTCCAAAAGCTTGTCAAAGTTCGGCATGGCTAGTACCAATGGTGGATTGACTGAAATATTCGCCTCCAATAAAAACACGGACGCGAAACGCAGCGGAGACAATACTATACTAAGGGTAGATTAGGGCCAGGCAGGCTTCAGAAACAGGAATGGAAGTCTGCCCTGGCCCTAATCTAACCCAAGTACTGTATCTTTGTTGCGTTTCGCGTCAGTGTATTTGTTGGAGGCGAATATTTCAGTTGAACTCAAATGGTCAATCAGTATACTAGTCAAGGTCTTGACAGTACTCACAAATGGCACTAGTGTGCATGAGAGCCCTCCCCATCTACAGCACGTGCTGCAGATGGGGTGTAGATGGGGAGGGCTCTCAATTTCCCACTGGCTCACTGAAAATTGTTCCATATCAGTCAGTCAACAGAATCAGGACTTGCTTACTTGGTGTACAAGTCTAGTCTCTGCTCGGTTGTCCACGGCCTGCCGTAGAAACCTACAGAATACAATATGACCACGTTTGGCTTATACACTCGGATTCTCCCTCCAATTTCAGAACTGCCATACATCTTAATAATATTATCAGAAACACTATCACCGACTCATCATCGGAAACTTACCTTCCACCACGCCACTCAGAAATCTCTCCTTCTTTCTAGACATTTCGCAGCAGCTTTGTGAGACTTGTGCTACCTCTGCTGAGACGATTGAGGAGAAACAAAAATCGACCTTACCGCCATTATTTGCTACGCTGGCCTCGGCAGCTGACGCAAGTAAAACCGGTTTAGCGAGTTCCTGCAACGATGCGAAAACCGGGACTTCCTGATGGTTGCTATTGGAAACAGTGACGTTCTGGGACGCATGCGCGCGCTAGACTCTATACGCTCAGCAGTTATAACAGTGATGAATGCTGATACAAAATTTTTAACAGCAATTTGAAACGGAGGACTTCCAGTGGGAGGGTTGTGTGCTGGTAACATTGAACAATAATATAAAATTCCCACCTGCTCTAATAAGAGTACAGCTCGTGGGGAACAAATATGAAAAGCAACAGATCCGGTTGTAGTACAAATTCTTCAAATGTTAACACCAGTGATTTAACGGTGAAAAGGAGTCAAACTGAAAGCAATTTTCACATACAACTTTCGATAGGGGTAAGAGGTGAGACACGCACATACATACTAACATACTATTAGACTAGATCTGCAGTGTATACACTGGGAATAGAGGTCATTGTACACACCAGTAGTTCGTCCTACAGACATGTTAGTGCGAACGAAAGGATGGTGAACATAACTAACCACATGCTCCATCCTACTGTATAACATAGTCCATGGGGGTGGGGCAAGGCTAATATGAACACAAGAGGGGTATACATGCATTGTGAGATACACGGAATTCAAAGAGGGGGAGGAAGAGGGTAGAGTCCACAAACACTAATGCTGCTAAGAATTGGTATTTCTGCTACTACTTGTCCCGGCATTTGAAGGTGGAGCTATGGTGTGATTCGAAGGGTTTGGTAACGTTAAAGTGGGACTTGAAGTGCTCGCAACATCATTTTGAGCTGGGATAGGAAAGGGGGAGCCTATGGGTACCTGGGGCATATAATGAGCTGGGGGAGGGAGGATGGGCACCATGGGAAAGTAATAAGGATGAGAGGGAGTAATGGCGGGAGAGATTGGATTGGACGGGCCATCAACAGGCCAGGTGCTGTCAACCCAGTTCCTGTACTCATTGACTTCTTCAGAGACTTGGATTATCGTGCTCAGCAAGGACTCGGTCCGGGGTACCGGGTTGTCTCTGGTGATCACGTTACTGTGTAACCTCAGGTAGGCGTTGTCGAAGGCCTGCTTCACCTGGTACATCCCATAGCAGCTAGCACTTGCATTCTCCTCGGGGTTGATAGGATCAGAAATGTAAAGGAGAGCATTTTCCGAATCCTGTGAGGCTTCTTCTTTCGGGAAGTATGACCCTCCATCCTTCACACGGATGGCAGTCTTCCTGTAGTTGAAGTTTCGTCCATAGAGCTCAAAGAATTCTATCAGCAACACTCCGAGGTTTGCACTGCTTTCGTTCGCCGCAGTCCGAGGATGGAGCTGCAGGAAGCTGACAAGGAGAAGTAAGAGGCTGTATGAGCTGATGCCGCCGTAGTAGACCTCATTGAGTTGCCGTTGTGTGAGAAACTGTTTCAAAATGAGCACCAGTTTTGCAAGGGCAGGGTACTGCTGGACGAACTGAAGGAGGAGTGGCACGCACTGGACTCCTGACCACTGGTTGAAACTGATGTCCACTTTAACCTCCGTTTGCTTGTCAATGTACTTGATGATCGGGACGTGGGTTTTGTCGAGTACGAGAATCGAACCCTCCACTGCGATGTCCAGTCTCTTCAGTTCCTCCTCCAGTGTGAACAGTGGCGTCTTTTCCCACTCCCCAAACACTACCAGGTCGACGTCACTCGTGGGAAGATAAAGCTCCGTGCAAAAGCTTCCAAAGACGTTCACCTTGGCTTGCGGCCACATCTGAATAATGATCTGTGCCACTCGCTGCATCACCTCTCTTCTCATCTGCCTCTCAGAAGGCCTGGGTTTCATGTACTCATAGAAATCAATAATCTCTTCGTGGAGACCGGCAGGGTCACAAGTGTAGTCCTTAGTTCTCCAGGGAGTGCATGTTGAAGTGGACTCTCCAGTGAGGAGACGTTTTCTCTTTTCTACACTAGGCTGAAATCCGTTCAAGACATTCACCTGGTTTTCCTCCATCACATCCCTTCCCAGAGGCAGATAGTCTGCTTGTTGAGTGCCACTCTTGCTACTACTGCTGCTGCCGAAGGCTTTTATGTCCTTCTGTCTCCAAGATTGAGCAGCAGGAATATCATCGTCAGGGAGTTTGATTCTGTGGTTGTGACTGGTTGCAGCAGCTGTCATTTTCTGTCTATATGGTCATCCAATACCAGGTATATAGGGAATGAGGTAACTGCCTGTTAATGAAATTCTTGTTTATCAAATTTGGAGGGTGATTTTGACCTGTCCTGGGAATGTAAGGGTTCTGTTTTGACCTGAGGGGAAAACAAGAGAATGGCGGAATGAATACCAGCAGTCTTTAAGTCAGACAGATCATCTCGTCCATTTGAGGCAACCAAAGTTCATGGCTAGATTGTGAGAATATAGTTCCAACGCTATAACAATGTGATGGTGCTCACACACACACACACACACACACACACACACACACACACACACACACACACACGCACGCACACACACACACACACACACACACACACACACACACACACACACACACACACACACACACACACACACTTGCTACTAAAGGGAGACAAAAAAGTTGAAACTCTGAGTTGATACAAACGTCACTGCACCATGGCGATTAGACATTCTGTGAAGCAGCTGTTTGTGAAGCTACAAGTTTTGGTCTGAAGCCCAAACCAGTGTCAGCCTTTACCCCAAATGTTACTCCCCCTCATCTCCGCAGGCATATTGCTGTGAACCACAAATGACTTTAACTAGCCACGTTCCCAGGCCCCATCTCTCAGGCCTGGGAACGAGACTAGCCTTTACCCCCCCCCCCCCCCCCCCCCACCCCCCCCCCCCACCCACCCACCCACCCCACGCCATGCAGCTGCATTGTTGTGTATACACTCAGGGTAAACATAAAACCTTTGTGTTTTCATCCATACATCAAGACTCTGCTGCCCATATTAAGTAGTCCACTGGCTACGTATTGGAGAACACAAACTGGAAGTGTTTGTATCCTTACTATGCTGTTGATGAATCATACCGCAAGCAGAAAGGAAGTACTACAGAGTTCTAGTTCCAACATTAGATGGACACAACAACAGCTCAACTAATAACTCCCAGGCCTAGGAGATGGATGGGGGGGGGGGGGGGGGGGGGGGGGGGGGGGGGGGGGGGGGGGGGGGAACTGGTAACTAACGACATGAAAAGCAGCAGCATATCAATGACAGCACTCCCTCCAGTTTGAACAATGAGGAAATGTGGGCATGGTAGGTAACTCAATCTACGACACACACACACAGAGCTTTAAAATGATTGCAGAATGGGGATTACGTAGCATTTGGACAACCTAGAGCATTTGGTGGTTCACATTCCAATGAAATAGATTACTAGAAACAGAACTCATGAACATAGCAACATGCATTCCCAAACGGTTCCAGTTATCAATGAATATTTTGGGGGTCATCAATAATCCAGTTGCTAACTAACTGTTCACTACCACTTGGCTTAGGCCAGCCCACTTCTGTACGGGGAGTGGGCTGGACCGCGAGACTACGCTGCTTGGCTCTAGATCAAGCATTCCACTGTCCCCCCACCTTCTCTGCTGCTAAAGACTGAAGCATGCCCTGGTACACGACTCAATTTGCCCCATGTATTCTAGCTTAAATGAGCTACATACAAGACTACACACCATCTGTCTACCCTTAACATAAACCAACAGTTTATTCAACTCACTATCATCGGCTACAGAGGAGCTAAAGAGACAGGACAAGTATCAGATGAGAAGTATACCCTACCAGTACATCATAAATGTACCAGGGTGTAAAAAACCACTGAGCAATCGCTGGGTAGGGGAGGAATCGCTGGGTAGGGGAGGAATCGCTGGGTAGGCCTTGACAAAGAGTTCACCTTTCATTCAGTTCGGTGAGCCACCATTCCGTGAAAGCTTACAGCTAGTTAGCATCAATTGAAAGGGTGACTCACAATTTCAGTGTATAGGTAAGGTTGGGGTCGAAGGATATAGCCTGCTCTCAGAGAGCTTGGGAACATAGTTGGGCAGTCATACTTGCATCCATCACCCACAAAAGTCTACTGGAAATACCGTATCTTCACAACTGCCAACATTACCCTATGAAGGCATGGCTACCATTACCATCTCCTAAGAAAGTAGGTTCAAAGTTTAGTAGAGAGGCACCTCGAGCAGGACAGACTCAGCTTGTGAGACTCAGCTTGTGGCACTCAGCTCGAGGCACAGTAGACCTGAGGGCAATACCAAGGCCTACAATGCCACTCATATCTCAGCATGCACTATAGTAGCAGGCTGTAATAAAACACAAATGGCAAGTCATACTTTTCCTGCTACCTGTTCACCATAAACCCATGTCTTGGAGACGCTCAACAAAACCACAATAATGGTCGGCGGGGACGTCCCTTTGCCCCAGACAATGAACAGGCACTCACGAAAACTTATGATCTTCAGTTGGACTGTTTTTAAGCGTTTTTCCCCTAAAACACTCACGTTTTGAGGTCGTTTTGCAGGTACTCCTAATCGTGGTAGAAGTGTCACGAATCCCTTCGCAGCTGTAGCGGCGCTATGTGAAGTCTAAACGCCCCATGCGTCCGGTGAATTAGTCAGCTTCTAGGAAACACCCAAATGAAGCGGCGCGCGCAGCTTGATCAGGCGGCCGCAGCCCACGCACTCTATATGCAGCGCACCTTGGCTCAACTCCTGCATGCACTGAGTGAACAGTGAGCGAAGATGCGTTGGCTATGTGATGCTGTTGTGCACCTTTTAAAGGCGCTGGTGTACACTTTATGGGGAGCACTTCGAACTCTATTCCCCTGCCGAACCCGAAGGCTGCCGGACCTCAGTGCCGACGTGTGTCTCGTGACAGGTGCTGGTCAAGGGCTGGGCCGACTTCTTGCTATGAAGTTTGCCGAATGTGGAGCTACCCTTGTGCTGTGGGACATCTACGAAGAAGGTGTGCACGCCGTTGCTGATGAGATTCGCGAGATGGGGAATGAGGTCTTCCCTTACGTGTGCGACTGTTCGAAGAAGGAGGAGGTATACCGAGTCGCAGCGCAAGTGAAGGAGGAAGTCGGCGATGTAGCAATCCTCGTGAACAATGCCGGGGTAGTGTCCGGGAAGAGGTTCGTGGAGAACGATGACGCCTCTGTTGAAAGGACGTTTGGCGTCAACACACTCGCACACTTCTGGGTACGCCCCCTCATGTAATTACCAATTATGGGCGGCCTCTAGAATGTGGGCAGCAGTTTGTTGCCCTGCAGCAGTTCACATGCTAGTTGAAGTACGTAACTACGTGGAAATGTCAACAAAAAAATTGTGTGTGAGTGCATGAAAAGTGAGCTGAACACAGTACAAATAGAAATCGTGGTCGCAAGTCTAACCTTAACAATCGCTGTTGCTAATGTTGTGGCTAATTAACTAAATTCCTGAGCGACAAGCCGCTCCATGGCCGTACCTCAGATCCTTCCCCCTCAGTGTGGAACAGGGTATAGCAACACTAAGTGATCAGTGGCTATCATCGTTGCCATAGCAAGTAAACAAATTAGAAATGGAGCAATGTTTTACATACTAGTATTGCAGTACATAAAGGTCGTATTCAATGGCTATAGTAATGTAGTCTCCATCCGATTATTACCTTTCGTGTTCTTCCAATCTGTAGACGGTAAGAGCCTTTCTTCCCTGGATGATGGAGAACAACTATGGCTACATTGTCTCCATCTCATCTGTCATTGCCTTTGGAGGTGTACCTGGCCTCAGCGACTACAGCTCCTCAAAGGCAGCTGCTCTCACCTTCACAGAGTCACTACGCTATGAGCTAAAGGCAGCAAAGAAGAACGGCATTTCCGTGACCTGTGTCTGCCCCTACCACATGAGCACTGGAATGTTTGCTGGAGTTAAATCAAACTTTCCGTCTATTCTGCGCACACTGAAGCCGGAGGAAGTGGCTGAACGTACGCTATGGGCCGTGGTGGACCGGCAGTTTCTGGTGGTATTGCCCAAGATATTCTACCTTGTCATAGCACTGAAGGGGTAATTTATACCTCATTATCTGGTATATTGTGTCATCCTAACTTTCAAGGAGGCCAGGGTCCAAGAGTCATGTGATTCCCATGTGATCACAGTACATTTATAACTGTCTCATCCATTACCCCCTCCCGAACAACATACACACATACACACACTCAGCATTTTACCAACTAGGGCTGTGGATGAATTACTCGAGATGATGGGAGCACACACTGGAATGGACTCATTCGTTGGACATAAGAGGGAGGAGTAACCCAAGCGATCACTTCCTAAGCTGTTTGGCTATTGGTGTGCTGTATTTTTGCATCATGCATGTGTGTGTTGTGTGAGTAGATTCATTGGTATGTCACTTCTAAACTGTGTGCAATAGTCCGTTTCACTTACAGCTGAGGAGTGTGCAATGTCCTGTAATTGAACACGATTTACACATCCAGAGTACATTCCTGTGCCAATTTGATCTGGGCGGAGGCCTGGGAATGTGGCTAGCAACCACTTCTGTCACGTGAAGGCTGTCAGTTGTAAACTGTATTGCAATGAAGTGCATTGGTAGGTAAGCTGTGCGCAATCTAGTAACTAGCACTTGTAAACTGTAGGGTTGACTGTCGCTGTAAGCTGTGTATTGCTATGCATGGCATATGAATAGGCCCACATTTTCTGTGTACTGTACTGCAAGTGATCAGTCGGTGAAAAGCTACATAGATGGCTGCAAGCTACCTACCTGCATAGCTGCAAAGTGAACAATGATCGTGTGCAGTACATTACAGATTACCCACAACGTCACTGACATATAATTATATTGATTCTTGCAGCACTAGGCCAATGACCAATCATTTTCTGTGTGTACATTCAAAATTCAATCGTTACAATTACCATTAGTGTAATTACTTTTTTGCTTAGACCTTATTCAAGATACAGCAAAAAAATAATAAATTCTCAATACAAGTAACTACCATAATAGTGGCTAACGAGGTAACTGGAACTAGCAACTGAATGCTACTACTAACCAGCACCCCGGGGCCGACAGCTTTAGCTACATCACCTCTAAGGATGCAGTGTGAACTACAATGTACTTCAGGTGAAGGGTAGAACCCCTTGAGTAGACTCCTAGGAGAGATCGAAATAAAATCTCCTATGGCGTGGCGGCCTTAACCACTTGGCCACCATGCAGATATGTGAACACACGCACATCAAGTAGAACATTAGGCACATCTTTATGTGGGAAATTGTCCAAATTGTGCACTAAAAATCGTACGCCCCCTTTGAAAAAAATCCAATTTGAAAACGCCTAAATCCAGAACCTTCTAAAACTCATTTTGCAAGGACTCCTACTCTGGGGGGTGCCAACTGGGATTTGTGCCTAATGTTCCATTCTTACTTGATGAGTTCCCATATATAAATTTGCACCACAGCAAATGAGGAAGTTTCTCGCTATAAATGGATACATAATTACTGGTGATTGGCATAAGTTGCAATGTTGTTAATGTGCTATATACTTTTATGTGTCACCATTGCACCTTTGTCTAGTCTTGCATGGCTTACGTGTGACTTTGGTTTTGCAGTTTTGTACCTGTGCTCAATGTGCTGGTACTTCTTGCAATAATTTCAGTGCCCATGCAGTTAGCAAGTCTTTCCATCGTGCAAAGGCCAATACTGATCGAACAAACAGTGAGGATGCGTTGGCTATGTGATGCTATTGTGCACCTTTTAAAGGCACTGGTGTACACTTTATGGGGAGCACTTCGAACTCTATTCCCCTGCCGAACCCGAAGACTGCCGGACCTCAGCGCCAACGTGTGTCTCGTGACAGGTGCAGGCCAAGGTCTGGGCCAACTTCTTGCCATGAAGTTTGCCGAGTGTGGAGCTACCCTTGTGCTGTGGGACATCCACGCAGAAGGTGTGCATGCCGTTGCTGATGAGATTCGCGAGATGGGGAACGAGGTCTTCCCTTATGTGTGCGACTGTTCGAAGAAGGAGGAGGTATATCGAGTCGCAACGCAAGTGAGAGAGGAAGTCGGTGGTGTAGCGATCCTCGTGAACAATGCAGGGGTGGTGTCAGGGAAGAGGTTCGTGGAGAACGATGACACCTCCGTTGAGAGGACGTTTGGCGTCAACACACTCGCACACTTCTGGGTACACATCCCTCTTCCTCTGAATGAACCCTCATAATTACCAATTATGCTCCAAAATGTGAAATACAGTGGCAGTATGACCAGTGGGTATACCATCACTGCTATAGGATGAAAAGCCTGGATCTGGTCTCACGGGGGCCATATTACACAAAGACAGAGGCAGTAACATACATTTAGCTTTTCCCCCACTGTAAAAAAGACCAGGGCTGCAGCTGTTTTAACTATACCTCGGTCATTACCTCAGTTGCAATTGGAAAGCAGCTAAGACAAGTATACCTACCGGTCAGTATGCAGGTTCCAACACTCCTTTAGGGGATTCATACATGTTGCTATAGTTGAGAAGTACGTACATTACTGATAACATAGTTATTTGTACCTTTGTTTGTGGAGCTCTTAGGGGACACAATTGTTGACAAGCATGGGGACACTTTGGTAACACTTTTAAAGGATCGACGCTTGTTAGGCAGGTACTTTTAATGGGATACTTTGGTAACAAGCAGCTTTTGAGCTGGAACACTCTGGTACGTAACAAACAGCCACCTGCATTGTAGCAATACCATATGACCTGCATCCATGCATGCTGGCCATCCTAGAACCCATGCAGGTACACGGTATATCTAGTCTGTAGCCAGTTGCACTCACATATATAGCTCAGTACTACTGTATCCTCAAATTGTTATGGTAAACCTTCCAATTGCAACCAGCAGACTGTAAGAGCCTTCCTTCCCTGGATGATGGAGAACAACTATGGCTACATTGTCTCCATCTCTTCCATCCTTGCCTTTGGAGGTGTACCTGGTGTCACCGACTACAGCTCCTCAAAGGCAGCTGCTGTCACCTTCGCAGAGTCACTACGCTATGAGCTAAAGGCAGCAAAGAAGAACGGCATTTCTGTGACCTGTGTCTGCCCATCCCACATGAGCACTGGAATGTTTGCAGGAGTTAAGGGGAACTTTTCATCTATTCTGCGCACCCTGAAGCCGGAGGAAGTGGCTGAACGCACGCTGTGGGCTATGGTCGACCGGCAGTTTCTGGTGGTATTGCCAAAGATACTCTACCTTTTCATAGCACTGAAGGGGTATGCTTTATTACATTTTCTGTAGCTAGCTACAAGATTTTTTGTAAACATTATTTTCTCAAGGGATTTAGTGATGGCCTAGTGCCTCTTGAAAAACAAGGGGAAATGCCATTCATTACCCATCCTCATTCCCATCCCATTCTTAATGTAGAATTTAGGGATGGAATTGGACTAAGGATGGGTAAGGGCATTTCCCCAATTTTTTTTGCTTGCTTTTGAAGAGGTGGAGGCCATCACTAAATCCATTTTAATGTTTGAGAACATCTTTCGTGCTTTCCCATGTGATCACAGCACGCACACCTATAGTTGGGGTAGAGAGTACTAGTGACCTAAAGCTACACATTTCACGTGCTCTATAGAACAAGCATGGAATCATATGAATGCATGGGACCCTGCCCACTTTGAATATAGATGAAGTTGGAACGATCGACATGAATAATGATGTTCTGAAATTGATGGGAGGGGGCTGGGAAGACATAATTACAAATTCTTGCTTAATTGTATTGTGTCTGTAGTCATGCAGTTCCCCCTCGAGCTCCCCAACAACATAATATGTGGGTGGTTCAAGTAAAAACGGTACCTTATGTTTTTGAAATAAATTTTTATAGCCTCAGAGACAAAGGAATACAAATGGCTGTCCTCACCTGTGAATGTGCAGCAACATAGTTAACTTATATAATGTTAGCTTGCATAGATAATCAGTGCACAAAGACAGACCCACCTTAATTGACTGGAATATGAATATCATTAAGGTACAGTTTTCACCCACATATATACACACACTCAGCATTTTACCAACTAGGGCGTTGGATGAATTACTCGAGATGATGGGAGCACACACTGGAATGGACTCATTCATTGGACATAAGGAGTAACTTAAGCAGTTTGGCTAGTTTTTTTGGTTGCTTTTCTCTCTCTCTCTGCTGCATGCATGATTTTTGGATGCGTGTGTTTGCTGTATAACTAGATTCATAGGTAAACCGTGTGGAATGGCTACATGCTTGGCTGCATGCAGAGTTTGCTGGGAGTGAGGTGTGTGTTCACTGTTCAGTACAAACTGGTGCATGCTTTAACATCAAGAACACATCGTCACCATTGTGTGAACAATGTGCAGAAAATGATTCTCACAGCAGTCACTGTACACATGATGTGTCAACATACAGGAACAACATTATCGAGTGAACTAAAATGATTTGCACAGAAGTCACTATACACGTTGTGCCAACATTATTGAGGGAACTGTTATGCAAAAAATGATTGTCGCAGCAGTCATCAAGCACGTGACGTGGCAAGTACACAGAAAATGGAGGAGTATATTGCACAAAAGCTTAAAAATTGGAAGTACTCGCCATACATCACAAATATTGTTTTCCACTGCTGTTAGACAATACAGTGGTTGCTAAGACAACAGGACTGTTGCTAGGCAACCTAGTAATGCTGCTTAGTCGTCTTGTTCTGATAAAGATTCTCTTCTGCGTCGTACTCTGACACATTTCGGGCAGCCACCCATTGATGGTTGGCAGCCAATGTGAAAGAGGGCGTTGCACAAGGGGCACTGGATGGAGTAGGTAGAGGCAACAGGCGAAATGGTAAAGTATTGGAGAAGAGACAATGGAGGGGGGAGTATGAGAGAAGACAGGGAGGGGAGGGATAGGAGATGATGAGGATGAGGTAACTATATAGACAGTGAGCCAAGGCCAAGAACTACATGTAGCAAAGTTCATTCTTGCTATCGACGGACCTCAGAGGCCATGGGCTCTCATCAGATCTCAAACTGTGCCTACAACTGATGTTACTTGACTCCAGAGTACAGTAACGATGACACAACTATCTGATCTCATTAGTGTACCTGGTAAGTGGATGATGGAGGGAGAGGACGGGACAGGACAGAGGGGGAGGGGAGAGGGAAGGATGAGGTAAGTAGTGTACCTGGTACGTGTCCTCCGTATCAAATGGATAGATGACGTTACTGCTATGGCATGTCTCGCAGATGAATCCCTTCTGAGAGCATAACTGCACAGTGAGACACAGGCGGACACAGTCAACTGGGGTAGCCTCTGGCTCCAAGAGGGTTTTCGCATAAACAGTTCATTTACATGCATATTTGTGCTGGATGTGGGGGCCGGGAGTCAGGGAATGAGGCTGTGATTTAGCTGTTGATTAGAGGCCAGGTGGGGGAAGATATGCTACCATACATGGCTCTCAAGGAAAAGAAGGAAGGGGCCTGGGAATGAGACTAAGGGTCTTGTGACACCTGGAACCAGCTACATGCTCGAGTCCATTACCAATCAAACAATGAAGGAGCTAAAGCTATTTACAAGAGGCTTTGACCTGTATATGTGCCTCTCAGGTTCTCAAGATCACAACAAGGTTAATTTGTGGGAACAAACAGACTCAACAGCTAGTGGTGGTTGCCCAGACCCCTTGAGGGTCTGGGAACGAGACTACGGTGGTTATGGTTGCAGCATGATGAACAGCTAGCCTCGTTCCCAGGCCGTTTCTCCCTCCCAAAACGGCCTGGGAACGAGGCTAGATGAACAGCTTGTACTCACTGCACAGGAACCCCAACCTACTGTGCACTGTCTGATGTGTTTCTTCCCGATCTTGACTGCCTTCCTCAGTCTGTCATTTAGTGCACCACTGTTCACCTCTAGTAGCTCCTGTGAAAGATAGAACATGTGTAGCTCACTTATCACATGACAGAACCTTGCTAGTCATATGACAGTAGTCTGCTAGTCACATGACAGTAGCTTGTTAGTCACATGAACGTTGCTTGCTAGTCATATTGAACATGCCACAGGTGTACAGCTGTATGTACTCACATGTAGAGAATACAGGTGTTCATTTTCATACAAGTGAGGAGATGTCACTCTGCGGAACGGAGAGGAGAGGAAAAGGAAAAGGAGGGAGGGAAGGGACAGAGGGAAGGGAGGGACGGAGGGAGGGGAAGGAAGGGAGGGAGAGAGGGAGGGAAGGAGCGGAGGGAGGGGGATGGAGGGATGGATGGAGGGAGGGACATCAGTTTCGCACACATTGTAAGTACACATACATGTAATACTACCCATGCTAATTGGTATTTGACTGCTTTTCCATCTACCTCCCTCCCTCCCTTCCTCCTGTTCATCCCTCCCTCCTGTTCCTCTCTCCCTCCCTCCCTCCCTCCCTCCCTCCCTCCCTCCTGTTCATCCCTCCCTCCTGTTCCTCCCTCCCTCCCTCCCTCCCTCCCTCCCTGCCTGCCTGCCTCCCTCCTGTTCCTCCCTCCCTCCCTCCCTCCCTCCCTCCCTCCCTCCCTCTCCCTCACCTCCGCTTGAACTGCTCTACTAACTCTTGGTCTTTACAAGTGAAGAGGTAGTCCTTCAAATATTTCAGCTGCTGTCTTAGTTTCTGCACAGGAATGAGCAGCGAGCAAGTATCATTATAGGTATCTAGCGACAGAGATGTCAAACCCGAACTGCAACCTCCTCCCATTAACAAGCCCTTCCACGCTTTTGAGCTTGCGCAGTAGCTGACCACACCCGTTATGTTATAATATGGGAGTTCCATTGTGTGAGCATCTGCTCACGATTGTTATGGTGCCACGGATTGCACCACTACAGTCTAGTGAGTGGAAGGAGGTGGGGTCTGTGCTGCTGCTGAACAAAGACCTGCTCCACAAACTTGTACAACTAAGTCAGTGCACAGCAGCGCTTCCTTATCTCCTTCTCTCCCTCCATCCTCTCTCCGTCCATCCCTCTCTCCCTCCATCCCTCTCTCCCTCCAACCCTCTCTCCCTCCATCCCTCTCTCCCTCCAACCCTCTCTCCCTCCATCCCTCTCGCCCTCCATCCATCTCTCCCTCCATCCCTCTCTCCCTCCGACCCTCTCTCCCTCCATCCTTCTCTCCCTCAGTCCCTCACGCCATGCACACTTCAGTAGAGTGTGATTGCATCTCTTCCCCTACCAGGTATGTGACGTCATTGCTCAAGGTGTGTCTTTGCGCTGAAATTAGCACAGTATGGAAACCATTTTCTGTTATGGCACATTTTAAGGAAACCGATATTGGTAGAAACAGCACCTCTGTTCTATAGGGTGACAGCTGTGTCATTTCTACCAAAACTGGACCAGTGAACCAAAAGTGGTACTGGGAACAGACTTGGAAAAGAGCGTTGCACTAGGCATTAGAATAAGATATGAACCTGGCGATTGTGCCATTGTGGTCAGCATAAAGAGAGCCTTCAAATGATGTCCTTAAAATGTATTTAACGTCACTCACATTTTCATCAAAAATCGCACTCAACCAAATCCATGGATTTTCATGATTTTGGACCAAAATTCAACCGACAGCAAAATGGACATCATTGGAACGCTCCATTCATGCTGATCATAATGGTGCAAATCCCAGCTTCATATCTTGTTCCTAGCCCAAGATAGCAATAATATAATCGGTTTATTCCCCACCCATTGTCTACGGTATTGTATCTAGGTATAGGAATGAGATATGAAGCTGGGAATTGCGCCATTGCGATCAGCATGAAAATAGCTTTCAAATAATCTCCTAAAAATGTTTTTTAATGTCGGTCACATTTTTGCCAAAAATCGCACACGACCAAAGGCTTATGGCTTATTCCATGGATTTTCATGATTTTGGGTCAAAATTCAACCTACACCAAAATGGACATTATTGGATTGCTCTAGTCATGCTGATCACAACGGTGCAAGTCCCAGCCTCATATCTCGTTCCTAGCTCAAGAAACCGAGCATAGCAATATTATAATCCTTGGCTTATTCCCTATCTTGTCTATAGCATTGTATCTAGGTGAGATATGAAGTTGGGAGTTGCGCCATTGCGATCAGCATGAAAATAGCTTTCAAGTAATCACCTAAAAATGTTTTTTAATGTCGGCCATATTTTTCCCAAAAATCGCACTCAACCGAAGGCTATAATCCATGGATTTTCATGAGTTGGGTCAAAATTCAACCTACACCAAAATGGACACCATTGGAATGTTCTATTCATGCTGATCACAACGGTGCAAATCCCAGCCTCATATCTCGTTCCTAGCCCAAGATACCGAGATTATAATCCTTGGCTTATTCCTACCTTCTCTATAGCATTGTATCTAGGTGAGATATGAAGTTGGGAGTTGCGCCATTGCGATCAGCATGAAAATAGCTTTCAAGTAATCACCTTAAAACGTTTTTTAATGTCGGACACATTTTTACCTAAAAATCGCACTCGACCAAAGGCTATAATTCATGGATTTTCATGAGTTTGGGTCAAAATTCAACCTACACCAAAATGGACACCATTGGAATGCTCCATTCACGCCAATCACAACAGTGCAACTCCCAGCTTCATATCTCATTCGGGATGATCCTAGCACCCCCAAGATATCTGTTGGACTAAATATTACTCATTCTAACAAGGGGAGGTCACTCCAATAAGCACCACAGTCACAGCTGCGACCGCACTTGGCCAACCTGTATACTAAGGAAGGTGTGGGGTCGTCTTCTGTATATTATCGCAAAGACAACAGTCAAAGCCCTGTTCAAGCCGTGCAAAAGAGTGGTCAAAGTTTTGACCCGTGGTCGCAGCTGTGACTGCAGAGTCTATGTGCGCGACCTCCCCTTGCTCCAATCAATGCACACTTCCAATGACATCATCACTCACCAACGCCTCCTCCAGCTCGGGGATGTACATGTAGAGCGCCTTGTTCACCTCCTGCACGTTTAGAACCACTTCGTGCTCAACACTGTCAAGAAACTCGCAACTGGCAACGCAGACTTTGTGCTTGCGGAAGTCCCAATTAAAGAGCACCCTGGCAGGGATGACCCTCTCGTCTCCAAGGTGACAGTCAAAACAGTAATACTGCCCATTGTACTTGCACAACTTTGCTTTGCCAAAAACTGCACAGGGTAGAACCATTAAGGTTTGGTGAGAAGGTTTGCATGGTCGAGTCTAACAATAACGACAAGTAGCTTTGCTCGCTTAGTGCCTTGGTCGCTCAGCTACTGCCTCCTCATTCGCCTATGTGACCAGTCCAGCGCTGGACAGTTCTGTGCTATGACAAATCTCACCTCCGCTCTGCGATTGCGTCTACTTCAACTGCTGCTCTCCAATTGCATCTGTTGTAGCTGTAGCTCCCCGTGAGTCCTCACCCTGCTCTTGTCCAATTCAGCTGCTGCTCCCAGATTACGTCGGCCTCGGCCATGCAGCTGCTGCTCCTCGATAGTGACTGCTTTAGCTACTGCTCTCCAGTTGCATCCGCTTGCAGCCACAGCTGCTCTGGAAGGTTCCAACATTCTTGAACATTCTTCGCTGAGTTCGAGATTCGGAATTGTGTATTGGTAATAGTGAAGTACAAAGGTCGCGCATCACTAGTCTAGCCCCGCCCCCAATCCCCACCACTTTCGTCACACACAGCCACACAGACTGGGTCAACTTACTGATGCCAATGGGTCTCCTGCAGCCAGCACAGTGGTAGTTCTGAGAGTCTAGTCCCCGCTCAGTGACCAGTGTGGTGAGCATTGCCATCATGGACTGCTTGTACTGGTGTCAGGAGTGAGCGCATGAGGGGAGGAAGATGACGGATGAGAGCGTCTGTCTATACTTGGCACTTGCACATCTGCAATAATTGAGTGTGTGCACTTTGACCCATGTACCTTGACCCATGTACCGGAAACTAAGTAGTCTGTGGTAAGGATGCATGGGCCGTTCAGCCTCGGTCTCAGACCCCCCCCCCCCCCCCCACCCCCCAGTGCCCGACAATAATAATTCATGCCATCCGTCCCCTAGGAACCTGACAACAACTAGTATTTCTCGTCTCTCCAGCTTCAACCCTTTGGACAAACATCAAGAAAGGGCCTCAGTATCTCTTGTCGGGCGCTGGCCCCCGTGTGTCTACCTCTGTCTACCTGACATCACCGCACATGACCAAATCTCCCCCTCCATGCACTGCAACAATGGAGGTGGCCAAGGTCTGGGAATGAGGGTAAGTTGGGACGATAGTCGCTAGACCCGATCCACTTCCGGGAGGTCTGAATAGAGACTATACAAATACCTATCCTTGTTCCCAAGCAGCGTGGGAACGAGACTATACACATACCGAGCCTGGTTCCAAGGCAGCGTGGGAACGAGACAATCCTGAGCAGCCAAGAACTCTGCACTTGTATACTGCCTGCTCAGAAGATACCACACCTACATGTACACCCCTTCCTACACCCCTCACCCCAACCCCTCCCCTTCCCCAGCCCAGCTTACATCTTCTCTTTACCACCTGTCTTTAAACTTACTGTTTCTGTCTGCTCACTGGATGTCACAGAGCCATCAGATGACACAATCTAGCAGGAAGAGGAGGGGCAAGAGGAAGAGGGGTAGGGGGAGGGGAAGGAGGGGAGGGACAGCAGTAGAGGGGCAGGAGGAGGGGTAGGAGAGGGAGGGACAGGAGGGAGAGGTGTAGCAGGAGGAGGGGTAGGAGAGGGAGGGGCAGGAGGGGAGGGGTAAGGAAGGGAGAGCAGGAGGGGAGGGATGGGAGGGGGGGCAGGAGAGGAAGGGTAGGGGAGGGAGGGGCAGGAGGGGAGGGGCAGGAAGGGGAGGGGCAGGAAGGGGAGGGGCAGGAAGGGGAGGGGTAAGAGGGCCTCTATTGTGGTCTGTTAAGTTCAGTTCTAACAAGAAATAATTGGAAATTACATATATGACTCAGAATTGGCAATTGCCAAATAAAGCATTCTCAGGAAGACACAAAGACAACAGTCACATGACAATCATACCCTACAGTGCTAATGCTGCTATGGCAACAGAATGCTTGCCATATATGGGGATTCCAGGAAAGACACAAAGACAACACTTGCATGCCAATCATATCCCACAGTGCCAACAGTGTTGCCATGGCAACACACACACACCACCATGCAATGAAGGAGTGTGCGTAGCTGTTGTAAATTCTTGACAGCTGAATCAATAGCGATAATGGATTTTTGCACTCACGATTCTTAGCAACCACATACTCATCTTACCTCATAATTCAGTGACATAGCCAAGTAGAAATTCGAATCTTCTTCCACCTTTCCCTTTCCATCTCCCCCTCCTCCTCCTCCTCCTCCTCCTCCCTCTCTTCCTCTTCCCATTTCCCCTTCTCCCCCTTCTCTGTTACTCTCTGACTGAGGGCTACTATCAACGACGGTCATCCTATGACTCACTTCCCCCCTGGCAATAGCCGGGATTTCATGTCGCTTAGTAGCGGTGCTTCTTCTTGCATAGCTTCTCAACATCGCTCCGTAGCTCCCAACGGGGAGCTCGGAGTCCATGCTACCCGCACTGCTGATGCTGCTGCTGCTCCCGCCGCCGGTGTTGGGGGTGAGGTGCTGGAGGACTTCGTTGCGGATGAGCTGGCTGTCTGTGAAGTCATTGGAAGAGGTCCTTCGCTTGGTGTACTTGTCCATTGCCAGATCAATCACAGCTGCTCCCTCAAAGTCAGGGCTGGAAGACGGGGGGCTGATTCGTTCACTGCCTGTGTGTGTGTGTGTGTGTGTGTGTGTGTGTGTGTGTGTGTGTGTGTGTGTGTGTGTGTGTGTGTGTGTGTGTGTGTGTGTGTACGTGTGCATTTGTAGATGATGGTGAAAAGGTGCCATAACTGCCCCATCCATGAAGCCTCTACAGATTAGTTGAGTCAATGGCTCTAGGAATCTCTAGTAATCTCTAGTATTCTCAACAGAAATGCAAATGTGGAATGTATTGCCATGACAATAGCTTTTGCAGTAGAAATTCAAGCAAATATTGTCAGTCACATGCTCAGCTTGTACATGTACATGCCACACACTTTTGTAGGTTTGTCTGATGGAGATGGTTTCTGGAGGGGTCCATATGCCGGACAGCTGCAACGCTGGAGGGTCCCACGTGTTCAACCGAGTACTGGTGTAGTTGTACTCCAACTGAAATAGAGAGAGGCCTGCGGTGTGTGTGTGTGTGATTGTGTGTGTGTATGATTGCGCGTGTGTGTGCATGTGTGTGCACATGTGTGTGTGTGTTTGCTGTGTGTGTGTGTGTGTGTGTGTGTGTGTGTGTGTGCGTGCATGTGTGCATGCGTACGTGTGTGTGGTAGTTCAGCTGAGTACCTTTCAATAGCTGCGTGATGATCTCGGACTGCTCGGGGTCTCTCAGCACTGCGTCACCTCCATAGTGGAACCTGGATGCAGGGACCAGAACATGCAGCGTCATCCTCAGTCTTCCTCTTCACTCAACCCCTTACCTCCCACCTCTCCCTCACAACCCCTCCCCGTCCCTCCCTCACTTCTTCCTTCTTTCCCTTCCACTTCTCTTCCCCTCCCTTTCTCCACTCCCTCACCTCTCCTTTCTCCCTCCTCTCCTC
Source organism: Axinella damicornis (assembly GCA_963931865.1). NCBI lineage: Eukaryota > Metazoa > Porifera > Demospongiae > Axinellida > Axinellidae > Axinella > Axinella damicornis. Next base: position 2,217,241 of record OZ007514.1, on the reverse strand, counting down.
CCTCCCAACCTCCCCCCCCCCCCCCTTCCCTCCCTCCCTCTTTCCCTTCCAATCCCTCCCCTTCGATACCCATCCCTTACGCCAGGAGTCCGGGGTGTCTCTGGAGATCCTGTAAGAATGTCAGCATTAATCCCTTTGCTAGCATCAGTCTCACCCAGGACTGTGTGTGTGTGTGTGTGTGTCAGTGTGTGTGTGTGTGTGTGTGTGTGTGTGTGTGTGTGTGTGTGTGTGTGTGTGTGTGTGTGTGTGTGTGTATGCGTGCGCGCGGTGGGTGGTTGATGAAAAGCTATGTGCTAGTATTCGGTTTGCAGACTACAAATGCCTGGGATGAGAGGGTAACGAGGCACACAAGGAATAATTATGGATGGATGTACAATCCTTCACCATAGAAACTGGAGGGCAAGACATATGCAATGCAATCAGCAAGCAGTATTGAGATGTACGTGCCCTTCAGTTGCCATAGTGACAGATGGTATGGAATCCATCTATACATACAACTGTGGAGGAGTTAATTGAGGTCATGTGACCCTAAAAAGGTAAATCGACCTGCAGTACAATCTTGATCTGGTCCTCAAAAGATATATAGCTAGATAAAAGGTTGGAGACCCACCAGCTGCGAGCTAGGATTGGTTGAGGGGGTTTCCTGGTTTACTTTAGCACATCAGTTGGCTTTCTACCTACTTTGTTGTACACACTTGTAACACCCAAACAATCAAAAGACAAATGGTACATCCTCTCCCAATGAACATCACTGTGGGAATTTCTCACCCGGCACTTCTTGATGTCGGACTCTGAGTTCCGGAGCGCATACAGCTGTAACTTGATCTCGTCTGAGACCAGAGGATCCACAAACGTCCAGAATGACTGTACGGAGATTCGAGAATGGAATAATGATCATTGACTAGCAGCCTGGTTCATAAAGTTCTTACGAACTTAATTAACTATTGGCAACAGTGAGATTTTCAACAGTTTTGCTGGCAATGTTCCAGCCATTCCAGCCATTCCAGCCGCCAATGATTAGCCAAAATCAGGTTCAATAATAGCATTCCCAGCCCACGCAGGAGGAGGGAACTCCCTTCTCCCGTGCGGACTGGGAATGAGGCTAGGTCAATAACTACTGCATCTGATCTGGCAAACTAACATTTACACAGTGCGTGGGAGTCAGGGGTTTTTTTCACTCAGAGTAATGAAACACAAAGCTATCAGCATTTCTCCGCTTGGTACTGTAGATGGTGAAAAGCTTCCAGTAGCTTGCAAAAACATCACGGAGGATTTAGAATCCAGGCCCAATGGTGTTTGCACATTTGTTCCAAAAAGAGCAGTCTGCATCCAGTGTTTCTGCAAAACCACACTTGGTAAGCAAGTCGTTATCTCCAGTAATCTCTAGTAATCCCTAGTAATCTCCAGTAATTTCTAGTAATCCCTAGTAATCTCTAGTAATCCCTAGTAATCTCTAGTAATCCCTAGTAATCCCTAGTAATCTCAGAAATGACGGACTCTTCACTTGACCACTGGCAACACAAGGCTGATGAAATGGAAGGCAGAGAATTTCAAGATGAGTGTTTCATAACACTGATTTGAAGAAGGTATATGAACGACAAGCAGGTGGTTTGCCACACACAGTGGTTTGCAGTGCTGTGCAGTGGTTTTCCAGATGTACAATGGGCTCTTTCAAGTGGCTTAGAGTCATCAGCTGTCTAAACTAACTGTCCCTTACAACTGCCTGGTCAGATGATGACTCAGACCCACAACATAGCTGCTTGCCATAACTGCATCAGATATACAAGCTATGACAAATATACAATGTGATTATCTAATCAAGCCTTCTTTTGAAAATCAAGCAAGGGTTTAGCCTCCAACCCTGGGTTTGAGGCTAGCTGGGTCAGAGAACTCACTGGCTGAGGAGGGGTTAGGGAATCAGCATTTAGTACTCTCCATAACTGACCCTAGAGCATAGGAAGAGGGAGGGAGGGAGGGAGGGAGGGAGGGAGGGAGGGAGGGAGGGAGGGAGGGAGGGAGGGAGGGAGGGAGGGAGGGAGGGAGGGAGGGAGGGGGGAGGGAGGTAGGGAGGGAGGGAGGGGGGAGGGAGGGGGGAGGGGGAGGGGGAAGAGAGGGAGGGAGGGAGGGAGGGAGGCAGCGGAATGAGGAAGAGAGGCGAGGGAGGAAGCGGAATGAGGAAGAGAGGCGAGGGAGGAAGGAGAAGAGAAGGAAACATGCACAGAGAAATGGTAAATACATAGCAATGACTGCATCTCTCTCAATCCTAAGAGTAAGGATTCACTACACAGCAATTCCATGCAAACATGTGATGCAAACTGAACCCATGGACACTCCCTGTATTGCCAACTAAACTAGGTACCTCCTAGCAAGCATCCACCCCGTGGGCTTCTATTGCCTCCTACAGGTACTGTTACAACAATCATACGCTGAAGCCAGGATGGTGTATAATATGACACTGTGCAATAGGAGAGGGAGAGGGAAGGAGGGGAGGGGGTGGAGGAAGCAGGGAGGAGGGGAAAAGATGGGAGGGGGTGGAGGAGGGAGGGAGGAGGGGGAAAGATGGGAGGGGTGGAGGAGGGAGGGAGGAGGGGGAAAGATGGGAGGGGTGGAGGAGGGAGGGAGGAGGGGGAGAGGGGAGGGGGTGGAGGAGGTAGGGAGAAAGGGGAAAGAGGAGAGGGGGTGGAGGAAGGAGGGAGCAGGGCGAGGGGGAAGAGGGGAGGGGGTGGAGGAGGGAGGAAGGAGGGGGAAAGAGGGGAGGGGGTGGAGGAAGGAGGGAAGAGGGGGAAAGAGGAGGGGAGGGGGTGGAGGAGGAGGAAAGAGGGGAGGGGGTGGAGGAGGGAGGGAGGAGGGGGTGGAGGAGGGAGGGAGGGGGGAAAGAGGGGAGGGGTGGAGGAGGGAGGGAGGAGGGAGGGAGGAGGGAGGGAGGAGGGGGAAGAGGGGAGGGGGTGGAGGACGGAGGGAGGAGGGGGAAAGAGGGGAGGGGGTGGAGGGAGGGAGGAGGGAGGGGGAGGGAGGGGAAGAGGGGAGGGGGTGGAGGAGGGAGGGAGAACATACCTTATTCTTGAGCTCATGCAGGAACACTGCTTCAAGAATATCACACAGCTGCTCCCCGCTCACATCACCACTGCACATACGTACGGAATTACATCACATGACATCACTTTATGATCACATGACCTCATACAGCATATCTACATGTAGCCACATGGAATTCATTCACACAAATCATCAGTACATGTACATCTAAGAAGAGCTTACCTTTCAACAATCTTTGTACGCACATGTTGTTGCTGCAACTGAGGGGGAGAAGGAAGCAATTATGCAATGTGAATTTAAATCCAGCTGATAACCATCTAAGGAGGGCAGGGTGTTTTCTCTGGCAACACATATTGATGCACAAACTCACAAGTACTGCCTGATGAGAAACATGAGCTTGTTTCAGTTTTGGCCACCAATGGAGTGAAGCAATCACCATTTCCACATATTTCCGTTTCACATAATTATGGCAGAAATTTTGATGGGCAAGCAGATTCGGGGGGGGGGGGGGGGGGGGGGGGGGGGGGGGGATCTCTGCTTCAATTTATGTACTAGTGTATCAGTGGGGTGAGTCCGGGTGAGCTGGGTACGCACGAAACGCTATAATAATAAGCAGAGAGTGGCACTGTTGATCCCACTTGCTAGGTAACTAGGGTTAGGGTGGGGATGTCAGCCGATTTCCAGACACAGTTCCAAGCTCTCACTCTCCAGGAGCAGTTCTTCCTAGGAGCAGTTCTTCATAGGGTATGTATGCACATTTACTATAAATCGGAAGAATTACTAAAGGAGCAAGTTCCATGTCTGGAAATCCCCTCCCTTACCTTACGCCCATCATTCTGCACGTTAGGGGCTCACTGGTACGTTTCATACTCCCTACAACTGTGTTGCCACTGTCTGTGATGCGAGATGAAAATGTTCTATCCTATGATGCAATACTCCTCCTCTCATACACACACTATCGCACACTCGATACTCCCACAGGAAATTATTTGAATACATACTCTTCTGATCGCACTGGCCAGCTCTGAGCAGAGTACGCTTTTCCTATCCTTCTTGACCATCTTCCTGCTGCCCTTCTTGTTCTCCTTGTTCTCCATCACGGACTGCAAGGCGCTGAACATAATAAATAGAATTCACGACGAAGTCTTGCGCGCGGGAAGAACTGCTTTGTACTTGTGGGGTCGTAATTGGTCTCCGCGAGGGTGTGTGGTCTGGGCACGAGACAAGTCGTCGTTCCCATACCATACACAGCGTGTAGATATGACATGGGAACGTAGCCGGTAAGCACGTGTTGTGATGGATTACAGGGAGAAGTCTACCTACCCTGTGAGGGAGAGAGAAGTGCTTTACAGGCTTATTGTGAGGTAAGGTAGATTGCCACTTGGCCTCTAGGGACCCCTGCTCACAAACCGTAGATAATATAGTCTCACCACACACACACACCATGCAAAATTATGCACACACACACGTATCCATCACCCCTCCAGCCAGCTGCGTTATGACGGCTACGAGACCGCTGCCTCCTCTCTCTCGGGCATCATCTCCTCCTTCCCCCCCACTGCCCCCTCCTCTCGCCTCAGCCACCTCGTGCAGCTGGGACTAAAGACTGAGGGAGAGGGTACGTCTGTCTCATTCCCGTGCCCATACTGGACTGGGAATTAGACTCTAGAGTAATTTTTTTTTGTTCTGCGGACTTTATTCTCTCTCTGCTTACATCAGAAAGCTGTGGTTCATTCTCTGCAGCTGCCACCAACCCCGAGATGGCAGACATGCTCCCTCACATGCGGCGGCAGGGTGTCATGGACCTTGAGTTTGAGAGTGATGGTAGGTACACATACATGCACACTATTGGCAAGGTTGACCGTTCCCCCTCGTGGCACTGTAGAACTCCTTCCACTTTCTCATCCTGCTCCTCCTTCCCCTTCCTCTCTTCTCCTCCCTCCCCTCCTCCTCCCTCCCCTCCCACTCCTCCCTTTCCCTCTTGTACCTCCTCCACTTCTGCTCCTCCTCCTCCCTCCCCTTTCCTCCTCTCATATTCCCTCTACCGTCTTTCTCTTCTGTCTTCCATCACCCTCCCTTCTTTTCATTTCCTCCTCTTCCTTCCTTCTCCCTCCCTTCCCTTCCTCACCCTCCCTCTTACCCTCGTATCTCTATCCTCTGTCTTCTTCCATCTTCTCTCTTCTGTCTTTGATCACCTCCCTTTCATTTCCTTCACTTCTCCCTTTATCCCTCTCAGAACCAGTCAACACCCCCCCAGCCCACCGGCACGAAGTCACGTATGTAACAACGCACAAAGGACCTTCACTAGCCGCCACGTTTAGTCAAGACGGTGAGTCAGAGTATCGAGTGAATCCCGAGATGAGACACAACACGACAACTGCACATTGACTGCAATGAATATCATTATACCTACAGCAAGTGGGAGGGGAGGGAGGGAGGATGGGTGGAGGGAGAGAGCAAGGGAAGGAGGGAGGGAGGATGGATGGAGGGAGGGAGCAAGTGAAGGAGGGTGAATGCACCTAGATTATCGGGGTTTGTCCATGCGTGCTTCTTCAGGTCGGCTGGCTGCTACTGCGTCTGCTGATTGTTCTATTAAGGTGAGTGGTATTAGGAAGAGATAGGTTGTTGGGTTGGCGTAGGTGTGTGTCAAGTGTTTATGGGAGTGTTTGTGTGTGTGTGCAGAGGGTAGCTGATTACACAGGACATTAATTTTGTGTTCTACATGTGGACCATATGATCCCTACTCTCCCTCATTCCCCTCTTCCCTCTCCCCCCCTCCTCCCTCCCACCCTCCCTCCCTCCCTCCCTCCCCCTCCCTCCCTCCCTCCCTTCCTTCCCTCCCTCCCTCCCTCCCTCCCTCCCTCCCTCCCTCCCTCCCTCCCTCCCTCCCTCCCTCCCTCCCTGTGTGTTTGCTGTGTGTCTGGTAATATGAACAGGTATTGGATGTTGACCGTATGATCTCAAAGACTGCACTGGGTCACCAACAAGACCTACACCCTGTGATCCGGACATTATACGACCATGCTGACGTAAGACACATAGTATAACTGCTGTATGTAGCCATTCAGAGGATGTCACAAAATTCACCCATATTTGAACTAATGATAATTCACTAGTAATAAGTTATCCATAACAGCTTATTCAAATGTTGTCCTAAGCAGCTGCTCTTTACCGGCACAGGCAGTTGTTGCTCTGGATTTCCACCCAAATGTCTCTGTGCTTGCGTCGGGTAGCCAAGACTGTGCGGTGAAATTCTTTGACTACTCCAAGCCCTCGGCAAAGCGGTCTTACTGTGCCATCAATGAGGTAGCCCCGCCCTACAGCCTCATGTTTCATCCCTCCGGGGATTACATGCTTGTGGGAACTGAACAGTCTACACGTGAGTAACACATTATGGTGTGGTCGACTCTGACTTGTTATACTTTTCCGTCGGAGTACGATCAGATTCACATGCCAGTTGGGTCTGATCTGCTTCGGCCGAGTTCCAATGTTCTGTAATGCTCTATTGGCATGACCCACCCCACATGTGCACACCTCCCCCTCCACACACACACACACACACACACACACACACACCACATACCAACACACATGCACACATCTGCCCCCTCCGCACATACCACACCCTCTCCCCTCCACACGCCTCTTCCCTCCACACGCCTCTCCCCTCCACACGCTCACAGTACGCCTTTACGATGTGAACACTCTTCAGTGTTTTGTGTCAGCTGATGCCAGAGATCAGCATAAGGCATCAATTACGTCAGTGAGTTTGTCGAGTGGTAGTCATGTGATAGTCATGTGATTGAACACACTTCAGTGTTTTGTGTCAGCTGATGCCAGAGATCAGCATAAAACACATCAGTGAGTTTGTCAAGTGGTAGTCATGTGATAGTCATGTGATTGAGCACACGCAGTGTTTTGTGTTAGCTGATGCCAGAGATCAGCATAAGGCATCAATTGCATCAGTGAGTTCGTCAGTTGGCAGTCGTGTGATAGTCCTGTGATACGTGGTTAATTCAGTAAGAAACGTAGCCTCGTACCCAGGGCCTGGGAGTTCTGGTCACGTGCAGTGCCATCAGGTAGATAGATGGTAGACACATGGAGGGTGGTGCCCAATGAAGAATCTCGATGTCCTGTCTTGTATTGTCCATCCAAAGGCTGATTAATAAAGCTGTTCACAAGGCAGTTGATTAATACATTCGTTGTTCACGACGCCAGGGACTGATCAATGCAAAACTCATTGTTTGGCAGAATGTATGCTTCTGCAAGTACATGTATATCATGTGATGTTCACATGACTCATTATGATCCCTCCAGGTTCATTACTCATCGGATGGCAGGCTGTATGCGTCTGCAAGTAAAGATGGCTGTATAAAAGTAAGCTTCCCACTCCCAGGGAAGAATGGTAATTGATTTGTGCTGTTTGTTTCGGCTTCAGATTTGGGATGGCGTGAGCAATCGCTGTATAAACAGCTTCATAGAGGCACACAACAAGGAACAGGTGAGATGAACGTGAATTCCCTAACGTGAATTCCTTATTTAGTTACACCAAAATGTTCTCTTCTTCAGTGATGATGTCCATCCCCATTAATGGGGCCCATGAAAACCTTATGCATTGGAAATATGGCACTCCTGGGATAACTTATAAAATCAAAATAAACTGAACTGGTGTGGTGTTCTCCAAATTTCATCGTCGCTTAGCAACCAATTCACTTTCAACATCAACACGTCACACACTCAAACACCAGAAATTCCAGTGCTATTTTAACTCCTGCAGCCTTTTATCATAACAAATAGACAATGTTCCCCATCGTGTGACCGATCGGATTACAGGGGTACAGTTCAGCAATGGTTGTGGCGTAGTTCACAAGGGGACATTTTGGTGCAACTGTGCTAAGCTGTTAAGGATCACATGACCACATTGAATTTCATTGTGTAGGTATCCTCGGTGAGGTTCTCTAAAAATTCTAAGGTAAGACATTCCCTCCATTCTCGTTGTCATATCTTACCTGCATACTATATACATGTGCTAGTGGGGCTTGCAATCTAAATCAGCTGCATTGTACGTGTAGCACATCCACTTCCGGGAGTGTGCTGGATGAGATACCGTATAGCGGGTTTCTTTCACGGGAGAAAACTTTCACGAATTGCTTGAAAATCACATTTTCGTGGAGAGAAATTTCGCGTATGCGGTAACCGAGTTTGCCACACCCACTAATGCCACATAGGAATGTGACTCGAGAATTACAGAGCGAGAAAAGCAGGCAAGAAGATACAGAGCTACGCAGTGGAGTCCATAGCGAATGGTAGCTGTCACGCCATGCTCGGCAGCTCATTTTGCTATCTGCGCCTTCTGTTTGAGAGTGAAGTAGTCCGACGTCACCCGGTTCATCCCCCTGCCTTGCTGGGTAGATCTATAGTACCTGTTTCACCTCTTTGACAGTCGTGATGGTCGACAGAGGTACAGCCGTTGATACTGAACCGTCCAGCTTTGGTAAAACAGAATCAGCACGCTGGAAAAAAGCGAACAGGGCCATTATCGGCATGTCGTGATGTCCGGAACCAATTCCAGGTTGGTTTTTACGGATAAAACTTTCGCGAATCGCCGAATCGCCACAGAAGGTGAAATTCATGAAAGTTTTCTCCTGCGAAAGAAACCCGCTATACAGTACTTAGTCTGTGGTGCTACTTATACTTTTAAATGTCTCTTGCTCGCTGGACATCCGGTGAGCGAGAGCAAGGATCTGGCTCGATAAAGTTGGGACAAATGTGATCTTGCGGTTTGTTCTACACATCCATTTGTTGTCTGTTACTGACATTGTTTCTCCGACAGTATGTGCTCTCCAGTGGTCAGGATGGCAACGCCGCATTGTGGGAGCTGTCAACAGGTAACACACAGTTCATAGCCCCATTCCCAGGCCTTCGCCACCTCCAGTCTTCAAAAATGTTCGTACGGTGCTAATTTTCGTATATTTCGTATGAAGCCTAGAGATACGAAAATAAAAATTGCGAAAATTTTAACTGTCGAAATTTTAACGTCAAATTTTCAACGGGCAATCGAACACGTGGAAACGGCGAGCAAGCGATGGCATTTTATAACGGTACTTCTAGCCTTTGAACGGCCTGGCAGACTCCAGTGGACCCGTCTACACCTGTTAGCCTGCTACGATAGCTAACGAGACTCAGCATGGGAAGTGCGACAAATTACATACGCGTAGTGCTAGGGGGCGTGGCAATGCGCAGGAAATTAAAATACGAAAATTTCTGCTGAGGGGCTTATGGCCATTTATACGAAATCTAAGAAACATTCCTCTATACGGATACTATACTGGCCTGAGAGTTTAAATACATGCATGATGTCAGATAGGCTGAGAGTAGACACACAGGAACCAGTACCTGACAGTGATTATATACCTTTTATGTCAGCCCATCCCCAGTGTCCTGAATTACAAATGGCATTGATGTTGCTCGCTGACAATGGATGGAGGTTATAAGAAAAGGTTTTGGGACCCTTCGTCAGGCACCACCCCCTGTGTGTCTACCTGACGTCACACGTGATTATTGTGGTTTTGAGTCTGTGTGCATCTCTTCTGTTCCTTGCAGGGCGGCCTCTGAATACCTATCAGCCGTCCAAGTCCCCCAAACTGCCGTACAAACCTTGTGCAGTGTTCACACACACTGAAGACTATGGTGAGTTGACAGTTGGATTCATTCCCTCCTATGAACTTTCCTGTAATGCCTGTGTAAGTAAAGTTGTGTTTGTGCAAATAGCTGGCTATGTCACTCCATGATACTTATGTACGTGAATTTTGACCTTTTGGAAATCGTGCCTCAACAAGCTAGGATTTAGGAAGCAGTGTTCTCAGGATTTTTACATAGGGCGGGGGGGAACAAGGTGTACGGTTTATCTGTCCATGTCCCTGCGCTGTTTCTCTGCTTTGTGCCGTGTTGCTTGCAAACGGAAAACAACAGACCGGCAACAGTAGACGCAGAACTGTCGTACACTGGAATGTACCACTGATAATCCGTCTTCCATTACGTGTCATAGCTGATCTTGTGCTTGCTTCGTGTTACAAAGCCATCAGAGCTCGACGACTTTGAGCGATGCCTTTGCTTTAGCCGTCTCGATCGTGAACACGTGGCGCCTCGAGTAAATCTATTCATATGTGCACGGCGTGCACATGAATAATGGACGGCCGCACAGGATTACTAAGCGCGGCGGGGCGCCACGGTTCCGCGCTTTAACGAGAACACTGGGAAGCAACTTGAGACAGCTGCTGACAACCCTTCATAGCGTTTGCTGTCTGTATATAACGGTCCAGTCCACAGTCTTAGACTACCGTAGTCCACAGTCCACGGTCCAGACAGACTCGTGCAAGAAGTTGATTTCTCACTCCAGTGTTCATGGGAGAGGCTAGACAGCAACAGCAGGTGGTTCTGTGTTGGGACACCAGGACTACACAGCCATGTACTCCTCTGGTCACAGGTGTGTGGGGGGTAGTAGTGGACGGGTGGTGTGTGGGGGGTAGTAGTGGACGGGGGTAGTAGTGGACGGGTGGTGTGTGGGGGTAGTAGTGGACGGGTGGTGTGTGGGGGTAGTAGTGGACGGGTGGTGTGTGGGGGGTAGTAGTGGACGGGGGTAGTAGTGGACGGGTGGTGTGTGGGGGTAGTAGTGGACGGGTGGTGTGTGGGGGGTAGTAATGGACGGGTGGTGTGTGGGGGTGGGTGATGTGTGGGGGGAGTGGGGAAGTGGAGAGGGTTGTGGAGTGTTCCTTCAAGACCATGGTTGCTTGCGAGGAGGACTGGAATAGTCAGGGTGAGCAGCTTTCCTTGGATGGTCTCTGATGCGGTTACTAGGGGGATGAGTGTGGGATACCAGGGGATGGGTGTGGCATGGTTACTAGGGGGATGGGTGTGGCATGGTTACTAGGGGGATGGGTATGGGATTGTTACTAGGGGGATGGGTGTGGGATGGTCACTAGGGGATGGGTGTGGGATGGTCATGATGGTCATGATGGGTGTGGGATGGTCACTAAGGGATGGGTGTGGGATGGTCGCTAGAGGGATGTGGGTGGGATGGTCACTAGGATCGTGGGTGTGGGATGGTCACTTGGGAGATTGGTGTGATGGACCAGGTAACTCTCCACGTCACACAATGTAGCTGCTCTTGTACCATTGTTGTACACAGGCCACCTGGCAACCATCCGATGTCTCTCTCACTCCCCGACTGCCCCAGCCTTCATCACTTGCAGTGAGGACTGCCGGATCCGTTTCTTCTACTACAAGGGACAGTGACTCTGAATTAGAGTTTATTTTATCTCTCCCTTCTATACATCTGCTCTTAAATTTTTGGGATGGTGGTGAGGAGCTGATCATTTTAAAGCTGTAATTTGTCTTGCAGGTACAGTGAAACCTGTCTAATGTGGTCACCTGAGGACCAAGTATATTTGGCCTCATTCGAGAGGTAGGTAGCTGGAATATAGGTGACCTCTTTAAAGCGGTCGTGTGTCATTACTGATCTTGCTCCGATCCATTCCAACGTATTGATATGTAATGGATAGATGCAGTCAGATTATTGCACATTCATTGTCCAGATCTGTCGTCTTGCTTCATGGCTACTAAAAGTTCACACGAGAACACAGTCATACCTAATTTCATATCTGGGACTAGCTAGCTACCCCACGGCCTTAATTTGAAAGCTGTAGACCTCACTAGTAGCTAATTCAGGAAATAATTTTGTATACCATCAAAGTACGTATACATGTACACAGTCAGTATATACAACTTAGCTCAAGTAGCTACTAAGCTAGCTTGGGAGCTTTGCTCAACTATATAGGAAAGCAGTACTGATTGTCATCATAATAATATTGTCTCCGAGACGACTAGTTTGTTTTGCAAGCAGTTACAAAGTTGACCCCAATATAGTCATCTTTGTTTACCCGTATTGGAATATCATGTCGTGCCTGTGATACTACCTTCACATCACAGAAGCCAGCCTGTTTCAGCATTGCAGATATGACTTCTTTCGGAAACAATATGCCAGAGGTGGTTTGAGTCCCTACACGGAATAAATATCGGGTTGGTGATCCCTTCCCCTCACGTTCACTAAGCACAATCTTACCACCAGGCTTGACCAGAGCACACAGCCTGAACATTGCAGCTTGGTATTCTTCCTTCGTTGTACAGGCAGCTGGCAGGCAAAAAAACTCTGTTATGATATCGTATTGATTGACATATTGTGTGGGGATTGGTGGATCCCTGTGAACATCACACGGCACAACAGCTTTGATGACTTTGCGCATCAGCTCTGCTCGTATTGGCACTTCTTCCTCACTCTTGCCCTCCAGATCAACCACAACATATTTGATAAAAGGCGTCCAATCATAAGCCTTTGGATCATTATTCAACCACTGCAACAGTGCCTCACGGTTTGCCTCGGCAAAGTCAGAGAGAACAATCTCAGATGCGTAGGGTGCGGCACTGATGGCGTGGGAAATGACAGGTCCACTGCCGACGTCAAGAATCTTGAGCTTTGTTTCACTTGACTTGTAAGATTGGTAGAACGTGTGCACCTGTTTCATAACAAAACTTCGAACTTGCAAACGATCATCAGTTAAATATGCTTGGAGATAGGCCTGAGGGTCACACTTGTTGTGGCTGTCTTCTCCTGTCAAAGGGTTTGTAGTGCATCTATAATGAGAGTAAAATTTAAGAGTGGGTCCACCAACTGTTTCAATACCTTCGAGTTTCTTCGTACCTAGCCTTGCTCCCAGACCCCCGCCCAGCATTTGGTCACTTGCACTAGTATACTGCAGACAACAGTTGAAGCTGGGCGGGGCCTGGGAACAAGGCTACTTCATAACGTTCTTCATTCATGATCACTATGGCGATCACACTACTGCAGGAAGCTATGGTATTTTAATTGCAGCAACTTGATCAATGCCCTCAAGTTCTTCATGACCTATATGATCACCAAATTCACTGCAGCAGAAAGCCATGGTTATATACCCACGCATCATTGGTTAAGTTTCTAGCTTAATAATTAATTAGGGCCGTAGCTAGTGGTCAGGCCCCTCCATGGGCATAGGCTGAAAATTGGAAAGGGGGTTTCTAAGCGCTGCCGAAGGTAGTGAGTAGAGGCGCATAGCAGGAAAAAATGTTCACAGTCGTTTTTCAGTTACCTGATGGGTGCTTTGCACTGCACTTCCACTGTTTTCTGGTTTCCGGAGCTGGACTTCGGACTTGGTCATATATGTCTCACAAAAAAACGCCTCCGTAAGTGTCGTGTCGCCCCATGCAGTCATGCAAATTATTGGACCGGCTGCATTGGCAGGGGACATTAAAAAATTGACTGACTGTGCATGCATGAAATACTCGTTCTGCATTGCATTGCACTCTCTCACGCTCGCCCCACAATGCCATGCATTCTCCTAGTTAGGATCAGGAAAGGTCTATCTCGCAGATGCAGTTCGCAGCGCGCCGCCCTCTCCGCGCGCGCCGCGAACGTCTGGCCCGCGAGACTATAAAAGGTCAACCTTGGCATCCTCCTCTGAGTCAGGCTAGCTGTCACACATGGCCTACCTGCACGCGTACGCTGCACACTTGTCCAGCACTATACCAGGACAGCTGAAATAAAGATGGCATCGACAGATGAAATCGTTGTCGCCCCGCGCCGCTGGGCATAGTGTTGTTAGTCTCGCGGGGCCAGACCCCCCGCGAGACTATAGTGTTGTGTGGTACCACCGTTGTATAGCAGAGACAATTCCCTGAATCCTACTGTTCACGGCTCATGGTGTTACGGTAGCCGGCCTACCCCTGGCCCCCTGACGTACGACTCGTCTATATGATATGAATGAATGAATTTTATTTTTCGGTCTCGTCACATGACGGCAGGCCATAAACTTTGACCTATGGGACCACACAGGAGGCTACATTGTGATAAAAACACAGTCATAATGCAGATGAGATTGTCAACTTATTTTAAGATTAGGGGTAGGAGGGGGGTTAGAGGTGGGGGTGGGGGTGGGGGTGGGGGTGGGGGTGGGGGGGGGGGGGTTGTCTTTTTTTTTGTCTTTTTTCTTTTCTTTTCTTTTTTTTCCCTTTTTTTTTTGATATGACGTGGGCTCGTTCACGCTCGCCCCAACTAAACTAATACTCCAAATGTACTATAACGAGGTAAATGATTCGCCTACTACAGTGGCAAATTATGTAAACAAAGTGCGCTTGCTTACCCACGGTATGTGCGCTTCTGTACGAGTTGGTCAGGTACTCTCCACAGCCGTATGGCAGCCTGCCGAAATAGTGGCAAACGAACGGGTATGAAAGTCGGAAACATTCTGCATTCAGCTAACAATCTCTAGTCTGGTTCCCAGCCCAAACCGCGAGTAAGGGTCTGGGCAAATGAACCGCGCTTCCGCATAGCCAAGAATTTCATTTGGTGTGCAGTGAGTAGGTGCGAAGCCGCAAGCGCGCGCGACGTCGCGACCGATGCATGAATACTGTTATTTTCCGTTCCGTTGGAACATGTCTGTCCGTTCCGCGCTCCGCGCCGCGTTCGGTGTTCCGCGATCCGTACTGTACAGTACGGATCGCGGAACACCGAACGCGGCGCGGAGCGCGGAACGGACGGACATGTTCCAACGGAACGGAAAATAACAGTACATGTAACATTATGTACGGGTGCGCGCGAGTATAACGCAGTCACACGCACTTTTCCCTAATCAAAGTTTTAATTTTTGCACTTTTGGAACTCTACTGTCTATCCCTGGGTGCACCGTATTTGTCTGGAGTGACAACGTTCTACTGCAGAGTAAGGTTATGCACGTGGAAAGCGCTATGGAGGGTCCATATACTGTTTCAGAATAGAGGATAATAGTTTAACGACACAGAGCAAGCCACAGCAGCTCATGAGAACTTGGTGCATAAACTATTTAATTTTGTATAGGCCTACAGTTGCAAAGAATTTGTAACTAGTTATCACTGCTCTCACTAGCATAACCATTTGGTTCTAGTCAGCACTTCCCAATTTGGAGCAGCTGTAATATCCTGTTGTCAAACTGTTGCTAAAACTTATAGATCTCAGACAGCATATAGATATATACCTGCTACATGTAAGAAAGACTGCATGTGCCCTGCGTACGCATGTGCGAAGTGGGGTTAGGCAATCGTTTTTGTCCATCATCTGTCTGTCTAGTGAAAAAATAATAATTGAAATTGCAATGGATATGGGTGTGGGATGATCACAATGGGTATGGAATGTGGGATGGTCACCAAGGGGATGGATGTGAGTAACTCAGTGGCACATCATGCAGCTGCTCTTGTAGCTACACCTGCATGTCTCTCCCACTCCCAGCCTTCATCACTTGCAGCTGAATTGAAGATATTTGATTGATTAAATATTGTAGTACCAAGGCCACTAGGGTAGTGAAATTCAATGAATACTGAGCCCCAGATAATCGCCATGTTCGTAAAGCTTCCATGTTCCATTGACCACAATTACCGAGTTGTTGCAGTCTGCTAACCAGCAACTGATTCTGTACCATTCTACCTACGAAGTTGTATTCATCAGAGAGAGTATTGTCCCTTCAGCTAGGAGGCAGTGCACGTACTGATGCCATGCAGGGACTTTCCCTGTGTTGCCGGATATAGGAGGTAGGCACTGCCTTGGAAATTGGCGGCATCGATATCAGGAAAGGGGCCTACCACGACCAAGCTGCGGATGCAGCTTGGTCGTTAAAGCTTTTATTTGCCAGTCTAGTATATATCATTTCCATTGATCGGCCTGTGAAGTTTGGTTCTGAGTTTTACCGCACAATCACACTGATCACTATAGTGCAAGTGCTGACGTGTGTGTGTGTGTGTGTGTGTGTGTGTGACAGTGTGTGTGTGCGTGTGTGTGTGTGTGCGTGTGCGTGTGCGTGTGTATGTGTGTGTGTGCGTGTGTGTCATGGTGTGTGCGTGTGTGTGTATGCATGTGTGTGTGTGTGTGTGTATGTGTGTGTGTGTATGCATGTGTGTGTGTGTGTGCAAAAGGGGTTGTGTTATGTAGTGTCAGAATATACCAGAAGTTTTGTGACATACCAATAATTGAATTTAACCCTCAACTGCAGCACGCACTTCACTACTTTGCAAATGCCAACGTTTGTCAACACTATATACGCATGCAGCCTCAGACTACTTAGCCTCGTTCCCAGGAACGGCCTGGGAATGAGGCTACAGACTACTGCTTGAAAATGGTTTTCTTTCTGAAGTATCCCATTTTTGGCCGTTCCACTGCAGTGGCTGAGCTTGGAGCACCCACACTCCCATCCAACAGGAGATGGAGACTGAAAACAGCTACAACAACAGCTCGAATCGCCATCACTACTGTTATGAATACCTAGAGTCACAACGAAAAAACCCAGCAATTACCAGCAAAACAAAATCCCGTAATCTTCTTGCTGAGAGTGATCCTTGTGCAAATGATCTAAATTACTACATTATTATGAGCAAGCAGACCCTGCTATGTACTAGCTATAATGCCAGAGTCCCTAAATGGAGTAGCTGCACATACATGTAGCTACAATTGAAGTTGCTACAATTAAGGCATGGGAAGTTTACTTAGGGTCAAATGCATTGATTACAGCACCATCATTCATTGAGGATGGTGCTACGTGAGGGAGAAATGTAAACGATCTGCACTGGTCCAGGGTCTATCTTGAGTGGCTACTGCAGTTCACATGGCAAGGATCTTTGTCTGTGACTACGCCCCTTTGCTATTGCTAGCAGCCTCCAGTAATCTCTGGTAATCTCTTGTAATCTCTAGGAAACTAGGAGTCTAAGTAGCTAAACTTTCCAAGCCTTGCAGAAAATCCAATTGTTGTTGTTGCTCCATGACTGTGTGTATTGCCATAGCTGGCTGTCACAATCAAGGGACTACGTATTCTATTTCTATTTGTCTGCAGTTGCAATAATTATTCTGGTGACATGCGTCATTGTCAATGACGTGTAGCTGGGGACCACTTGTGTTTCACCTTCACAAATCAACTGAGTCTATATTATGTAGCTAGCTTGCATAATTATTGTAATGTGTAGCAAAATAACAAAATTGAAGGTAAAATAATAAAGTCACATGCTGTTGGTGTCCACACACTGTTCACAAATCAGCTGCTTTCACACACCTAAATACTAGTTCGAAATAATCTCATGAAGTTCATTCCTTCAGCTTTATCGATGATACTCGATTCTGTGTTAATATGGTACCAAGACCACTAGGGTAGTGATACCCCGGGGGAACTTCAATGCTGGACCCTAGATAGTTGTAACTGTCATAAAGCTTCCACACTCCATTGACCACAATTACAGAGCTGGCTCTGTTATTGAAATTAGATTCAGTCTGCAGATTAGCAACTGATTCGTATAGTACCACCATTCGACCTGCGAAGTTGTATCCATCAAAGAGAGCTATTGCTACTGTCCCTTCAGCAGGCAGTGCACGTACGGATGACAGGGACCTCCCCTGTGCTCCCCAAGCCAGATTAGAGTAATATTCTCCTGGATATAGGAGGTAGGCATATCCTCCGAAATTGTCGGAAGAATAGAATAGCCAGGAGCAGGTGCCTACCACTCGTGCAGATGCAGCTTGGTCATCAAAGCCTTCGTTTGCAAGCCTAGCATTTTGTGTGTGGATCACTTCTACTGATCGGCCTTTGAAGTTTGGTTCAGAGTAGAGTTTCACCGCACAGTCACACTGATCACTGTAGTGCAAGATGTGTGTGTGCATGTGTGTGTGTGTGTGTGTGTGTGTGTGTGTGGTATATATGTGTGTGTGTGTGTGTGCATGTGTGTGCAAAAGAGATTGTACAATGTAGCTAGCTATATATAGTGTCAGAATACCAGAAGTTTTGTGACCAAAATTATTAGCATACCAATAATTTAACACGCAACTAGCTACAGCATGCACTTCACTATAACAACATTATAGTTTGAACATCAATATTTGTCCACAACATGCAACCTTCATGGCAAGCTATAGCTAACTAGCTAGCTACTAGGTTGCTGAAATACAGCTACCTTTCTGAGGCATCTTGATTTGGCTGTTCCACTTCTTTTGTTGAATTTGCAATTGGAGCACCCACACTCCCATCCAACAGGAGGTGGAGACAGAAGACAGCTGCTACAACAGTTCGAATTGCCATCACTACTGTTGTGAATGCCAGGAGTATAGTTATAGCAACAACAAAAACCCACCAGCAAAACAAATCACCTATAGTCTTAATTCTTGCTGAGAGTAATGGCTGTAAGTTACTGAACTTGTAGCCGTATAGCTAGCTATATGAGCAGACCCTGCTATCAGTAGCCTGCTTTATACTGTAATGCCAATTCCCTTGAGAACACAGTAGCTACATGTCTGACTGCAACAATTGAAGTTGCTACAAGGGTGTGGAAAGTTTACCTATATGAGGTAGTTTATGAGTACTGCAGTTCACATGACAAGGACCTTTGTATAAGCAAGGACTGTGACAATGCCCTTTGCTGTGTATAGCACTTGTCTGACATCTAATGCAGCAAATTCAGTCGTTGTTGTGCTCCATGAGTGTGTGTATTGCCAATGGCTGGCTGTCACAATTAAAGGACTATTTTGATTGCAATATTCTGTTGGCCAAAATTATTGTAGCTATAGTTACCAGGAGTGGTTACCATACATGCGACCACCTTGTGTTAATAATATATTATTCCCCACTTCTCTCCCACCTCTCTCCCACCTCCCTCCGATCCCCTCCCCACCTAAACTAAGTCAGACGTCCGTCAAAACATAGTCCATCTTTGCAATGTATGCTGCGTATGTCTTTCAGCACTTAGCTATACCCTAAGCCCAATTCATAGGTCAGTTGTCACAGACATGCATGTGACTAACCACCTTGCATCATGAGTGTGAATACTCTTAATAGCTCTTGCATCATTCTTCACGGTGTTTAAGCTATAGAAGTGAGGAGTAACCCTCACCCAGTCTCATTTTCTCATTGCGGTAGCTATACGTAGCTGCAAAAGCATCGGACTTAATCACAACCAAGAAAGGTATGTATTGACTGCTCAGTCATACTGATGAAACCACATGCACATTTCTAGGTCACACAGGTTTCAGTGCAACAGCTACATCAGTGCATTTTCTCTCCATGTGTATTCAGGTTAGGTGCATGCTCTGAATTCTAAATGGTGGAAATGACTTCACTATCGCCCTCCCTCCTCTCACTGCTTGCACTCACTGGAGTATTGCTACTCCAAGTTCTTCTTCACATGCCAGCGAGTGAAGCAGCTACCGTCAATGTCAAGCAAGATAAGAACTTCTGTGACTCCCTTAAGCGTCTTGGACACCGTGGCAGACAGATAAGACACCTGATTAAGATGGG
Organism: Axinella damicornis; assembly: GCA_963931865.1. Lineage (NCBI taxonomy): Eukaryota > Metazoa > Porifera > Demospongiae > Axinellida > Axinellidae > Axinella > Axinella damicornis. Next base: position 2,197,817 of record OZ007514.1, on the reverse strand, counting down.
TGCCAGTTTGACTCTCTGTGGTGGCAGTGCCAGTATAAACACACAGGAACAACGGCAGCTGTCAGACGATCTGTTTCTCAGCGCTGCTGGACCAACCAATCCCGATGATGTTGAGGCTTTGACGGCACTTTACAATGCCACAAATGGCAAAGGGTGGCGTAACAGCGATCGCTGGCTGCAGGGAGACCCATGTAGCAATCATTGGAATGGGATCACATGCAGTCCACAGGGACGAGTCACTGGAATTGACCTGTTGAACAACGGACTCACTGGGCACATTCCACCCCAAATTGCCAAAGCATCAGAACTTTTGAAATTGATTCTATTTTCTAACAAGCTCACAGGAGAGATTCCTCCTGAGATCTATGCCATGAAGTCTCTCCAGGAGCTGAGCATCTATGACAACCAACTCACAGGTAGTCTACCGCAGACAATCTCAATGCCCAGCCTCACAACATTCTTTGTGTTCTTCAATCAACTTATGGGACCCTTACCATCTGTGTGGGACACTCCAAATTTAGTCGATCTTGACTTGGGTCACAATCCGCAGTTTTCTGGCCCTCTTCCAGATGCACTAGGGAAGCTTGTCAAGTTGCAGTCCCTCTATATTGACTACAGTATGGGAATCAATGGGACAGTGCCGGAATCGTATGGAAATCTCGTGAGCCTGACGGATATCTCTCTCGCTGCAGATAACCTCACCAACTTCACCATTCCCCAGTCCTGGTCAAAGTTCAACAACCTCAGCTACCTACAACTGAGCAACCTCGTTGGTGAACTCCCAGCCTGGATGGGACAGAGCTGGCCCAAGCTGTCCACCTTGTTGATATTTGGCAGCAACTTCTCAGGAGGAATACCCGAAAGTGTTGGTCAGCTCAGCAATCTAACATCACTAGATATATACTCCTCAGGCCTCTCTGGATCTGTTCCAGGATCATTCTCAGGTCTGGTCCAAGTGTTTGAGCTGAATCTTTCAGGGAACAAACTCTCAACAATACCAGACTCCCTCCTCAAGTCATTGTTCATGCACATTCCTCTCTACTTTTGCAACCTTGGCTCTAATCCATGGTCGTGCTCGATAAACTCATTCTTCATAGACTACTGTGAGGCCAGCTGCTCTGAGTGCAACTCTGGTGGGAGGCATTCTAATCAGACACTCTGTCTCCAGCACAAGGGGTGTGGCTGGTGCAATGATGGGCCAAACTGCCTGGAGGGAAATACAACTGGTCCAACAAGTTTAAGCTGTTCTAGTTGGCACTTTGGGTGATATAATAATACAATGGTAGCTATATGGTGCGCGTGCAGTAGCCTGTACAAACCATATTTGAAGTAGAGTGTGATTAGCTATCGTGCATATGCATGTATCACCTTCAATTATGAAATGAAACATTAAGCATCCCCTCATGGCATGCGAATGTGTTTGTAATAATTATCGTGGTCGCTCCTCCATGGCAAGTTGTCTGGGTCACGTATGTTCAAACATGTATTCAATAAACATTGACTGCAAAATGCAATCAGTCTAGCCTTCAAGAGGTCGATCTTTGTAGTTGCTGCACACAGCCCAATGTATAGCAGCAGATCAGTTGCCATGGAGACTGATTGCGAAATTCTGTCAAACAGCTGCAGCCATCAAAACATAGCTAGCTACCTACCTTCATTGCAATCCCTCTTTGCAGTGCATGCTGCATGTATTATAGTACTTAGTATAATCCCAATTCATAGGTGAGTCTCAGTTGCCATGGCCATGCATGTGCATGACTGACCACCTTTCATTTGCGATGCTGCATCCAAGCCCAATGTATAGCCTTAGACCAATTATCATGCAAGTGACTAGCTACCTTAATATAATCCTTCATGACAGGTCAACAGGGTCATGACAAATATCATCAGGTCTTGCAGTCAAGACTGATGATTGCAAACTTTAGTCCAACAGCTTCAGCCATAGCTACTTTCATGCAATCCCTATTAGCTACAGTGCATGCTGCATGTAATGTAGCACTGATACCCGATAACCCTATATGCCCAATTCATAGCAGTGCCATGGCCAAGCATGTGATTCACCCCCTTACATCATGTTTGTATGAATACTCTTAATAATTCTTGCATCATTCTTGCTAGCTACTAGCAAATCGAGTCATTTTTCTCATCAAGGTAGCTATAGCTACTAGAGCACATAATGACCTAGCTAAGTACATAAGCTGCATTTCTCTCCAGGTTAGGTGCTCTGAATTCTTAATAGTGTTAGCTAATGGCTTCACCATCACCCTGCCTCCTCTCACTGCTTGCACTCACTGGAGTGTTGCTACTCCAAGCTCTTCCTCACACACCTGTGAGTGAAGCAGCTACCACTACCCCTGTCAATGTCAAGCAAGATAAGAACTTCTGTGACTCCCTGAAGCGTCTCGGACACCGTGGCAGACAGATAAGACACCTTATTAAGATGGGTGCCAGTTTGACTCTCTGTGATGGCAGTGTTAGTACAAACACACATGAACAACGGCAGCTGTCAGATGACGCTGCTGGATCAACCAATCCCGATGATGTTGAGGCTTTGATGGCATTTTACAATGCCACAAATGGCAAAGGGTGGGATAACAGCGATCGCTGGCTGCAGGGAGACCCATGTAGCAATCATTGGAAGGGAATCACATGCAGTCCTGAGGGACGAGTCACTGAAATTACCCTGTACAGCAATGGGCTCATAGGGCACATTCCACCCCAAATTGCCAAAGCATCACAACTTGTGAAACTCTATCTGTCTTCCAACAAGCTCACAGGAGTGATTCCTCTTGAGATCTATGCCATGAAGTATCTCCAGGTGTTACGAATCCTTGACAACAAACTCACAGGCAGTCTGCCACAGACAATCTCAATGCCCAATCTCACAACATTTTTGGTGGCTTACAATGAACTTGTGGGACCCCTTCCATCTGTGTGGGACACTCCAAACTTAGTCGATCTTGATGTGGGCCACAACCAATTTTCTGGCCCTCTTCCGGACGCACTAGGGGCACTTGTCAAGTTGCAGTCCCTCTACATTGACTACAGTATGGGAATCAATGGGACAGTGCCGGAATCGTATGGAAATCTCCTGAGCCTGACGGATATTTCTCTCGCTGCAGATAACCTCACCAACTTCACCATTCCGCAGTCCTGGTCAAAGTTCAGCAACCTCAGCTACCTACAGCTGAGCAACCTCGTTGGTGAACTCCCACCCTGGATGGGGCAGAGCTGGCCCAAGCTGTCCACCTTGTTGATATTTAGCAGCAACTTCTCTGGAGGAATCCCCGAAAGTATTGGTCAGCTCAGCAAACTAACATCACTAGACATATTCTCCTCAGGCCTCTCTGGATCTGTTCCAGAATCTTTCTCAGGTCTTGTCCAGGTGTCTGAGTTGGATCTTTCAGGGAACAAACTCTCCACAATACCAGATTCCCTCCTCAAGTCATTGTTCATGCACATACCTCTCGACTTTTGCACCCTTGGCTCTAATCCATGGTCATGCTCGATAAACTTATTCTTCATAGACTACTGTGAGGCCAGCTGCTCTGAGTGCAACTCTGGTGGGAGGCATTCCAATCAGACATTGTGTCTCCAGCACAAGGGGTGTGGCTGGTGCGATGATGGGCCAAACTGCCTGGAGGGAAATGTAACTAGTCCAACAAGTTTTAGCTGCTCTAGTTGGCACTTTGGGTGATACTGTAATAGAATGGCAGTGTATAGCTAGCTATATATAGCTGTATGGTGGTAGCTGTAGCTAACAGGCTACATAGCTACTGACCTAGCTAGCAATTAGTGGTTGCAAACATTGTCCTGTGGTATAGCAATACTGTGTACCTTTTCCAGTTTGTAGCAGAGAGCTCATGTGCATGATCACCTTCAGTTGGCAGTGTTTATTATGAACAATGTTTTCAGCATAGCTACCTTTGTGTGTGGCATGCAGATGCATTTAGATTTATTATTTTCTGATGGTAATAGCTATGTGAGAAAACATTAAGCTGCTTCATCTTCCCTGTTAACTAACTAGCTATAAGTCATGACGTGATCAAGCATGCATGCAATCCGCAAGATCAATCTAGTCTTCAAGAGGTCTTTGTAATTTGAAATGGTGCATGCTGTTGAGCCCAAGCCTAGTTTTTTTTTTTGTTTTACAGAATAAATTTGTAATATCCGGACACCAGAAAATAGCTAGTAAGCTAATACAGGTTAATTAAAGAGCGACTAGCTACACCAACAAAGTAGCTAGTAGCTAGAGCTACAGCACTGAGCAGTGAACACAACACAACAAGCGACAATAGATTAAAATTAAATTAAAATTGTCTTATGGTACACTGAACACGGACTGAACTGTACAGTAGTGTGTTCCATAACATAGCTGTTGAACCCAAGCCCAACATTACCGGTACCATGCATGTTATAGGAACCTCATGTTGATATAATATCTCTTGAATAATCAGTTGCCATGGCCAAGCATGTGACTGACAACCTTGCATCGTGAATACTCTTATAATAGCTCTTGCATCATTCTCATGGTGTTATACTAGGACCTGAAGTATTGTAAGTGTATTTTCTCTCCATGTGTGTTCAGGTTAGGTGCTCTGAATTCTTGGTAGCTAATGGCTTCACCATCACCCTGCCTCCTCTCACTGCTTGCACTCATTGGAGTATTGCTACTCCAAGCTCTTCCTCGCATGCCTGTGAGTGAAGCAGCTACCACTTCCCCTGTCCATGTCAAGCAAGATAAGAACTTCTGTGACTCCCTGAAGCGTCTTGGACACCGTGGCAGACGGATAAGACACCTAATTAAGATGGGTGCCAGTTTGACTCTCTGTGATGGCAGTGTCAGTACAAACACACATGAACAACGGCAGCTGTCAGATGATCTGTTTCTCAGCACTGCTGGACCAACCAATCCTGATGATGTTGAGGCCTTGAAGGCACTCTACAATGCCACAAATGGCAAAGGGTGGCACAACAGCGATCGCTGGCTGCAGGGAGACCCGTGTAGCAATCATTGGAATGGAATCACATGCAGTCCTGAGGGACGAGTCACTAAAATTGATTTGCACAGCAATGGACTCACTGGGCACATTCCACCCCAACTTGCCAAAGCATCGCAGCTGTTGGAACTAACTCTGCTTTCTAACAAGCTCTCGGGAGTGATTCCTCCTGAGATCTATGCCATGAAGTCTCTCCAGGAGCTGAGCATCTATGACAACCAACTCACAGGTAGTCTGCCACAGACAATCTCAATGCCCAATCTAACAACGTTCTTTGTGTTTTTCAATCAACTTGCGGGACCCCTTCCATCTGTGTGGGACACTCCAAATTTAGTTAAGCTTGACTTGGGTCACAATCAGTTTTCTGGCCCACTTCCAGATGCACTAGGGGCACTTGTCAAGTTGCAGTACCTCTACATTGACTACACCAAAGGAATCAATGGGACAGTGCCGGAATCATACAGAAATCTCCTGAGCCTGACGGATATCTCTCTCGCTGCAGATAACCTCACCAACTTCACCATTCCCCAGTCCTGGTCAAAGTTCAACAACCTCAGCTACCTACAACTGAGCAACCTCGTTGGTGAACTCCCAACGTGGATGGGGCAGAGCTGGCCCAAGCTGTCTATCTTGTTGATGTTTAGCAGCAACTTCTCTGGAGGAATCCCCGAGAGTATTGGTCAGCTCAGCAATTTAGTATCATTAGACATGTACTCCTCAGGCCTCTCAGGATCTGTTCCGGAATCGTTCTCAGGTCTGGTTCAAGTGTCTGAGTTGGATCTTTCAGGGAACAAACTCTCCACAATACCGGACTCCCTCCTCAAGTCATTGTTCATGCACATTCCTCGCTACTTTTGCAAACTTGGCTCAAATCCATGGTCGTGCTCGACAAACTCATTGCTCATAGACTACTGTGAGGCCAGCTGCTCTGAGTGCAACTCTGGTGGGAGGCATTCCAATCAGACGCTATGTCTCCAGCACAAGGGGTGTGGCTGGTGTGATGATGGGCCAAACTGCCTGGAGGGAAATACAACTGGTCCAACAAGTTTTAGCTGCTCTAGTTGGCACTTTGGGTGATATAATATCCCCTCATGGCATGCAAATGTGTAAATAGCTATCATGTGTCGTTCCTCCAGGCATGGCGAGTTGTCTTGGTCACAATGTGATCCAGAATGCATGACGTCGAAGATGCTTCCTACGCTACTTGTACTGCTGAGATCATATAGCGTACTGGGTGCTTAGCTAGGCAGTGGTGTACCAGGGAAATTAAGTTAACCCATTGCACCCCATAGCAGCCAAATGAGCCCTGAGGATTCCCATAAGCCCATAAGAATTTATATAGGGGGTTTAATATTAGGCGTTAATACTTTGTACATGTTCTTCTGCTTCTTTAAGTAGCTAGTGGGTAATGAGTTTTAAGGTGCAGTATTGGCAGAGTACACCCTATACAATAATATGACTTTACTATACTATACATAGTAGGTATAGGCTGCTGGATAGAGTATAGCCGACACATGTTGTGTGAACATTACAACATTGATAGCTAGCTTTCAGAGCATGATCATCATCATTGCCATGGCAATCGGTAGTAATTGTGCTGGAGGCTAGCTGTGGTGGTGGATAGTGAGGGTATCGATCTGTAGGGTATAGTGAGTCAGCGTAACGAGAGAAAGACATGCATCATGCAGCTGGAATCAACCAAGTCCTCTAGCATGCATGTGCCATGGATGTATGTGTATGCAGACTTGCTTGTATAATTCCACTCCTCAGTAGCTACAGTGCTATATAAGGGCGTCTGCATGAGTAATCAGGCCTTATAGGTTCAGATCAGCTGGTCCCAGAATTATTCATTCTCTCTCTCCAAAGCTTACATCATCTTTAGTTGGCATTCGTGAATTAATTTTCATAACACAATATCGATCTATAGCTAGTTAAAAATGGAGTCATGTTAGTCGTTCAGTATTCCGCTCTACAGTTATGGCAGCCCCTCCACAGCGTCCTGGAGGGGACACTCCACACTGTACATTAGCTTCAGCTCCACTTCCGTGTCGGGGTCAAGTGTCACATGCCACTCCAGGTTGTGCTTGTCGTTGAGTACCGCGTGGCCATGGAGGCGTGGTAGGGGACAGGACACACCCACTTTACGCACCTCCGGTTCAATCACAGTCACCTAAGAATGGGGAAATCCCCACAGATGGTTATGACTATACAATTACGTCTGGAACTCTGGATGCCTGCCTGAGAATTGCTGTTTTCAATTACACGACGAGGTACAATGTAGGCCTTGATGGGTGGCTAATATTCTAGTGCAGATTGCACATTTCGTGATCACTCTGGGAACAAGAAGAAGAAGCTATATCATCCACGTCTTCTTTCACGCATGACTCTAGGCTAGATAGTTCTGTGTTAAAGTTATGAACTCTTTAGCGAACTAAGTCACATGCCACACATTTAATTCAGAAGTAGGAAGGAGAATTCAATTAGCACTCGACAAGGAACGTGTAGACACAGACACAGGTACAACAACTTCACTACCCTTCCCCTAGCCTCGGGTGGGGCCTGGGTACAAGGATACAACCCCTCCCCCACCCCCACCCCCTCTCCACACCTTGATCCTCTCGTCAGTGCTGAGAGGCACCTGCTCTGAAACCTGCAGCTGGATGGCATCTCCGCGTGTGTTCTTCACCTCAAAGCTGTGGGTGTACGTGAGCAAAGAGCTCTTGGAGAGCATGCCCGATCGAGTGCCGTGGACCGTGGCCACCGGGTGGCAGGTGATGCGGATGGACTGGTCCACCCCCAGTGACGTGGTGAAGTCCTCTCCTGGGGACACATCTGAGAGCTCTGACTGGAGGGGGGAGGGATGATAGGAGGGAGGAAGGGAGGGGAGGGATGGCAGGAGGGAGGGATGGAGGGAGGGATGGTGCAAGGGAGAAGGATGGAGGAGTGAGGAGAAAAGAGGGATGGAGGAGTGAGGAGAAAAGAGGGATGGAGGGAAGGAGGTTGGAAGAGGAGGGAGAGGTGTTACATGGGGGAAAGAAGCAAAGCACTTTGGCCAAATCGAATCCAGAACGCAAGCCATCTGGGGTGGTGTGTTACAGAGGAGCCATGACCTACATGTACCTTGGCAATGAAGTTGTTGTCCAGGAAGATGTTGGCCGGACCGGCCAGCATGGTGTAAGGGGAGGAGTTCTTCGCTTTGGCTTGCAGGAAGGAGTGTGGGGAGAGGCGAGGTATGGAGATGTAGTGGAACTCCGGGGGGAGGTCAATAAGTGCCACTGTCACCTGTGTGGGTATGTGCAGAGGTGTATGTGTGATGTGTGCATGTGTGAGTGTGTGTGCATGTATGTATGTGGGTGTTGGTACGGTGCACATGTGTGGGTGTGTGGATGTGCACAAGTGTGTATGACATTGTGCAAAATTTGTGTACCATGTGCGAGTGTGTGCACACAGGTGTGTGTAGGCTGTTTCCACCAGACTTTGATATCTTGCAGTATGCAAATACGTATGAGGAGGCCTTGAAGACCTGGTCATGTGCGGCAATGTCAGGTAGACAGAGGGTAGACACACGGGGGGGGGGGGGGGGGGGGGGGGGGGTTGGGCGGTGCCTGAGGAAGCCTTTCCTAATGTCCATCAGAGGGCTGGATGCCAGAGCGTTTGCGAGGCAATATAATACTGTTCACAATATCGGGGTTGGGTTGGTGCGAAATGGGAATTATTACGGTTTGGCACTGCCCGCCCCTCATGTCTATCTGACGTCACCACACGTGACCAGATCTCCCAGGCCTTCCCCCTATACTGCCAGTGATCACAGACTGGAGCTTGGAGGTGAGAATGCAAAATACAATACAACATCTCGTGATGATGTCATCACCTTATGTTCGGTGCTGTCGGCGGGGATGGAGGTGGTCCGGGGTATGTCATACGCGGTGTTGAAGAGACCAGAGCTCACCTGACAGAGACAGGGAAGAGGTTCAAAACTGCCCAACAAATAGACTACCATATTCTTAGCACTTTCAAATTACATGTAAGGCTATAATAATAAGGTCTGACATTTGCAGCAAAATTTTGCTACAGACCTTTAGGGGGTTCGGTCTTCTCAGATGTGAGTTCCCCATACATGTAGTTCCAAATTTAAGTCAAGTAGAAAATATTTTGCGAGAACACTTACTTGTATGCGGGCCTTAATCACTACAATAATGATTAAAGTCACCAATGTATTTCTATGCAGGTGGCCTACATGCAGCTGTCTACAGTCCCCTTCCCAGCCTGGTATGGGAACAGGAATGATGCCAACCTTAGCGGTATCCACGGCAAGTGCAGGGGGCGGGGCCCTTGGAGCGGGCATGGAAGCTGCACCAGGCGGGGGAGGTGGAGGTGGTACCCCACCCAACACACCAGACATCATCATCTCAGACTCTTCCTCACCCTCCGAAGATGCATAAGAATCAAAACCTGCACACTCCAAATCAATATCCATTAGCATCCTCTCATTTCTCTGGCTTGAGATGGCACGGAAACGCTCCTGCCCCGCTTTCATAGGGTAATAGGGGCGTGGTGGTGGTCTCTTGAACCGGATGATCCGTGTGGGGAGGGGGGGAGCAGACCCCCCAATGCTGGGTTGGGCGGTGGAGAGGGAGATCCTGGTATCGTCCCAGTCCTCCCCCGTCGCCTGCTTGATCAAGCCATAGTACTGCACCTGGGAGGGAGAATGGTCTTGGAAGTGATACTGCATAACTGCAACTGGAATCACATCATCTTCCATGCTTGAATTTCTACTCTTCTCCTCTCTCCCATGTCTGAATGTCTACTCTTCTCCTCTGATCTCCCATGTCTGAACTTTGAGGGCCTCAGCTCTCTCCCCCTCTCCCTACCCCCTCTCTCATGCCTGGACCTTCAGGGCCTTGTCTCTCTCCCACGTCTGGACCATTAGGATCTCCCTCCCCACTCTTCCATGCTTCTCAGGGGTCTCATCTCTTTCGTCCTGTCTCTTCCTCCTCCTCCTCTCTCTCACCCTCTATCTCTCAAACATCTCAGCCTCTAACTCTCCTTGTCTCCCTCCCATGCCCAAACATCTTTCCCTCTCTCTCTCATGGCCCTATCTTCAGGGTTTATCCTAGTCTTCTCCCTGACGGGCCTTGACCCCCAAAAGTTACCCAAACGATCCTGTCCACTCCCACAGCCATACCTTCATGGCCCTGTCCTTGGTGAAGACCCTCACATCGTAGGCAGAGGACCAGGAGGCGTTGGAGACCACGTAGGACACAACCAGAGTGACACCACCCTTCTCCCTCGCATCAAGACCAACACGAAGGGAGCTGAGTGTGTGTGTGTATATATGTGTGTGTGTGGGTGGGTGTTGTGGTATGCAGGTATGTGTGTATTGTGAGTGTTTATTATGTGGATGGGTGTGCATGCGTACTGTATGTGTGACGTGTGTGGATGTGGACGATCGAGTGTGCATGTGTGACGTGTGTGTGGTGGATGTGATGTACAGATGTGGTGTAAATGTGCAAGATGCTGTAGGATTAATGAAACCAACTGCAACTACTTGACCATTAACAAGCTTACCGCACTGTTTCCTTGGTGACGATCTTCTTCTCTGGGTTGACCTTCTCAGCATTGGCCTTCAGCACCTTTATCCTCTCCCCCACTTTCGTCTGCTCCTGATACAGTTCCAGAATCTTCTCATCCAGTGACACCATCTTCGCTTGGTACTTCTCAAAGAATTCCATCACCATGGAAACAAGGCTCTGGTCCACCAGCTGACCCAGGCTCTCCCCCTCACCCTGTGTGGATGTGCATGTGTGTGTGCGAGACGGTTGGCCATCCAAATCTGAATTGTTATTTTGAACAGTATACACGTACAACAGGCATTGTTTCTCACTTTATATTACACCACACACACACACACACACACCACACACACACCATACACACACACCACACACACACCATACACACACACCACACACACACCATACACACACACCACACATACCATATATACCACACCATCACACAAACACACACATACCACATACCAGACACCATATATACCACACCATCACACACACACCACACACCACACACCCACACATGCACACACACCACACAACACACACACACACCACACACACACACACACACACACACACACACACACACACACACACACACACACACACACACACACACACACACACACACACCACAACACACCTTGACAGAGTGTGCCTTGGCAACATGATTGGCAAACTGAGAGAGGAGCGCCTTCTCCTTATTCAACACCTCCTCCCTGAACTGCAGCTGCCGGAGTGCCCTCTCTTCCTCCCTCATCTCCTCCTTCAGCCTCTCATAGTCCTCCTTGCTGCCACCACTGGTGCCAGCTGCTTGGTCCTCCGAGGTCTGGCTGGAGTAGATCACGTCCGTTATCACTGCATTTCCCTCGCCTTCCACCCTGAGTGTGAGGGAGTGTGTGTGTGTGTGTGGGGGGGGGGGGGGGGGGGGGGGGGGATCGAGTGAATGTGTGGGAGGAGTGAGTGTGTGTGGGTGGGTGAGGGAGTGTGTGTGTGTGTGCGTGCGTGCGTGTGCATACAGGTGTAGATAATAGTGTTTACGCTCTATTACAAGGAGGTGACACTCCCATAGACGCCATAGTCAGAGCTGCGACCGGGCTTATCGGCGAATCTTGACCCGTATACTAAGGAAGGGGTGGAGTCGCTATGCATTCTTCCGTATACTATCGGCGGTCAAGCGGTCAACGGCTGAACTACAGCACAGTCAAACAGTCAGGAGTCTTTTGCGATGCGGTCAAGTGGTCAAGCAGCAATAATGACGGTCAAGATTTCTTGACCCCGGCAGGTCGCAGCTCTGACTATGGCATCAATGGGAGTGGCACCCCTTTCTATGGTGCATGTGTGTTGGGATATCTGCTCCAGGTGGATTTAATACAAATTCGGAACAGTTACTCCAGCCTGGTTTTAGGGGCTCTAACCTGATGGAGTTCTTGTCTACGCATTCCGCGAGACCGCCAACGACGACCTCGTTCTCCCCCGCCGCCAACTCCACAGCCACCGCCCTCCTCACCTCCGCGCGGTCTTTGAACACCACCACAGAGCGGATGGCGCACTCCCTCACGTTCACCTCCACTCGTAGCACATTCTTCTTTCCAGTACAACCTCCCTGATGGGGAGCTGCGACAGAACCCTTGTCTGGCATTCTTGGACAAGTTGATGATCCGGATGTCGTGACGTCATGAAGAGGGTGGGGCTAGCTATGTGAAATCGATCTTTGCACGCTACTACTCAGTATAGTCTAAACTAAAAGCGGTCGACGTTGACGGTGACAGTATGGCTGCGTCGGGCAACGGCTGCCCCGGGTCGAACTGGGCCGAATGCCCTATAAACAAAACTATCTTGGATATCGGAGTATCCCCGGCTTATATCTCCCTCGTCTCCGGCATTTGGTCTTGTGTACTGTCTCCCGTCATTCTGATTGCGTACGCCGCCTTTGAAGAGATGAGGCAGTCAAAAGCGCAGAAGCTGATAGCCATGCTCGCACTTGCTGACATGGTGTCTGCGATGTCGTACGTTATCGGCGGGCTAAACTTCCTAATGCACTACAATGCCGACAGCGGTTGCCAGGACTTCAGAACTGTCTGCACAACACAGGGCTTCTTGAACGTCTGGTCCTCCATTTCGACCTATTTTTTCACATCAGTCCTCGCGTTCCATTTCCTTCTGACCGTCTCGCAGGGTTCAAACTTCGGACAGAAGCTGAAAAGGCGGTTTGGATGGATCACCGCAGGACCTGTATACGTTTTTGTAGGGTGGATGCTCACATTTGTAATCGCAACAATTTTCCTATTAAGCAACCGACTCGGTTATTCCACATACGCTGCCTCCACGTGGTGCTACATTAGCTTTGATGAGAAGAAAGGCCACATTGATGCTGAAGTGATTGTTGCCATGGTATTCGGGGGACAGGTGTGGGAGATGCTGGCCTTCTTTGTCACAGCCATTTGTTGTGCAGCCACAGTGATCACATCAAGAAGACTAAGAGTAAGTCTTCTTGGGGTAGGCAAAAGAGCCATGTATTTATTGTATAGCTATTGACCCATTTGGCACTTCCGTCATTTCGTTGCATTTCAAAAAGCTTGTGATGCTATGGGCATCTTAGCTTAGTGTACCGTAGCTAATACATTGGCAGCTGGCATATGCTACACACATTACTGAGTATCGATCGAAACGTGCCCTCCATCACTGGTTAACGTTTATGTAGCATCGCACAATTCAACACTTATAGAAGCACTGTTGGTGCATCATTGCGTTCGCCAAGATCACCAATACCATGGAAGCTGCTATCTTGAGGTAGCTACACCAGTGTAGCAGCTGTTTTCCGTTACTGTATTATTGTATTCTCACAGTGATGACGTAAGGTGCAATGGGTATCGAGAGCTCTAAATATTAATATTGACTGCATCATATAAAATGTACACGAATTAAGGCTGAAAATGTGATGATTATAAGTTGAAAGTTAGAAGGGAAGTGTTAACATTAATTCCTTGTCTTGGGACCAATAAAATAGTATACTCTGTGATTTTCACATGCAGACACGTACGCATATACCACTGAAGAGTTATGCTGCAGACAAAGACATGGACCAAAGTGAAACAACATACGTGACCGTGAGAGTGAGAGCAACGTCTTTCACCCGTCCTCTTTCTCTGCCTGTTGAGTTCTCCTCCGAATGGAATGAAGTGGTCCCTGCTGAAGTGTGTGCCGCTGAAATACGTGCTGCTGATGAGAAGGCTAAACTAAGTGCAGCATTTGCAGAGGTAGAGAGAAGGATGAACTTGATTCCGCTTGTATTCCTTCTCGTACGTATTTGGGACATAATTCAGTTTGTGACTTCCTTGATAGTATCCAATTTAGGAATAGTTGATGAGAACAGCTGCACCTCTGACGGCATTAAAACACTCTTCTTGGTTATCGGAATTCTTCAGGTATATACTATTATGTCAGTCGGGTTTATTCTGGCTTGTTGACAATGTTGTCAAGTGATAGTTGGTTTGCTGTTTACACTGTATTGTGTAATAGAGCTCAAACTCATTCTGGGCAATCAACCATCACCATATCACGAGTTTGTTTACTCTACTATTGTGCATTAGCATACTAACTAGAGTGCTATACTAGCCTGGTTCCCAGGCCGCATGGGCCCATGCGGCCTGGGAACCAGGCTAACCCTATACTAGCTTCTCCTTCAAATTAGAAACCCATCAACTGTCAAGGCGACTGGTTTGACAGTTGGTGAGTTTCTAATTTGAATGCTAGCTACTTTGCTATTATGCCTCATCATAGGCCCATCCATACAACATACTTAACTACGTATATATCCTACATCTGCTAAGAGCTCCACTCGTTCCCTGCATGGTTTTGATGCATTGTGTAATAGTCCCATGCATCACTTGATTTATGTTCCTTGTTAATATTAATAATATGCTTATCACGTGTACGTCACACTTCTGAGTATGTGCAGTAGTATCTCTGACTATGCCTCTCCCCTAGCATTTCAGATTGCCTTAGTGGCACGGACCGTCCAGTGAGCTGAAGGAGGCGGGGCATGCTGATTGATGTGGGTGGGCCGATCCGAGATGGACATTTCCATTGCTAGATATACTGCCCATAGGGAGGGGTCCTGCTAGCAATTATTTATGCCTGGAAAACTCTGTTAGTTAGCATTCGAATAAGTTGATCTTTTGTCTGTGTGAACTTGACAGTGAGATTTAAAGAAGTTGGCATAAGGTTTACTGTAGTTAGTATGCTAAAATACAAAACGGTGATGGTTGGTAACATAATACTGCCCTGAATGTGTTACAACACAAATATTCACCAGTGCACAATTCTTGATGTTATTACAGGCAATAGGAGATGGTGGCCAAGGGTGGGCGAACGCAATCCTCTACATCTTCTCCTCTAAAACTATGAGGGAGAGAATGGTTGTTAATCCTATTAAGAAACTGAAAGAGAAGGTTACAAGGAGGTGGCGAAAGAGAAGAGAGAGGGAAAAATGGCATAATGTTATGCAAATACCTGAAGGTGACAGAGAAGATAATCTCAGAATCGAAGTGGAATCTTCAGCGAGTGTGACTAACTACAGTGGAGCAGCACCATAACTAGTCTCGGTACCAGACCCTCGCACGATCTAGGGTCTGGTACCGAGACTACACCATAACCTGCACGGTATTTGTACCACACAAGTGCACGTACACCTTGAATGATCAGGACTGCCGTTGTTTGTTGATCAGATGAATGCACTGAGATATTAGCTTTTATCTTTGCTCATATTTTTGTGCTCCTGATTTTTTCCCTGTTATGATTTTCAATTATTGAAAGTTTTTTCTCATAATTATGCTAATTTTGTGGCTCCATTAGTTGTAATGCAGTGCTATATATAGCAGGAACAGTATTGTGCAGTGCTATATATAGCAGGTACAGTGTAATGCAGTGCTATAGCTATATAGCAGCAGGGACGATTGTTGCTTGGTCTCACAGATCTGGATATTATAATTATTCCAGCAAGCCTACACTGTAGTCTCTAAAATAGTGCTTGATTTTGTGGGTAGCATAAGGGACCTTACGACATTGGCACAATTAATCCCAAATTTGTGCATTTCATTGAGTACTTTAATAGGTAATGTAGTTGCAACCATTAACTAGAGAGGAGACAGTGTTTCAGCCGACAGACCATTAAATGTTGCCACAGTGTAGCCTCATTCCCAGGCCATTCCCAATGCCAATATTTGTGTGTGGGAATGGCCTGGGAATGATGCTAACCACAGTGTATTCTAGCCTCATTCCCAGGCCTCCACACCCAGCTTTTGTTGCTTGCAGTATGTACTCTAGCCTCGTTCCCAGGCCTCCACACCCAGCTTTTGTTGCTTGCAGTATGTACTCTAGCCTCGTTCCCAGGCCTCCACACCCAGCTTTTGTTGCTTGCAGTATGCACTCTGGCCTCGTTCCCAGGCCTCCACACCCAGCTTTTGTTGCTTGCAGCATGTACTCTGGCCTCGTTCCCAGGCCTCCACACCCAGCTTTTGTTGCTTGCAGCATGTACTCTGGCCTCGTTCCCAGGCCTCCACACCCAGCTTTTGTTGCTTGCAGCATGTACTCTAGCCTCGTTCCCAGGCCTCCACACCCAGCTTTTGTTGCTTGCAGTATGTACTCTAGCCTCATTCCCAGGCCTCCACACCCAGCTTTTGTTGCTTGCAGTATGTACTCTAGCCTCATTCCCAGGCCTCCACACCCAGCTTTTGCTGCTTGCAGTATGTCGTTCCCAGGCCTCCTCACCCAGCTTTTGTTGCTTGCAGTAGCTACGTACTCTAGCCTCGTTCCCAGGCCTCCATGCCCAGCTTTTGTTGCTTGCAGTACGTACTGCAAGTGACAGAAGCTGGGCATGGAGGCCTCAGAACGAGGCTAAGTGTACTCTGCATGGTAAGCTTTATGACCAGCTGGTACACACAAACCACTATAGCTCTATTGTGGCTACAAAAATAATTATGAATAGCTATTTACATAAGAAATAGGTAATGGTTGCAAACATTGAAGAGTATAGTACATAAGATAACAATTATCATGAACACCCAGATACACACAATGATTGCCCCTGGGTCTTGTGACATATCTACTACTTCAGCTACTTCATTAAACAGAAGTATCAACACTGTCAGGACCGTCGCTACAAACACCACAAGCAACAAGCAAATAACAAACTTCAAGATAATCACAAACAACCAACCAGCAGCCACCAGCATCCCAACTATCACGCGAACTACTTGGGATACTATCCATTCAGGGAATCAAAGCGGAGTTATAAAGTCACCCAAGAAAAAACCTTTATGAGTAATGTTGTCTTGTACTGGAGGTCGAGTTATGAATTCTTTTTTGATGGTACGGTACTGCTGTTGGAGTGATGTGATCTTTGCTTCAATGCTACGGTATTGTCGTTCGAGGGCAGTGATGTTTGATACCATAGCATGGCACTGTCCTGGGATGGATGTGGAAGAATTTGACTCAATAGTGTGGCACTGCCCTTGAAGGGGTGTGACATTTGATTCAGTGGCATGAGTTGCGAAGACTATTATCACAGCCAATACTATTATTACAGCTGACACTATTATCACCAACCATATCATCATAACTTTCAGCCTTTCAATAAGTGCACCTAACTTTTGATTCTGAGCTCCCAGTAGTTGAAGATGGGTACCAACACTCTCAGCCATGTGGGCTGGCATGTCTTTGGAAGGCAGTTGGACTTCACAGCCTGCATAATTGAAGGTGCAGTTGACTACTGCATGGATGCATTCCTTATTCATGTGTTGTTCCAGCTCTGCCAATTCTCCCTTCCATCTGCAACCCTGGTTGTAGTAATGACAATTAACTTGGCGTTTGGGGCAAGATTCGAAAGGATGTCTTCGACGCTGGAATTTTTTGCTGCAGTGGATGCATTTGACCTCAGCAAATGGACAACCATCACCATCACCACCAGGAGCAGAGTTCTCATTGAGGTGCTGGTCAAGTTGTCCCAGTTCTCCTTTCCACTCACAACCATCACCGTGGTGGGTACAGTACACGTGAAGCTGGGTGAGGGACTGCTTCAGCCCCTTGTTGGAAAATTTAATGAATGGTAACTTACAAGTGGGACATTGCTGGCCCCACAACTGTAGACGTTTGAGGCATGGGTCACAAAAGTTCTTGCCACAGCAGCTGACTTGCTGGGGGTCACGAAGTTTCAAAAGACAGATGGCACAATCCACCTGGAAAGCACTAGGAGGTGGTTCAACAAACTCACAATCGTATCCACCAAATGGTACTGTATTCGCCATTGACTTTGGTAGTTGAACAAAACTGGAGCACTGTACAAACAATGGGGTAGGGCTCACAACCTCAAGTAGTATTGTCATAGCAACTCTATGACGTAAAAGAACAAGAGAATTCATGACTACATTTTCTGTGAAACTGAATCCTGGACAATTGTTCAGTAGCTATATTTACCCTGCATGCAAGTGCACAAGCGGGGTTAAAAACAATCGGTTGTGTCTGCCTATCTGTCTCCAAAATATCTTTCTAAATGGCGATTTAGAGGCTGTAAAACCTTCATGATTGACATCCACAAGCTGTTGAAAAAATCATTGGCTCCACGTCTTCATGATCATGGAGTCTTTCCAAATAGGTATTTCGGAACCTCACAATTCGAGCTAAAGGTACAGAGTAGTCTTAGCCGAGGCCAGCTATTGCTGATGGGACTTTCCTGACCCATGCACGATTTCTTGCGTTATTTTAGGCAATAGGAGATGGTGGCCAATGTTAGTCAGCTCCCCCACCTTATTGAAATGAAGTTCCACTAGCTACGCTTACCTGCTTGAGGGCCTGACAATTAATGTTAATATCAAGAGTTCATAACAATAAGAGTGTGCAACTGCCATATGGGTTCCACTACCACCATCTCGGCAGTTTGACGTAGGCAATAGGTGTGGTCTACATGAACAATAAGAGTGTGCAACTGCCATATGGGTTCCACTACCGCCATCTAGGCATATGAGGTAGGCAATCAGTGGTGAAGTAGTAGCAGCTGCATGCTCCTATGTGTGAAATTGTGATTACTACAGAGTTTACACAGCCCATGTAGCTACATGTGGACCACATTGTGATTGCCTACGTCATGGCCATGGAGGTACGTAGTGGAACCCATATGGCGATTGCACACTCTTATTGTTATGAACTCTAAGTTAGTATTCATTGCTTGAACAAAGACTTTTTCAGGAGAGCTGCTAGCTACACACGTGCAGAGGTAGGGTCCAAATGATGTTTATGCACGACACATCAGATCAACAATCATTATGCATAGCTATACAGCACGTACTGAAGTGAGAACAAAAAAACACACATGCATGGTCAATCTAAACAAAATACAGGATACTAACAGGTTCAATCATCTAATCTGACATACATGGGTTCAACCTTGAGTTCTTGGCATGAATCGACTCGTCTACACCTTTTCACGTACACCGAATGAGCTTTTCTAATAATAATGCTTGTACATAAGACAAGTATTGGTAAGTATATCAATACTAGCTGTATGGCTCCTATTATTATCGGTACATTTTTTTGGCTGGTACTTCCGTTATCATGGGCTTCCAGTTCAGCAGAGCTGGCAAAAATCGTGAGTCCATTGATCACCGCAAGGTTTAAAAAAATCAATGAGTCAATGAGGTTGTGCTTTCTTGATTTGTACGGTTGTGCAAGTGAGTGAATACCCAAAAAGGTTAAGAGTAAGAATTCGGAGATGGCAAAATATTTTGTCCGGCTTTGACAAAATGTGTACACAGATAAAGTGGCAATTCTATAGAGAAAATACAGTCCAGCAAAGAATCTCATCTTGTCTTTGTAGCATGCTTGGAACGAATCAAACAGAGGCATGAACCGGTGAATTGAAATTAGATTTTGGGCCCGATTGACAAGACGATGATCACTAAGCCCGCACAACTCTAGAAGGTGTAGTACGAGTGGGTTTAAGAATAGGATAATCGGTGGAAGAGCAACGATGGTAGTGCAGCAAATTATCGCTGGCATCGCATAGACGAGGTGCTTTTTCCCAAAATAAGGAATTCCACCATAATATGTGACGGGTAGCTCTTGGACTTCCAGTTTTCCTCTAAGTATATCTCTGGTGAGTATATGAAAAGTGATTCTTGTGCACTGGGCGTAACAAATCACTAAGAATGCAGACAGACCATGAATGACAGAAGTTTTGGAATCAAGCTTTCTTCTTTTGTTGCATAATCGTGAACATCGCTCAGTATTCAAGATTACAACGAGGAAAATTACCAGGCCTAAGGAGAAAAGTACTGTAATGTACTTGAAGGCAAGTGCATCCAGAACAGTAGAGCCATTCCACAAGCAAAAGGAAAGCGATTCAACTGAGAAAAATTCAAAGTTGAAAACATCATAGACGATGCTGTAGCCCGCCTGTAATACTGAAAATGCTTTGATGCTGTGGTATCCAAATTTTGTAAAGTCGATTGAAAGAGTACCCAAAACTTGGCTGAAGAAAACAAAACCGTTTATGTTCCCAGAAGTAAAACTGATGTCAAATGTTATGATGACACTGAAGAGAATGACAACCGGAATGAGCTCAGAGAGGATGTAGAAAAGAAAACTCAGATGGCAGTAATTTTTAGGTCCACACTTGAACTGCGATGAATGATAAAAGACAGAATAGCCATCTTGACATTCTCCACATAAGATTCCCTTTCTTACATGCCCACACATGAAGTCATTCATATCCCTACTTGCGTTAGGGAGCAAATGATGGTGGAGGGGTATAGAATTTAACTTACAGAAGTGCAATGGACAGAGAGCTGTATAGAGATGATTGGCATCATTACTAATAGCAGGGATATACCCAGCCCAGTAACCATGACGAATATATGCTTGAAAACCTGAGTTATCACACCAAGCAATCCCTGAATATGTTTGGTGATCACCATCAACTGAACACAAGCAAGTATTTGTCCTATGGTCCAAGTAGAAACCAGGTGGGCATGGAAGCAAGGAAATATTGACGGAGTGGTACACAGATCGAACACTGGTTTGTGTGCTGAAGAGTAAGGTTGCACTCTCACCGGGGGGACCAAATATGCGCACACTGTTGTCCGAAGTGTAGTAATTCCCCAAATAGAAGTTAGTATTGTTTTCAATCCGCAAAGAAAAGTCGCTTTTCACTGCGACATGAAACTCGTCTGCAATGGATACAGGGATGATAAGTTTTTTACCAGGTATTGATAGCTGGGGTAAAGTCTGGCTGAATCTCATTCCCGCAGTACTAAGTGCTTTTTGGTTTTGCTGATTGTCTGAGAAAGTAAAGTTTCCAATGTAATTGAAAAAGTCGTCTAATCTGTGCTTCCTCAACTTGCTGAGGTACCTGTAGAAACAGGCATAGAACGACATAGAATAAATAGAAGTTCCCCCAAAAGCTGCTTTATTGTCTGCAAAGTAAAAAGTGAGATTCCTCTCTGCTACAGGCAGCTCAGGCCCATCATATTGCAGAAAGCAGTTTCGGCCTTCAAAGTAGTCTCTTTGCTCATTAGAATGGTAGTACATGCCACCACCTACTACAACTGCGGTGTTGTTAATGAACTCAAATAATGATCCATTGCTAGCGACAAACGAGGAAAAACCATACAGTGCGATCGCTGCACCTTTGATTCCAATGTTACCATGGAAACACACATGTGTACCAGACTCAAAGATAGCTCGTCCAGATGTCATATAGAATGCAGAATACTTGTTTTCCTCAAAATTGATCGTCCCACTGAAGTGAACTACGAACAGAGAAACAACAAATACGCCCGAGTAAGGGAATGTAGTGTTTTTCTTTTTTCTGTACTTGAGAATGTTTTTAATGAAAGAACAATCCGTGAATTTTGGAATAGGTAAAAGTCCTTTGTTCAGCTGATCAAATCTGAATGGAGAGACGTCAACAGCTGGACTATACATTCAAAAGTTTCCTAACCAACTACAGTTCTTGAAGTGGATCAGCTCTCCCGGCTTTGTCTTGAACTCACTGTGAAGCGCATGCACAGATATTCCTCCACCATACCTTGCGGTGTTTCTCTCAAACACTGTTCTTTCAAAGGATACACCACAATTTCCCATGGAAATAGTGTAACTTTCCTAAGCCAACATTTGCCCCACCACCAGATATACCAGCCACGTTTGAATGGAAATTTGAATCCACTATGCTTACCCTGTTGTTGACAGTATCACCTTGAAAGAAGACAGAGATACCGACACCAAATGGTGCTGAATTGTTTGTGAAGTTGCAATTTTTAATTGAAACACTAATTCCACTGCTTCGGTTCATGAAAACAAGTCCTATACCACCCCCAAGGCCAAAGCCAAGCCAGTTGTCAAGGCTGGAAACAATGCGAGGATCAAACTCTTCAAAAGGAGCTGAATTATTGTAAAAGGTACAATTGCTAATGGTGTAAGTAGTGGCTGCCATGGAGGGGTCAAACGATTGAGAAGTGAACTGAATGTGTAAGCCCCCAGCATATGACAGCCCTTGGACTTTTTCACCACGCTTAAGTTGATTGTTGAAAATACTCACTTCCTGGATAGCAACATTTCCAAATGTGTTAAAGAAGGCGACAGCTGTTCCCAGACTTCTCTCGAAATGAACCTGTTCAAGGACAATGTTCGAACACGCATGCAGCTGAAGAGTAGCATTAAATTTCTGTTCAATCTCAGTACCACATTCAGTTAGTTGTAAGTTGGACAGGCAGAGGTTATCAACGTTAGTGAACCGAAGTCCAGTGCCATGGCTACCACTAACGCTGTCATTAGACCGATTGCAGTAATTCTTTGAACACTGCTCACCGTTCAGTAAGCCAGCAGATTTGCAAGTGACATTTGTAAAACTTCCATGTGTGTCATATCCTACAATACTGAGGTGACTGCAGTTTTCAAAGCTGATCAAACGATCCAGTTTATGTTCAGGAGTTTTCAGTCGTATGGTCAAGTTCGAACAATCTCTCCCAAGTGCTTGTGACACGTACTTCAAACTTTGGCACGGTGTAATTGCACCTGGTGATGTAGAGGTGAGACAGGCCTGGTCGTTGGCTCCTTTAATCGGGTTGACATAGACAACTCTCTGCGAAGCAGTAGACTCGGTGAGTACGTATACAAACAGGAGGACACAAATCAGCATTACATCGATAATTGCCATAGCTACGATCATGAGATAGAGGCGCAAGCACAATAATCATTTAGCTAGTTAGCAAGTAATTAAAACCATGCATATATAACTAGATCTGTGCACAATACCACTCTTTATAGAAATGTCCGCAGGAAAATGAAAGTAGAAGTAGAATTAAGTCATGTGAGATGTGGTGCCGCATTAATAATTCCCCACATGCAGTAACATTTTCATAGTGCTAAATATTGTTTTCATAACATTGTTGTACTGTGCATCAAAATAATCATGATCATCAGCAGTAGCTAAATGAAATACTGCTGGCATGTGTTCATACCGAAGAACGTCCATGTTAGTTAGTGCAGTATGGATCGCGCAGTGTAGCTATAGGTATTCATAGCTACAGTAACAGAATTAACAAAGTAAATTTTTACTCTAATCTGATGATATTGTATCCCTTCCACAACCAGAGCTAACATCAGACTCTTCGTGCTGCACTGTGAAGTGGGTGTGGGAAGGGCAGCCAGTGACTGTTCTTGTCTGCTGTGGCACAATGGAGGTCCTCTCGCTATCAGCATCTTGTCTTTGGTAGTTGTCCCTCCTGATATGTTTGCCTACTGAGCAGCACTTCTGCAGAAGTCGCTTCAAAGGGTTCACAAACATCCTTTTCCGTATCTCCCGAGAGAAAAGGACGTATAGTACAGCATCTCCCCACCCCTGTCCAGCATCACCCACAGCCTGCAGGCATAATTAGTGTGTGTAAATTAAACTCAAACGTGGGGAATTTGTACTCATAATTAATGGTAGTCCAGTATCACAAGTAATAAAAATGTACTGAGATGTACTACATATAGGGATAGCAGCACAACACAAGTTGGGAAATAAGGTAGGGATGATCTTATGCATAAAATGATGTGTGTGAGTATGTGTGTGTGTGTGTGTGTGTGTGTGTGTGTGTGTGTGTGGGAGGGGGGGGGGGGGGGGGGGGGGGGGTATACTGACCTCTATGATCCCTTCATTGACGCATGTACCTCAGATGTTTGGCGGGTACTATTTTTTGCACGTTTAGTCATAGATAGGTACAGTATAGGTTACTGCACTCAAGCAGGTTTCTTAGCTGTTTTAGGGATGCTACCTATAATAATGCATCGAGGGCAAAGCCCGAGGTGATTATATAGGTGCACTTGAATGTCTCGAAACGGCTAAGGTCATTATATGCACACCATAGTTATTAGCGAACACCCGCACACATGCACTCACTAAAACTAGTACCCACAACTAATATTAACAAGATACCTGTAATATACCCAGGATCATAAACCCAGTGTGTATCCCACTGGGAATGCAACCTGGGTCTTTGATCCATTTGGAGACTCCGATGGAGTAGAAGAACTGAACTGTGCCCCACACCCGCAGCAAGAGGAACAAAGCAGGGGTGTAGAGCAAACGCTTTTCTGCCTGCTCTATAGCTGTCCCTGAAGGCAACCGGTAGCGCTGCCGCTGCTAAAAGAAAATATAGAATGTTGACCAGTCAAGTTCAGCTTCAGACTCACCCGCATGCATGTAACATTGAACATAATTTTGCATTAACTATGTAAACAGTGATATCAGTATGCAGGGTTTATTATCACGGGAACATAGAGAGAAAGTTTGGGGGGTCAATCGAATAGTGCGCGGCAGTGCCATTTAAGGGGGTCTGGGGTCTGGGTTTGAAATCTCTAAGGAGGCAAAATATTCATGGGGGGGGGGGGGGGGGGGGGGGGGGGGGGCAAAGAAACCCTGAGTACGTATGATGTGGCTGGTAAACTATACCCTTGAAAGGTGTCCAGCAATGTGAGTATAGATGAGGATCACTCCTATGTAGGTCGAGATCTCCCACAGCTTCCCCGCGACAAAGATGAATGCGATTGTTTCAAATGATGTCTGGTTCAGTAATCCAGTAGTGGTACCGTTAGGCATTTTATCCTCCACAAAGCACCAGTTTGATGCAGCATAGCGTGCATACCCAAGTTTCTGAACTCCGATTAGAGGTACAATGACAAGAAGCGGACACAACCATGCGATAATGTTGTACAGGGGTACGAGCCGAGAAGCAAGGGCCTTGCGGTTGTACACAATCACCATGTAGAAGTAGAACGCAAGGATGATTGTCCAGCAGAAAGAACACAGAGTAGACCATGAGGTAATTGAAGCCTGTGTCCTACAAAGTGCATCAAAAACATAGCAGCTCTGTGCATCAGTTTTGTTAAAATATACAATAAAGTTGATGGAGCCAAAGATGAAGCCTACTGCACTGATCAGGTCTGCAATGGCCAGAAGGGTGATGATCTTCTGGGCGCCAGTTCGCATGTCTTTCAGCAGCAAGAACGTAGCAATGACCAGGAACGATCCTAGGCAAGACAGCCCGCTGGAGGTGATGGCAACATAGCTCGGTGCCAGCCCAATATCAAAGCTGACATAACCTGAAATGTTGTCGCAGTCGTGACTCTGTGGACAATAATACGGACCCGAGAATGGCGTCGAGTTTGAGATATTTGTCGCAGGCGGGAGTCCGGGACTCAGTACAGCCTCTTGCATTCTGTAACTTCAATGGAGCTCATGGAGCTCGACTCTACCGGTAGCACACACAACTATAGTCTCAGAACCAGACTGGTCTGGTACCGAGACTCATTAAACAGAAGTGTAGACAACCAGGCTAATAGTAGGCGTGATCCCAATTACAATTTTTTATTGAACACTCATGCATGTACCACTTGTCGTACTGGCTTGTAATTGCCATATGTATGATGGATTTATGCATACGGAGAACTAGCCGATCGACATTGTCATGTTGTAGTCCACTGAGTACACCAACCTCAACTCTCTCTTGCTAATTATTGTGGTGCTAGCTATATATAAGACTTGGCCTAGTCAAAGATAGGATTAGCTAGCTTCTACAAGTTGTAGTAGCTAATTAAAGTTAAGATTTGAAGGTCGCATAATAGATTATCACCGCTTCCTAAAGATGAATAATCATAATGGTCCCATGAGCATTGGATATCTTCACAGCAACTTAAGTCAACTGTAGCAACTTAAAATGCTCCCATGGGTGTCCCATGGGTTCTGGTGACCTAAATCAGTCCCATGAGACACCCATGGGAAGGTTGACTTAAATAAGTCTATGGGTAACCCATGGGATTTTTTACGCTTGTCAATTGCTGCACAACCATCATTTCAACTGACGTCATGTGACTCATGTCAGTTAGAATTCCAGTAGCTAGTGGTAACCATTCGATCCTCCACAAAACAATGCAGCATATAGCATACATAATCTCTGAACTCCAATTAGAAGTACAGTGGCAACAAGCAGACATAAAACCAATAATGTTGTACAGGAGTACAGTTTACAC
This sequence comes from Axinella damicornis, assembly GCA_963931865.1. NCBI lineage: Eukaryota > Metazoa > Porifera > Demospongiae > Axinellida > Axinellidae > Axinella > Axinella damicornis. The sequence continues at coordinate 2,171,674 of OZ007514.1, read as the reverse complement.
TCTACAGTGAACTTGAGTGAAGCAGCCTGGACCTCATTTGGTCTGATGGCTCCCGATTAATTGTCCAGGATTTCCATCCTCCTCCACATGCAGTGCCCAATAGTACATACACTCTCTCCACTGAGTAAAAAACATCATCGTCATCGCATTCTTTGATTCTCCACTAGCTAATTCGCTCAAACAGAGTGAACTAAACCTTCATCCCTGCATAAGGGGATACCTGTCATTTATTTCGTGGGAGCAAGTCTGTTCGTAACGTACGAGATTCAGCCACTGAGCAGTGTTGGGGTGCCCAACCAGCACCGACGCACTCCTAATTTGTCAATTTACAGATTCTACAAACGAGGAAAAACCATACAGTGCGATCGCTGCACCTTTGATTCCAATGTTACCATGGAAACACACATGTGTACCAGACTCAAAGATAGCTCGTCCAGATGTCATATAGAATGCAGAATACTTGTTTTCCTCAAAATTGATCGTCCCACTGAAGTGAACTATGAACAGAGAAACAACAAATACACCAGAGTAAGGGAATGTTGTGCTTTTCTTTGTTCTGTACTTGAGAATGTTTTTAATGAAAGAACAATCCGTGAATTTTGGAATAGGTAAAAGTCCTTTGTTCAGCTGATCAAATCTGAATGGAGAGACGTCAACAGCTGGACTATACATTCCAAAGTTTCCTAACCAACTACAGTTCTTGAAGTGGATCAGCTCTCCCGGCTTTGTCTTGAACTCACTGTGAAGCGCATGCACAGACATTCCTCCACCATACCTTGCGGTGTTTCTCTCAAACACTGTTCTTTCAAAGGATACACCACAATTTCCCCTTGTTTGGTTATCATGGAAATAGTGTAACTTTCCTAAGCCAACATTTGCCCCACCACCAGATATACCAGCCACGTTTGAATGGAAATTTGAATCCACTATGCTTACCCTGTTGTTGACAGTATCACCTTGAAAGAAGACAGAGATACCAGCACCAAATGGTGCTGAATTGTTTGTGAAGTTGCAATTTTTAATCGAAACACTAATTCCACTGCTTCGGTTCATGAAAACAAGTCCTATACCACCCCCAAGGCCAAAGCCTAACCAGTTGTCAAGGCTGGAAGCAATGCGAGGATCAAACTCTTCAAAAGGAGCTGAATTATTGTAAAAGGTACAATTGCTAATGGTGTAAGTAGTGGCTGCCATGGAGGGGTCAAACGATTGAGAAGTGAACTGAATGTGTAAGCCCCCAGCATATGACAGCCCTTGGACTTTTTCACCACGCTTAAGTTGATTGTTGAAAATACTCACTTCCTGGATAGCAACATTTCCAAATGTGTTAAAGAAGGCAACAGCTGTTCCCAGACTTCTCTCGAAATGAACCTGTTCAAGGACAATGTTGGAACACACATGCAGCTGAAGAGTAGCATTAAATTTCTGTTCAATCTCAGTACCACATTCAGTTAGTTGTAAGTTGGACAGGCAGAGGTTATCAACGTTAGTGAACCGAAGTCCAGCGCCATGGCTACCACTAACGCTGTCATTAGACCGATTGCAGTTATTCTTTGAACACTGCTCACCGTTCAGTAAGCCAGCAGATTTGCAAGTGACATTTGTAAAACTTCCATGTGTGTCATATCCTACAATACTGAGGTGACTGCAGTTTTCAAAGCTGATCAAACGATCCAGTTTATGTTCAGGAGTTTTCAGTCGTATGGTCAAGTTCGAACAATCTCTCCCAAGTGCTTGTGACACGTACTTCAAGCTTTGGCACGGTGTAATTGCAACTGGTGATGTAGAGGTGAGACAGGCCTGGTCGTTGGCTCCTTTAATCGGGTTGACATAGACAACTCTCTGCGAAGCAGTAGACTCGGTGAGTACGTATACAAACAGGAGGACACAAATCAGCATTACATCGATAATTGCCATATAGCTATGATCATGAGATGGAGGTACAAGCACAATAATCATTTAGCTAGTTAGCAAGTAATTAAAACCATGCATATATAGCTAGATCTGTGTACAATACCACTCTTTATAGAAAATGTCCGCAGGAAAATGAAAGTAGAAGTAGAAGTCATGTGAGATGTGGTGCATATTATTATGGCGTTAATAATTCCCCACATGCAGTAACATTTTCATAGTGCTAAATATTGTTTTCATAACATTGTTGTACTGTGCATCAAAATAATCACGATCATCAGCAGTAGCTAAATGAAAAATACTGCTGGCATGTGTTCATACCGAAGAACGTCCATGTTAGTTAGTGCAGTATGGATCACGCAGTGTAGCTATAGGTATTCATAGCTACAGTAACAGAAATAACAAAGTAAATTTTACTCTAATCTGATGATATGGTATCCCTTCCACAACCAGAGCTAACATCAGACTCTTCGTGCTGCACTGTGAAGTGGGTGTGGGAAGGGCAGCTAGTGACTGTTCTTGTCATCTGTGGCACAATGGAGGTCCTCTCGCTATCAGCATCTTGTCTTTGGTAGTTGTCCCTCCCGAGGTGTTGGCCTACTGAGCAGCACTTCTGCAGAAGTCGCTTCAAAGGGTTCACAAACATCCTTTTCCGTATCTCCCGAGAGAAAAGGACGTATAGTACAGCATCTCCCCACCCCTGTCCAGCATCACCCACAGACTGCAGGCATAATTTGTGTAAATTAAACTCAAACGTTGGGAATTTGAACTCTTAATTAATGGTAGTCCAGTATCACAAGTAATAAAATGTACTGAGATGTACTACATATAGGGATAGCAGCACAACACAAGCTGGGAAATAAGGTAGGGATGATCTTATGCATAAAATGATGTGTGTGTGTGTGTGTGTGTGTGTGTGTGAGTGTGTGTGTGTGTGTGTGTGTGTGTGTGTGTGTGTGTGTGTGTGTGTGTGTGTGTGTGTGTGTGTGTGTGAGTATGTGTGTGTGTGTGTGTGTGTGTGTGTGTGTGTGTGGGAGGGGGGGGAGGGTATACTGACCTCTATGATCCCTACATTGACGCATGTACCTCAGATGTTTGGCGGGTACTATTTTTTGCGCGTTTAGTCATAGATAGGTACAGTATAGGTTAATTACTGCACTCAAGCAGGTTTCTTAGCTCTTTTAGGGATCGATGCTACCTACAATCATGCAGCGATGGCAAAGCCTGCGACGGCAAAGCCCGGGTGATTATAGGTGCACTTGAATGTCTCGAAACGGCTAAGAAGGTCTCTAAACGGTTAAGTTCAAAAGATCATAGCACATTACGCACACCATAGTTATTAGCAAACACCCGCGCACATGCACTCACTAAAACTAGTACCCTCAACTAATATTAACCCCATTGCAAGGTACCTGTAATATACCCAGGACCATATATCCAGTGTGTATCCCACTGGGAATGCAACCTGGGTCCTTGATCTGTGAGGAGACTCCAATGGAGTAGAAGAACTGAGTTGTGCCCCACACCCGCAGCAGGAGGAACAAAGCAGGGATGTAGAGCAAACGCTTTTCTGCCTGCTCTGCAGCTGTCCCTGGAGGCAGCCTGTAGCGATGCCGCTGCTAAAAGAAAAAGATGGACATGCAGATAGAATGTTGACCAGTCAAGTTCAGCTTCAGACTCACCCGCGTGCATATGCATGTAACACTGAACATAATTTTTGCATTAACTATACATGTAAACAGTGATATCGGTACGCAGGGTTTATTATCACGGGAACATAGTTGGGGGGTCAATTGAATAGTGTGCGGCAGTGCCATTTAAGGGGGTCTGGGGTCTGGGTTTGAAATCTCTAAGGAGGCAAAATATTCCCCCCCCCCCCCCCCTGAAGAAACCCTGAGTACGTATGATGTGGCTGGTAAACTATACCCTTGAAAGGTGTCCAGCAATGTGAGCATAGATGACTATGACTCCAATGTAGGTCAAGATCTCCCACAGCTTCCCCCCGACAAAGATGAACACGATTGTTTCAAATGATGCCTGGTTCAGTAATCCAGTAGTGGTACCATTAGCCATTTGATCTGCCACAAAGCACCAGTTTGACGCAGCATAGCGTGCATAACCAAGTTTCCCAACTCCGATTAGAGGTACAATGACAAGAAGCGGACACAACCATGCGATAATGTTGTACAGGGGTACTAGCCGAGAAGCAAGGGCTTTGCGGTTGTACACAATCACCATGTAGAAGTAGAATGCAAGGATGATTGTCCAGCAGAAAGAACAAAGGGTAGACCATGTGGTGATTGAAGACTGTGTCTTGCAAAGTGCATCAAAAACAGAGCAGCTCTGTGTATCAGTTTTGTTAAAATATACAATAAAGTTGATTGAACCCAAGATGAAGCTTACTGCACTGATCAAGTCTGCAATGGCCAGAAAGGTGATGATCTTCTGGGCGCCAGTTCGCATGTCTTTCAGCAGCAAGAACGTAGCAATGACCAGGAACGATCCTAGGCAAGACAGCCCGCTTGAGGTGATGGCAACATAGCTCGGTGCCAGCCCAATATCAAAGCTGACAAATCCCGCTGAAGTGTTGCAGGCGTGCGCCTGTGGACAATACGTACTTGATGGCGTCAAGTCCGCCGACATATTTGCCGCAATCCAGGCAGGGAATCTGCGACTCTGTACAACTTCTTGCATTCTGTATAGTGCAACCTTCCAAAAATGTGGAAATCAGTGGACAAAATTAATCTTGACATAACTTCCTGTAGCCCCACCCGCGAGGAAGGGTCTGGGCAAATGAACCGCGCTTCAAGGATTATTAGTTGCTGTGAGTAGGTGAGAAGCCGCAGGCGCTTGACTCGCGACTGATGAATAACATTATGTATGGGTGCGCGCGCGTGTATAACGCTATTCATCAGTCACTTTCCCTAATCAACACTTTCGCCGGAATGCAGTGCTTGGCTACGCGGAAGTGCAAGTCGACTCTTCCTCGCGGGTGGTGCCTTGAACTTGGACACATTACTCCACCCCCCAAAACCAATATTAATTTGTTGTGTTGCCATGGTGACGTGACGTCACACTAATTAGGTCCAAATATTATGCAGTTTTTCTGTATCAGCTATGTAGTTCTACATCAACATAATATGGGTATCAATTGAAAGCTCTCATCGAAAGGAACAATTCAAATAGAGCACTTTTGTTACAACGTTCACCCTTTTATGTATTCATTTGAAAGCGATTTTCGGGTCATCACTTTGAAAACTATGTAATTTTTTGTTACTATAGCAATGAACTCCAAACTTGCAGGCAAGAAGGTAATAAAGGAAGGTTTCTAATAGAGAAAATCACTAAAAGAACAAAAGAACTGAAACGGAAACCAATTACTGAAGTTCGGAAATTCATCTGTGCGATATTATATTCTTAACTAGTTTCTCCAAGTCAGATCCACCAGGTACCCCTTCCAAATAGGTATACATGTGATGCCTAACCTTCCTGAAGTCTTGATGCATACTTTCTAGAGTCACTGAATCGAAAGCTGGGTGTATAATGTCCGGAGGCTTACGACTCCATATCTGCAGTATGCCTTCGAACCACGCTTTTCCTAAGCCCATACGCATATTATGTATGTGAGATCGCTGGTACTTGCCTTACTTGCTCTCTGGCCGATCTCGCTATCATTCTCAAAGAATTGAGACCTCCAATCACGCACTGCCTTGTCTGACGTGCCTATCATCATGGCAGCAAGCTCTGCAGCCATTGTTTCTCCTAAGTTAAGCCGATTTGTGAGCTGGAAACACAAGAAAAGACCGAGAGAAACTTTGCGCAATTATCACAGTCTCAATATTAAGCAACCGACTCGGCTATTCCACATACGCTGCCTCCATGTGGTGCTACATCAGCTTTGATGAGAAGAAAGGTCACATTGATGCTGAAGTGATTGTTGCCATGGTATTCGGGGGACAGGTGTGGGAGATGCTGGCCTTCTTTGTCACAGCCATTTGTTGTGCAGCCACAGTGATCACATCAAGAAGACTAAGAGTAAGACTTCTTGGATAGGCAAAAGATCCATTTGGCACTTGCATTGCATTTCCTTATAGTACTAAAGCTTGCAATTGTGATGCTATAGCTAGGCATCTTGGTGTAGCTACATAACATTGGCAGCATATGCATGCAGTTACTGAGTATCGATCAAAACGTGCCCTAGCTCCATTACTGGTTTTCCGTTTTTGTATTCACATGGTGATGATGTAAGGTACAATGGGTATCGAGAGCTCTAAATATTGAATGTATATATCATATAAAATGTACAAGAATTAAGGCAGAAAATGTGATGAAAGTTAAAAGCTAGGGAAGTGTTAACATTCCTTGTGTTGGTACTAATAAAATAACTTTGCATGTGATTTTCACATGCAGACACGTACGCATATACCACTGAAGAGTTATGCTGCAGCCAAGACATGGACCAAAGTGAAACAACATACGTGACCGTGAGAGTGAGAGCAACGTCTTTCACCCGTCCTCTTTCTCTGCCTGTTGAGTTCTCCTCCGAATGGAATGAAGTGGTCCCTGCTGAAGTGTGTGCCGCTGAAATACGTGCTGCTGATGAGAAGGCTAAACTAAGTGCAGCATTTGCAGAGGTAGAGAGAAGGATGAACTTGATCCCGCTTGTATTCCTTCTCGTACGTATTTAGGACATAATTCAGTTCGTGACTTCCTTGATAGTATCCAATTTAGGAATAGTTGATGAGAACGGCTACACCTCTGACGGCATTAAAACACTCTTCTTGGTAATCGGAATTCTTCAGGTATATACTATTATGTCAGTCGGGTTTATTCTGGCTTGTTGTCAAGTGATAGTTGGTTTGCTGTTTACATTGTATTGTGTGATAGAGCTCAAGCATGCACATTCAGGGCAATCAACCATCACCATATCACGAGCTTGTGTATTCTACTATTGGACATTAGCATACTAACTAGAGTAGCCTCGTTCCCAGGCTATAACTAGAGTAAATGCTACACTAGCCTTGTTCCCAGGCTGCATGGGCCCATGCGGCCTGGGAACGAGGCTAACCCTACACTAGCTTAGAAACTCATCAACTGGTTTAATCATTGAAAAGATAATTGACATGAATGCTTGCTACTTTGCTATGCACCATCATAGACCATCCAAACAACCTACTACGTACGTATTACATCTGCTAAGAGCTCCACTCATTCCCTGGTTTTGACCGTTATAATGCATTGTGTAATAGTCCCATGCATCACTTGATTATGTTCCTTGTTAATTATTAATAATATGCTTGTCACGTATACGTCACACTTCTGAGCATGTGCAGCAGTATCTCTGACTCACAGGCCTCTACCCTTGGCGTTTCAGATTGCCATAGAGTGGCACGGGTTGCAGCATGACCGTCCAGTGAGCTGAAGGAGGCGGGGCATGCTGATTGATGTGGGTGGCCGGGTTAATTTTGGACATTTCCATTGCTAGATCCTGCCCATAGGGCGGGGTCTCACTAGCAATTATTAATGCCTGGATAACTAGTTAGAATTAATTTTATCTTTTGTCTGTGTGAACTTGAGAGTGAAGAAGTTTGCATAGGATTTACTCTAGTTAGTATGCTAATATACAATAGGTGAATAAACTATAAACACGCTGATGGTTGATAGATATATGTGTTACAGCTCTATACAATTTCATTCACCAATGCACAATTCTTGATGTTATTATAGGCAATAGGAGACGGAGGGCAAGCGTGGGCGAATGCAATCCTCTACATCTTCTCCTCTAAAACTATGAGGGAGAGAATGGTTGTTAATCCTGTTAGGAAACTGAAAGAGAAGGTTACAGGCGAAAGAGAAGAGATAATGTTATGCAAATACCTGAAGGTGACAGAGAAGGTAATCTCAGAATCGAAGTGGAATCCTCAGCGAGTGTGACTAACTACGGTGGAGCAGCACCATAACTAGTCTCGGTACCAGACCCTCGCACGATCTAGGGTCTGGTACCGAGACTACACCATAACCTGCACGGTATTTGTACCACACAAGTGCATGTACCTTGAATGATCAGGACTGCCGTTGTTTGTTGATCAGATGAATGCACTGAGATATTATGCTTTTATCTTTGCTCATATTTTTGTGCTCCTGATTTTTTCCCTGTTATGATTTTAATTAAAGAATCTCTTTGTTGGCTCCATTAGTTGTAATGCAGTGTTATATATAGCAGGAACAGTATAGTGCAGTGCTATATATAGCAGGTACAGTGTAATGCAGTGCTATATATAGCAGGTACAGTGTAATGCAGTGCTGTATATAGCAGGTACAGTGTAATGCAGTGCTATATATAGCAGGTACAGTGTAATGCAGTGCTATATATAGCAGGTACAGTGTAATGCAGTGCTATATATAGCAGGTACAGTGTAATGCAGTGCTATATATAGCAGGTACAGTGTAATGCACTGCTATATATAGCAGGTACAGTGTAATGCAGTGCTATATATAGCAGGTACAGTGTAATGCAGTGCTATATATAGCAGGTACAGTGTAATGCAGTGCTATATATATAGCAGGTACAGTGTAATGCAGTGCTATATATAGCAGGTACAGTATAATCTTCCGATTGTTGCTTGGTCTCACAGATCTGGATATTATTCCAGCATGCCTACACTGTATTCTCTAAAATAGTGCTTGATTTTGTGGGTAGCATAAGGGACCTTGTGACATTGGCGCAATTAATCCAAAATTTGTGCATTTCATTGACATTGAGTATACTTTATATTGGTAATTGTAGTTGCAACCATTAACTAGAGAGGAGACAGTGTTTCAGCTGACAGATCGACTAGTGACCAACACAACCATCAGTAAATATAACCACAGTGTAGCCTCATTCCCAGGCCATTCCCAATGCCAATATTTGCATACTGCAAGCTATCAAAATACTGTGGCGGTGGGAATGGCCTGGGAATGATGCTAACCACAGTGTAATCTAGCTCATTCCCAGGCCACTTGCAGTATGTACTCTGGCCTCATTCCCAGGCCTCCACACCCAGCTTTTGCTGCTTGCAGTATGTACTCTAGCCTCGTTCCCAGGCCTCCACACCCAGCTTTTGCTGCTTGCAGTATGTACTCTAGCCTCGTTCCCAGGCCTCCACACCCACTTGCAGTATGTACTCTGGCCTCATTCCCAGGCCTCCACACCCAGCTTTTGTCGCTTGCAGTACATACTGCAAGCGACAAACGCTGGGCATATCGCATGGAGGCCTGGGAATGAGGGTAAGTGTACTCTGCATGATAAACATTTATCACATAAACCTGCTGGTAGCTACACACAAACTTGTCCAGTCCAGTATTAGCTATTAGCTACAAAAGGTTTGAATAGCTATGGCTATAAGAATAGGTGCAAGTATAATGGTTGCAAACATTGAAGAGCATTCATACTACCATACTACATAAGATGTAAGTGAATAGCTATGTAAGGAATAGGTACAAAAGATAACAATTATCATAAAGACCCAGATATATCCCAAGACTATATATTTGTCTTTGCTCTTGTGACGTATGTACTACCCCAGCTACTTCATCAAACTGATGCATCAACACTGTCAGGACTGTCGCTACAAACACCATCACAGACAAGCAAGTAACAAACTTCAAAATAACCACAAGCAACCAACCAGCTGCCACCAGCACCACAACTATCACGTGAACTACTTGGGATACTATCCATTCAGGATATCAAAGAAGAGTTATAAAGCCACCCATGAAAAAATCTAATGAGTATGTTCTATGTTGTCTTAATTGTACTGGAGGTATACCGGTCGAGTTGTGAATTCTTCTTTGATGGTACGGTACTGCTGTTGGAGTGATGTGATCTGTGCTTCAATGCTACAATATTGTCGTTCGAGGGCAGTGATGTTAGGAGCTGAATTATTGTAAAAGGTACAATTGCCAATGGTGTAGCTAAGTTGTGGCTGCCATGGAGGGGTCAAATGATTGAGAAGTGAATTGAATGTGTAAGCCCCCAGCATATGACAGCCTTCGGACTTTTTCACCACACTTAAGTTGATTGTTGCAAACAGTGCTCACTTCCTGGATAGCAACATTTCCAAGTGTGTTAAAGAAGGCGACAGGTGTTCCCAGACTTTTCTCAAAATGAACAAGGAAAGGACAACATTTGCAGTTGCAGAGTAGCATTAAATTTCTGTTCAATCCCAACACCACATTCAGTTAGTTGTAAGTTGGACAGGCAGAGGTTATCACGTTAGTGAACCGAAGTCCAGCTCATGGCTAGCACTAACGTTATCATAGACAGATTGCAGTAATTCTTTGAACACTGCTCACTGTTTAGTAGGCCAGCAGATTTGCAGGTGACATCAGTAAAACCTCCGTGTGTGCCAATACTGAGGTGACTGCAGTTTTCAAAGCTGATCAAACAATCCAGTTTATGTTCAGAAGTTCCAATCGTATGGTCAAGTTCGAACAATCTCTCCCAAGTGCTTGTGACACAACATCAAGCTTTGGCATGTGTAGTTGCACCTGGTGATGTAGAGATGAGACAGGCCTGGTCATCAGTTCCTTTGATTCGGTTGACATGGACAACTCTCCGTGAAGAAGTAGACCCAGTGAGTACAAATTTAAACAGGATGACACAAATCAGCTTTACATCGACAATAATTATATTGCCATAGCTACGATCAAGAGTTAAAGGTGCAAGTACATTAATCAGCATTTATAATTAGAACCATGCATGCATATAGCTTCTATAAAGAGTGGTATTTGTGCACAGATCTAAGATCTGTGCACAAATACCACTCTTTATAGAAGAAATGTCCACAGGAAAATGAAAGTAGAAGTCATGAGATATAGTGCATGTACATAACTATGGTGTTAGTAGCTAATTCCGCATATGCAGTAACGTTTTCATAGTGCTAAATAATATGGTTTTTATAACATTGTTGTACTGCATGTGCATCAAAATAATCATGGTCATCAGCAGTAAATGAATACTGCTGGCATGTGTTCATACCGAAGAACATCCATGTTAGTTAGCTATAGTGCAGTATGGATCGTGCAGGGTAGCTATAGGTATTCGCTCTATACAGCTACAGTATATACATACACTGCAAAAACAAATCAGTTCACTGAGTGGTTACCCTGGTTGCAGACAAGCTGGAGACGGTGGTTAGAAGAAGGGGTTCAGAGACTAATTGCATTAGGCAACTTGAGAGGAAGATGGTCCAGATCATGATATAATTGTTTGATCGTAACCACTAAACTTCTGTGAGGGACCTGCTGCGAGAGGAAGATGGTCCAGATCATATAATATAATTGTTTGATCGTAACCACTAAACTTCTGTGAGGGACCTGCTGCCATCAGGGGCATGAAAATTTCCATGACAACCAGTTGTAGTGACCATGCAGATGTTCCCAAGATTGTCAGAGATGATCTGGGCCAGTTGCCTTTGCAGGTTGTCTTATGCAATTATAACTCCATAAGTCCAACTTGAGTAAACCTCCCATAACCACGGCAGGTTCTCTACAACCAATGCAAGGTAACCACTCAGTGGTTAAAACAACCAATTAGTTTTACAGAGATATATAACAAGTAAATTTTACTCTAATCTGATGAAATGGTATCCCTTCCACAACCAGAGCTAACATCCGACTCTTCGTGCAGCACCGTGAAGTGGGTGTGGGATGGGCAGCCAGTGACTGTTCTTGTCTGCTGTGGCACAAGGGAGGTCCTCTCGCTATCAGCATCTTGTCTTTGGTAGTTGTCCCTCCTAATGTGTTTGCCTACTGAGCAGCACTTCTGCAGAAGTCGCTTCAAAGGGTTCACAAACATCCTTTTCCGTATCTCCCGAGAGAAAAGGATGTACAGTACAGCATCACCCCACCCCTGTCCAGTATCACCCACAGCCTGCAGGCATATAATCAGAGTGTGTAAATTAAACTCAAAGGTGATTATAGAATGTCTCGAAACGGCTAAGGTCTCTAAACAGTTAAGTTCAAAAGATCAAAGCACATTACGCACACCATAGTCTAATTATTATTAGCCAACACCTGCGCACATACACTCGCTAAAATTAGTACCCACAACTAATATTAACCCCATTGCAAGGTACCTGTAATATGCCCAGGACCATATATCCAGTGTGTATCCCACTGGGAATGCAACCTGGGTCCTTGATCTGTGAGGAGACTCCAATGGAGTAGAAGAACTGAACTGTGCCCCACACCCGCAGCAAGAGGAACAAAGCAGGGATGTAGAGCAAACGCTTTTCTGCCTGCTCTATAGCTGTCCCTGAAGGCAACCTGTAGCGATGCCGCTGCTAAAAGAAAATATAGAATGTTGACCAGTCAAGTTCAGCTTCAGACTCACCCGCATGCAGGTAACACTGTAAACAGTATGCAGGGTTTATTATCACGGGGGGGGGGGGGGGGGGGGGGGGGGGACAGAACATAGAGAAAGTTTGGGGGGTCAATTGAATAGTGCGCGGCAGTGCCATTTAAAGGGGTCTGGGGTTGAAATCTCTAAGGAGGCAAAATATTCATGGGGGGGGGGGGGGGGGGGGGGGGGGGGGGGGGGGCAAAGAAACCCTGAGTACGTATGATGTGGCTACCCTTGAAAGGTGTCCAGCAATGTGAGCATAGATGACTATGACTCCAATGTAGGTCAAGATCTCCCACAGCTTCCCCCCGACAAAGATGAACACGATTGTTTCAAATGATGTCAGTAATCCAGTAGTGGTACCATTAGCCATTTGATCCGCCACAAAGCACCAGTCAGCTGCAGCATGGCGTGCATACCCAAGTCTCTGAACTCCAATTAGAGGTACAATGACAAGAAGCGGACACAACCATGCGATAATGTTGTACAGGGGTACTAGCCGAGAAGCAAGGGCTTTGCGGTTGTACACAATCACCATGTAGAAGTAGAATGCAAGGATGATTGTCCAGCAGAAGGAACAAAGGGTGGACCATGTGGTGATTGAAGACTGTGTCTTGCAAAGTGCATCAAAAACAGAGCAGCTCTGTGTATCAGTTTTGTTAAAATATACAATAAAGTTGATTGAGCCCAAGATGAAGCCTACTGCACTGATCAGGTCTGCAATGGCCAGAAAGGTGATGATCTTCTGGGACCCAGTTCGCATATCTTTCAGCAGCAAGAACGTAGCAATGACCAGGAACGATCCTAGGCAGGACAGCCCGCTGGAGGTGATGGCAACATAGCTCGGTGCCAGCCCAATATCAAAGCTGACATAGCCCGCTGAAGTGTTGCAGGCGTGCGCCTGTGGACAATACGGACCCGAGAATGGCGTCGAGTTCGAGTTTGTCGCAATCCGAACAGGCGGGAGAGCGGGATTCAGTACAGCCTCTTGCATTGTGTTCAGCTCATGGAGGCTCACCACATAAATTAATGAATGATTGTTATTTTTAGGTCTCGTCACATGACGGCAGGCCATAAACTTTGACCTATGGGACCACACAACAGAGTACAAACTGAGTTAATATAATTTATGGTGGCTACATTAGTTTTTGTCTCGGCACCGAAGTGCCGAGACACATGTGCTGAGACATGTGCTGAGACACATGTGCTAGAGTAGCCTCGTTCTCAGGCTATTACTAGAGTAGCCTCGTTCCCAGGCTATTACTAGAGTAGCCTCGTTCCCAGGCTATAACTATAGAGTAAATGCCACTAGCCTGGTTCCCAGGCTGCATGGGCCCAATGTGGCCTGGGAACGAGGCTAACCCTACACTAGCTTCTCCTTCCAATTAGAAACTCATCAACTGGTTTAATCATAATTGACATGAATGCTAGTTACTTTGCTATGCACCATCATAGACCATCCAAACAACCTAGCTAGTTACGTACGTATTACATCGAGATCTGCTAAGAGCTCCACTCATTGCCTGGTTTTGACCGTTATAATGCATTGTGTAATAGTCCCGTGCATCACTTGATCATGTTCCTTGTTAATTATTAATAATATGCTTGTCACGTATACGTCACACTTCTGAGCATGTGCAGTAGTATCTCTGACTCACAGGCCTCTACCCTTGGCGTTTCAGATTGCCATATATGGAGTGGCACGGGTTGCAGCATGACCGTCCAGTGAGCTGAAGGAGGCTGATTGATGTGGGTGGCCGGGTTAATTTTGGACATTTCCATTGCTAGATCCTGCCCATAGGGCGGGGTCTCACTAGCAATTATTAATGCCTGGATAACTAGTTAGAATTAATTTTATCTTTTGTCTGTGTGAACTTGAGAGTGAAGAAGTTTGCATAGGATTTACTCTAGTTAGTATGCTAATATACAATAGGTGAATAAACTATAAACACACTGATGGTTGATGGATATATGTGTTACAGCTCTATACAATTTCATTCACCAATGCACAATTCTTGATGTTATTATAGGCAATAGGAGACGGAGGGCAAGCGTGGGCGAATGCAATCCTCTACATCTTCTCCTCTAAAACTATGAGGGAGAGAATGGTTGTTAATCCTGTTAGGAAACTGAAAGAGAAGGTTACAGGCGAAAGAGAAGAGATAATGTTATGCAAATACCTGAAGGTGACAGAGAAGGTAATCTCAGAGTGTTTCAGCTGACAGACAGTGTTTCAGCTGACAGACTTGTGACCAACACAACCATCAATGTTGTAAATATAACCACAGTGTAGCCTCATTCCCAGGCCATTCCCAATGCCAATATTTGCATACTGCAAGCGATCAAAATACTGTGGTGCATGGTGGGAATGACGCTAACCACAGTGTAATCTAGCTCATTCCCAGGCCTCCACACCCAGCTTTTGCTGCTTGCAGTATGTAGCTACTCTGGCCTCATTACCAGGCCTCCACACCCAGCTTTTGTTGCTTGCAGTATGTACTCTAGCCTCATTCCCAGGCCTCCACACCCAGCTTTTGTTGCTTGCAGTATGTACTCTAGCCTCATTCCCAGGCCTCCACACCCAGCTTTTGTTGCTTGCAGTATGTACTCTAGCCTCATTCCCAGGCCTCCACACCCAGCTTTTGTTGCTTGCAGTATGTACTCTAGCCTCATTCCCAGGCCTCCACACCCAGCTTTTGTTGCTTGCAGTATGTACTCTAGCCTCATTCCCAGGCCTCCACACCCAGCTTTTGTTGCTTGCAGTATGTACTCTAGCCTCATTCCCAGGCCTCCACACCCAGCTTTTGTTGCTTGCAGTATGTACTCTAGCCTCATTCCCAGGCCTCCACACCCAGCTTTTGTTGCTTGCAGTATGTACTCTAGCCTCATTCCCAGGCCTCCACACCCAGCTTTTGTTGCTTGCAGTATGTACTCTAGCCTCATTCCCAGCTGGGTGTGGAGGCCTGCAGGCCTCCACACCCAGCTTTTATCGCTTGCAGTACATACTGCAAGCAACAAATGCTGGGCATATCGCACGGAGGCCTGGGAACGAGGGTAAGTTAGCCTCGTACCCAGACGAGGCTAGAAGGTAAGTGTACTCTGCATAATAAACTTTTATCACATAAAACAGCTGGTACACACAGCAAACTTGGACAGTCCAGTATTAGCTATTTGCTATATACAAAAGGCAATAGCAAATAGGTAATGGTTGCAACATTGAAGAGCATAGTACATGGAAGAGCATACATAGTACATAAGATGTATGAATATATGTAAGAAATAGGTAATGGTTGCAATCAGTGAAGAGCACAGTACATAAGATAACAACTAACAATGAGCCAGATACATCCCAAGACTCTTTGTGTTTGCTCTTGTGACATATGTACTACCCCATGCCGGCCAGCTACCTCATTAAACCATTCTATCAACGTTTTCAGGACAAACGCTACAAACATCACCACAGACAAGCAAGTAACAAACTTCAAAATAACCGCAAACAACCAACCAGCAGCCACCAGCACCACAACTATCACGTGAACTACTTGGGATACTATCCATTCAGAGAATCGAAGAAGAGTTATAAAGCCACCCATGAAAAAACCCTTATGAGTATGTTCTATGTTGTCTTGTACTGGAGGTCGAGTTGTGAATTCTTCTTTGATGGTACATGTATGGTACTGCTGTTGGAGTAATGTGATCATTGCTTCAATGCTACGATATTGTCGTTCGAGGGCAGTGATGTTTGATACCATAGCATGGCACTGTCCGTGGAGGGATGTGATCATTGCTTCAATGCTACGATATTGTCGTTCGAGGGCAGTGATGTTTGATTCCAAAGCATGGCACGGTCCGTGGAGGGATGTGATCATTGCTTCAATGCTACGATATTGTCGTTCGAGGGCAGTGATATTTGATTCCAAAGCATGGCACGGTCCGTGGAGGGATGTGATCATTGCTTCAATGCTACGATATTGTCGTTCGAGGGCAGTGATGTTTGCTTCCATAGCATGACACTGTCCGTGGAGGGATGTGGTGTTTGACCCAATACCATGGCACTGTCCTGGGATGGAGGAATTTGACTCAACAGTGTGCCACTGCCCTTGAAGGGGTGTGACATTTGATTGAGTGGCATGAGTTGCGGAGATTATTATCACAGCCAATACTATTATTACAGCTGATACTATTATCACCAACCATATCATCATAACTTTCAGCCTTTCAATAAGTGCACCTAACTTTTGATTCTGAGCTCCCAGTAGTTGAAGATGGGTACCAACACTCTCAGCCATGTGGGCTGGCATGTCTTTGGAAGGCAGTTGGACTTCACAGCCTGCATAATGGAAGGTGCAGTTGACTACTGCATGGATGCATTTCTTATTCACGTGTTGTTCCAGCTTCGTCAATTCTCCCTTCCATCTGCAACCCTGGTTGTAGTAATGACAATTAACTTGGCGTTTGGGGCAAGATTCGAAAGGATGTCTTCGACGCTGGAATTTTTTGCTGCAGTGGATGCATTTGACCTCAGCAAATGGACAACCGTGACCATCACCACCAGGAGCAGAGTTCTCATTCAGGTGCTGGTCAAGTTGTCCCAGTTCTCCTGTCCACCCACAACCATCACCGTGGTGGGTACAGTACACGTGAAGCTGCATGAGGGACTGCTTCAGCCCCTTGTTGGCAAAGGTAGTAAACGGTGAGTTACAAGTGGGGCACTGCTGGGAACGCAACTGGTGACGTTTGATGCATGGGTCACAAAAGCTCTTGCCACAGCAGCTGACCTGCTGGGGGTCACGAAGTTTCAAAACACAGATGGCACAATCCACCTGGAAAGCACTAGGAGGTGGTGCAACAAACTCACAATCGTGTCCACCAAATGGTACCGTACTCGCCATTGACTTTGGTAGCTCTGTACAAAACTAGACCACTGTACAAACAATCGGGTAGGGCTCACAACCTCAAGTAGTATTGTCATAGCAACTCTATGACGTAAAAGAACAAGAGAATTCATGACTACATTTTCTGTGAAACTGAATCCTGGACAATTGTTCAGTAGCTATATGTACCCTGCATGCAAGTGCACAAGCGGGGTTAAAAACAATCGGTTGTGTCTGCCTATCTGTCTCCAAAATATCGGCGATTTAGAGGCTGTAAAACCTTCATGATTGACATCCACAAGCTGTCGAAAAAATCATTGGCTCCACGTCTTCATGATCATGGAGTCTTTCCAAATAGGTATTTCGGAACCTCACAATTCGAGCTAAAGGTACAGAGTAGTCGTAGCTGAGGCCAGCTATTGCTGATGGGACTTTCCTGACCCATGCACGATTTCTTGCGTTATTTTAGGCAATAGGAGATGGTGGCCAATGTTAGTCAGCTCCCCCACCTTATTGAAATGAAGTTCCACTAGCTACGCTTACCTGCTTGAGGGCCTGACAATTAATGTTAATATCAAGAGTTCATAACAATAAGAGTGTGCAACTGCCATATGGGTTCCACTACCACCATCTAGGCATATGAGGTAGGCAATCAGTGGTGAAGTAGTAGCAGCTGCATGCTCCTATGTGTGAAATTGTGATTACTACAGAGTTTACACAGCCCATGTAGCTACATGTGGACCACACTGTGATTGCCTACGTCATGGCCATGGAGGTACGTAGTGGAACCCATATGGCAATTGCACACTATTATTGTTAGAACTCTAAGTTAATATTCATTGCTTGAACAAAGACTTTTTCAGGAGAGCTGCTAGCTACACACGTGCAGAGGTAGGGTCCAAATGATGTTTATGCATGACACATCAGATCAACAATCATGCATAGCTATACAGCACGTACTGAAGTGAGAACAAAAAAAACAAACATGGTCAATCTAAACAAAATACAGGATACTAACAGGTTCAATCATCTAATCTGACATACATGGGTTCAACCTCGAGTTCTTGGCATGAATCGACTCGTCTACACCTTTTCACGTACACCGAATGAGCTTTTCTAATAATAATGCTTGTACATAAGACAAGTATTGGTAAGTATATCAATACTAACTGTATGGCTCCTATTATTATCGGTACATTTTTTTGGCTGGTACTTCCGTTATCATAGGCTTCCAGTTCAGCAGAGCTGGCAAAAATCGTGAGTCCATTGATCACCGCAAGGTTTAAAAAAATCAATGAGTCAATGAGGTTGTGCTTTCTTGATTTGTACGGTTGTGCAAGTGAGTGAATACCCAAAAAGGTTAAGAGTAAGAATTCGGAGATGGCAAAATATTTTGTCCGGCTTTGACAAAATGTGTACACGGATAAAGTGGCAATTCTATAGAGAAAATACAGTCCAGCAAAGAATCTCATCTTGTCTTTGTAGCATGCTTGGAACGAATCAAATTAACAGAGGCATGAACCGGTGAATTGAAATTAGATTTTGGGCCCGATTGACAAGACGATGATCACTAAGCCCGCACAACTCTAGAAGGTGTAGTACGAGTGGGTTTAAGAATAGGATAATCGGTGGAAGAGCAATGATGGTAGTGCAGCAAATTATCGCTGGCATTGCATAGACGAGGTGCTTTTTCCCAAAATAAGGAATTCCACCATAATATGTGACGGGTAGCTCTTGGACTTCCGGTTTTCCTCTAAGTATATCTCTTGTGAGTATATGAAAAGTGATTCTTGTGCACTGGGCGTAACAAATCACTAAGAATGCAGACAGACCATGAATAACGGAAGTTTTGGAATCAAGCTTTCTTCTTTTGTTGCATAATCGTGAACATCGCTCAGTATTCAAGATTACAACGAGGAAAATTACCAGGCCTAAGGAGAAAAGTACTGTAATGTACTTGAAGGCAAGTGCGTCCAGAACAGTAGAGCCATTCCACAAGCAAAAGGAAAGCGATTCAACTGAGAAAAATTCAAAGTTGAAAACATCATAGACGATGCTGTAGCCTGCCTGTAATACTGAAAATGCTTTGATGCTGTGGTATCCAAATTTTGTAAAGTCGATTGAAAGAGTACCCAAAACTTGGCTGAAGAAAACAAAACCGTTTATGTTCCCAGAAGTAAAACTGATGTCAAATGTTATGATGACACTGAAGAAAATGACAACCGGAATGAGCTCTGAGAGGATGTAGAAAAGAAAACTCAGATGGCAGTAATTTTAAGGTCCACACTTGAACTGCGATGAATGATAAAAGACAGAATAGCCATCTTGACATTCTCCACATAAGATTCCCTTTCTTACATGCCCACACATGAAGTCATTCATATCCCTACTTGCGTTAGGGAGCAAATGATGGTGGAGGGGTATAGAATTTAACTTACAGAAGTGCAATGGACAGAGAGCTGTATAGAGATGATTGGCATCATTACTAATAGCAGGGATATACCCAGCCAAGTAACCATGACGAATATATGCTTGAAAACCTGAGTTATCACACCAAGCAATCCCTGAATACGTTTGGTGATCACCATCAACTGAACACAAGCAAGTATTTGTCCTATGGTCCAAGTAGAAACCAGGTGGGCATTGAAGCAAGGAAATATTGACGGAGTGGTACACAGATCGAACACTGGTTTGTGTGCTGAAGAGTAAGGTTGTACTCTCACCGGGGGGACCAAATATGCGCACACTGTTGTCCGAAGTGTAGTAATTCCCCAAATAGAAGTTAGCATTGTTTTCAATCCGCAAAGAAAAGTCGCTTTTCACTGCGACATGAAACTCGTCTGCAATGGATACAGGGATGATAAGTTTTTTACCAGGTATTGATAGCTGGGGTAAAGTCTGGCTGAATCTCATTCCCGCAGTACTAAGTGCGCTTTGGTTTTGCTGATTGTCTGAGAAAGTAAAGTTTCCAATGTAATTGAAAAAGTCGTCTAATCTGTGCTTCCTCAACTTGCTGAGGTACCTGTAGAAACAGGCATAGAACGACATAGAATAAATAGAAGTTCCCCCAAAAGCTGCTTTATTGTCTGCAAAGTAAAAAGTGAGATTCCTCTCTGCTACAGGCAGCTCAGGCCCATCATATTGCAGAAAGCAGTTTCGGCCTTCAAAGTAGTCTCTTTGCTCATTAGAATGGTATAGTACATGCCACCACCTACTACAACTGCGGTGTTGTTAATGAACTCAAATAATGATCCATTGCTAGCGACAAACGAGGAAAAACCATACAGTGCGATCGCTGCACCTTTGATTCCAATGTTACCATAGAAACACACATGTGTACCTGACTCAAAGATAGCTCGTCCAGATATCATATAGAATGCAGAATACTTGTTTTCCTCAAAATTGATCGTCCCACTGAAGTGAACTATGAACAGAGAAACAACAAATACACCAGAGTAAGGGAACGTTGTGCTTTTCTTTGTTCTGTACTTGAGAATGTTTTTAATGAAAGAACAATCCGTGAATTTTGGAATAGGTAAAAGTCCTTTGTTCAGCTGATCAAATCTGAATGGAGAGACGTCACAGCTGGACTATACATTCCAAAGTTTCCTAACCAACTACAGTTCTTGAAGTGGATCAGCTCTCCCGGCTTTGTCTTGAACTCACTGTGAAGCGCATGCACAGACATTCCTCCACCATACCTTGCGGTGTTTCTCTCAAACACTGTTCTTTCAAAGGATACACCACAATTTCCCCTTGTTTGGTTATCATGGAAATAGTGTAACTTTCCTAAGCCAACATTTGCCCCACCACCAGATATACCAGCCACGTTTGAATGGAAATTTGAATCCACTATGCTTACCCTGTTGTTGGCAGTATCACCTTGAAAGAAGACAGAGATACCGGCACTAAATGGTGCTGAATTGTTTGTGAAGTTGCAATTTTTAATCGAAACACTAATTCCACTGCTTCGGTTCAAAACAAGTCCTATACCACCCCCAAGGCCAAAGCCTAACCAGTTGTCAAGGCTGGAAGCAATGCGAGGATCAAACTCTTCAAAAGGAGCTGAATTATTGTAAAAGGTACAATTGCTAATGGTGTAAGTAGTGGCTGCCATGGAGGGGTCAAACGATTGAGAAGTGAACTGAATGTGTAAGCCCCCAGCATATGACAGCCCTTGGACTTTTTCACCACGCTTAAGTTGATTGTTGAAAATACTCACTTCCTGGATAGCAACATTTCCAAATGTGTTAAAGAAGGCAACAGCTGTTCCCAGACTTCTCTCGAAATGAACCTGTTCAAGGACAATGTTGGAACACGCATGCAGCTGAAGAGTAGCATTAAATTTCTGTTCAATCTCAGTACCACATTCAGTTAGTTGTAAGTTGGACAAGCAGAGGTTATCAACGTTAGTGAACCGAAGTCCAGCGCCATGGCTACCACTAACGCTGTCATTAGACCGATTGCAGTTATTCTTTGAACACTGCTCACCGTTCAGTAAGCCAGCAGATTTGCAAGTGACATTTGTAAAACTTCCATGTGTGTCATATCCTACAATACTGAGGTGACTGCAGTTTTCAAAGCTGATCAAACGATCCAGTTTATGTTCAGGAGTTTTCAGTCGTATGGTCAAGTTCGAACAATCTCTCCCAAGTGCTTGTGACACGTACTTCAAGCTTTGGCACGGTGTAATTGCAACTGGTGATGTAGAGGTGAGACAGGCCTGGTCGTTGGCTCCTTTAATCGGGTTGACATAGACAACTCTCTGCGAAGCAGTAGACTCGGAGAGTACGTATACAAACAGGAGGACACAAATCAGCATTACATCGATAATTGCCATATAGCTATGATCATGAGATGGAGGTGCAAGCACAATAATCATTTAGCTAGTTAGCAAGTAATTAAAACCATGCATATATAGCTAGATCTGTGTACAATACCACTCTTTATAAAAATGTCCGCAGGAAAATGAAAGTAGAAGTCATGTGAGATGTGGTGCATATTATTATGGCGTTAATAATTCCCCACATGCAGTAACGTTTTCATAGTGATTGTTTTTATAACATTGTTGTACTGTGCATCAAAATAACCATGATCATCAGCAGTAGCTAAATGAAATACTGCTGGCATGTGTTCATACCGAAGAACGTCCATGTTAGTTAGTGCAGTATGGATCACGCAGTGTAGCTATAGGTATTCATAGCTACAGTAACAGAAATAACAAAGTAAATTTTACTCTAATCTGATGATATGGTATCCCTTCCACAACCAGAGCTAACATCAGACTCTTCGTGCTGCACTGTGAAGTGGGTGTGGGAAGGGCAGCTAGTGACTGTTCTTGTCTGCTGTGGCACAATGGAGGTCCTCTCGCTATCAGCATCTTGTCTTTGGTAGTTGTCCCTCCCGAGGTGTTGGCCTACTGAGCAGCACTTCTGCAGAAGTCGCTTCAAAGGGTTCACAAACATCCTTTTCCGTATCTCCCGAGAGAAAAGGACGTATAGTACAGCATCACCCCACCCCTGTCCAGCATCACCCACAGACTGCAGGCATAATTTGTGTAAATTAAACTCAAACGTGGGGAATTTGAACCCTTAATTAATGGTAGTCCAGTATCACAAGTAATAAATATGTACTGAGATGTACTACATATAAGGATAGCAGCACAACACAAGTTGGGAAATAAGGTAGGGATGATCTTATGCATAAAATGATGTGTGTGCGTGTGTGTGTGTGTGTGTGTGTGTGTGTGTGTGTGTGTGTGTGTGTGTGTGTGTGTGTGTGTGTGAGTATGTGTGCGTGCATATGTGTGTGTGTGTGTGTGTGTGTGTGTGTGTGTGTGTGTGTGTGTGTGTGTGTGTGTGTGTGTGTGTGTGTGTGTGGGAGGGGGGGGGGGGGGAAGGGTATACTGACCTCTATGATCCCTACATTGACGCATGTACCTCAGATGTTTGGCGGGTACTATTTTTTGCACGTTTAGTCATAGATAGGTACAGTATAGCTGGTTACAGCACTCAAGCAGGTTTCTTAGCTCTTTTAGGGATCAATGCTACCTATAATCATGCAGCGACGGCAAAGCCGGCGACGGCAAAGCCCGAGGTGATTATAGGTGCACTTGAATGTCTCGAAACGGCTAAGAAGGTCTCTAAACGGTTAAGTTCAAAAGATCATACATAGCACATTACGCACACCATAGTCTAATTATTAGCGAACACCCATGCACATGCACTCACTAAAACTAGTACCCACAACCCCCATTGCAAGGTACCTGTAATATACCCAGGACCATATATCCAGTGTGTATCCCACTGGGAATGCAACCTGGGTCCTTGATCTGTGAGGAGACTCCAATGGAGTAGAAGAACTGAGTTGTGCCCCACACCCGCAGCAAGAGGAACAAAGCGGGGATGTAGAGCAAACGCTTTTCTGCCTGCTCTGCAGCTGTCCCTGAAGGCAACCTGTAGCGATGCCGCTGCTAAAAGAAAGAAATGGACATGCAGATAGAATGTTGACCAGTCAAGTTCAGCTTCACACTCACCCACATGCATGTAACACTGAACATAATTTTACATTAACTATGTAAACAGTGATATCAGTACGCATGGTTTATTATCACAAGGGGGGAAGGGGGGGGGGGGGGGGGGGGGGGGGGGGGGGGGGGGGGGACACAGAGCATAGAGAAAGTTTGGGGAGTCAATTGAATTGTGAAATCTCCAAGGGGGCAAAATATTTCATGGGGGGGGGGGGAGGGGGAACCACCTCCCAAAGAAACCCTGAGTACGTATGATGTGGCTGGTAAACTATACCCTTGCAAGGTGTCCAGCAATGTGAGCATAGATGACTATGACTCCAATGTAGGTCAAGATCTCCCACAGCTTCCCCCCGACAAAGATGAATGCGATTGTTTCAAATGATGTCTGATTCAATAATCCAGTAGTGGTACCGTTAGCTGTTTGATCCGCCACAAAGCACCAGTTAGCTGCAGCATAGCGTGCATACCCAAGTTTCCCAAATACGATTAGAGGTACAATGACAAGAAGCGGACACAACCATGCAATAACGTTGTACAGGGGTACTAGCCGAGAAGCAAGGGCTTTGCGGTTGTACACAATCACCATGTAGAAGTAGAATGCAAGGATGATTGTCCAGCAGAAGGAACAAAGGGTGGACCATGTGGTGATTGAAGACTGTGCCCTGCAAAGTGCATCAAAAACAGAGCAGCTCTGTGCATCAGTTTCGTTAAAATATACAATAAAGTTGATTGAGCCCAAGATGAAGCCTACTGCACTGATCAGGTCTGCAATGGCCAGAAAGGTGATGATCTTCTGGGCGCCAGTTCGCATGTCTTTCAGTAGCAAGAACGTAGCAATCACCAAGATTGACCCGAGGCAAGACAGCCCGCTGGAGGTGATGGCAACATAGCTCGGTGCCAGCCCAATGTCAAAGCTGACCTAACCTGAAATGTTGCCGCAGTCGTGACTCTGTGGACAATATGGACCTGTGATGAATGGCGTCGAGGTCGAGATATTTGTCGCAATCCGTACAGGCGGGAGAGCGGGATTCAGTACAGCCTCTTGCATTCTGTTCAGCTCATGGAGGCTCACCACATAAATCAATGAATGAATGAATTTTATTTTTAGGTCTCGTCACATGACGGCAGGCCATAAACTTTGACCTATGGGACCACACAACAAAGTGCCAACGGAGTTAATATTATGGTGGCTACATTTTTATTTTTATTTTTTATTTTTATAATTTTTGTTCATACACGTCTAGATCTAGACTAGTCTCGGAACCAGACCATGACCATTGCCGGCACACTTGAACTAATTTTTCAGTTTAGTTATCACTGCAAACAGGGTCCAGCTGTTGCATTTATCACCAGAATTGCGGCAATTATGCTGTCGTACAATTTAAGTTTAGGTTCTCATCAGAGAAGCTACTGTAGCTAATAGCCAGAGTCGGTAGGAATGAAATGGTGTACTATAAGCTTAGCTACTTCAGCTCTGTGCAAGCATGCAACTTGTTGTTCGAATTCCCTGAAGTCCTTTCTGCATGTGCGGTGCGTTATCTGATAGTTAGCCATACCAGCAGGCTGACATCGACAATAAAAAAGCTGACTTTCTGGATAATGATAATTATTTGCCCCAAATAGAAGTTAGTAGCTATTGTTTTCAGTCCGCAAAGAAAAGTCGCTTTTCACTGCGACATGAAACTTGTCTGCAATGGATACAGGGATGATAAGTTTTTGACCAGGTATTGATATATAGCTGGGGTAAAGTCCGGCTGAATTTCATTCATGCAGTACTATGTGCACTTTTGTTTTGCTGATTGTCTGAGAAAGTAAAGTTTCCAATGTAATTGAAAAGGTCGTCTAATCTGTGCTTCCTCAACTTGCTGAGGTACCTGTAGAAACAGGCATAGAACGACATAGAATAAATAGAAGTTCCCCCCAAAACTGCTTTATTGTCTGCAAAGTAAAAAGTGAGATTCCTCTCTGCTACAGGCAGCTCAGGCCCATCATATTGCAGAAAGCAGTTTCGGCCTTCAAAGTAGTCTCTTTGCTCATTAGAATGGTAGTACATGCCACCACCTACTACAACTGCGGTGTTGTTAATGAACTCAAATAATGATCCATTGCTAGCGACAAACGAGGAAAAACCATATGATGTGGCTGGTAAACTATACCCTTGAAAGGTGTCTAGCAATGTGAGCATAGATGACTATGACTCCAATGTAAGTCAGGATCTCCCACAGCTTCCCCGCGACAAAGATGAATGCGATTGTTTCAAATGATGTCTGATTCAGTAATCCAGTAGTGGTACCATTAGCCATTTGATCCGCCACAAAGCACCAGTTTGACGCAGCATAGCGTGCATACCCAAGTTTCCCAACTCCGATTAGAGGTACCATAGATAATATTATCTATGGAGGTACAATAACAAGAAGCGGACATAACCATGCGATAACGTTGTACAGGGGTACGAGTCGAGAAGCAAGGGCTTTGCGGTTGTACACAATCACCATGTAGAAGTAGAATGCCAGGATGATTGTCCAGCAGAAAGAACAAAGGGTGGACCATGTGGTGATTGAAGATTGTGTCTTGCAAAGTGCATCAAAAACAGAGCAGCTCTGTGTATCAGTTTTAAAATATACAATAAAGTTGATTGAGCCCAAGATGAAGCCTACTGCACTGATCAGGTCTGCAATGGCCAGAAAGGTGATGATCTTCTGGGACCCAGTTCGCATGTCTTTCAGCAGCAAGAACGTAGCAATGACCAGGAACGATCCTAGGCAAGACAGCCCGCTGGAGGTGATGGCAACATAGCTCGGTGCCAGCCCAATATCAAAGCTGACAAATCCCGCTGAAGTGTTGGCGTCAAGTCCGCCGACATATTTGCCGCCATCCAGGCAGGGAATCTGCGACTCTGTACAACTTCTTGCATTCTGTATAGTGCAACCTTCCAAAAATGTGGAAATCAGTGGACAAAATTAATCTTGACATAACTTCCTGTAGTCTGGTTCCCAACCCCACCCGCGAGGAAGGGGCTGGGCAAATGAACCGCGCAAAACGTCTCTGCTAAACATTCCGCCAAATTGGCTTAAGGGAAAATCCCCAAACTTGCCACACAGGAAGTGCATCACACAAGCTATGAATTCCCTAGACAGTTTCTTAAAATTACTTTCTGTGATGAGCAATTGCTGGCTTCAGGACTACCATACATGGTGCTCAAGAATCAACACTTCATCAGTTTGGCTTGGCAGAATGCAAAGATATTAACACCATCAAAAGAATAGTAAACATACTAGAAAATGCTTAAAGGGATTTCAGATAATGTGCAAAGCAAAGAAAATACAACAAATCAAAATCGGAAGCACAAAACAACATAGGTTAGGACTCAAAAAAAATCCTTCTGTGAGATTTCTAAACCTTCACAGCCTGTTCCAGTTCTTTTCCAGCCTGCTTGCCTTCCAAATATGCTGTCTCATAGTCCTGGACTTTCCTAAAGTACTTTCTTATTAAGTCAAGGCTTACAGAGTCCAATCCGGGGCGAATGATGTTTCGTAACCGCGGCAGTGTATAGTTTGTGTGTGTGCAAGTGTACACCTTTGCCTGCCCCCAAACACGCTCAATGGGGTTAAGTTCACAGTGGAACTTTGGGACAAACAGCACTTTGTGTCCCCTTCCAATCAAATAGTTTTCTACCACTGTTTTTTCGGTACAAAAATCTTCATGGTTTGCTAGGACAGTTCGCATGTCGTCCGCTACCATGGTGGCAGTATTTATCCCTCTCTCTTCCAACACCTTCTTCATCCCCTTTGGAATGCCATTGCGATCAATAAGTGTCTGGCGTCGTCCTGCCCAGGTAGTGTCTCGCATCTTTGGCTGCATTCCTCCAGGTCGAACGTTCATGCGCTTGGCATTTAGAGCATCATCTGCAAATGCTCTATGGCAGCTGCTATGGTCAAATAGCCAGACAACAGTGAACCGATCACTTGGATATTTAAACTCGGCGATCCTAGCAGCATCCTTAATACATGTACCTTGAATGATCAGGACTGCCGTTGTTTGTTGATCAGATGAATGCACTGAGATATTAGCTTTTATCTTTGCTCATATTTTTGTGCTCCTGGTTTTTTCCCTGTTATGATTTAATTAAAGAATCTCTTTGTTGGCTCCATTAGTTGTAATGCAGTGTTATATATAGCAGGAACAGTATAGTGCAGTGCTATATATAGCAGGTACAGTGTAATGCAGTGCTATATATAGCAGGTACAGTGTAATGCAGTGCTATATATAGCAGGTACAGTGTAATGCAGTGCTATATATAGCAGGTACAGTGTAATGCAGTGCTATATATATAGCAGGTACAGTGTAATGCAGTGCTATATATAGCAGCAGGGACGATTGTTGCTTGGTCTCACAGATCTGGATATTATTCCAGCATGCCTACACTGTAGTCTCTAAAATAGTGCTTGATTTTGTGGGTAGCATAAGGGACCTTGTGACATTGGTGCAATTAATCCCAAATTTGTGCATTTCATTGAGTCAGACATTGAGTATACTTTATATTGGTAATTGTAGTTGCAACCATTAACTAGAGAGGAGACAGTGTTTCAGCTGACAGACTTGTGACCAACACAACCATCAAATGTTGTAAATATAACCACAGTGTAGCCTCATTCCCAGGCCATTCCCAATGCCAATATTTGCATACTGCAAGCTATCAAAATACTGTGGCGGTGGGAATGGCCTGGGAATGATGCTAACCACAGTGTAATCTACATGTAGCTCATTCCCAGGCCTCCACACCCACTTGCAGTATGTACTCTGGCTCATTCCCAGGCCTCCACACCCAGCTTTTGTCGCTTGCAGTACATACTGCAAGCGACAAACGCTGGGTATATCGCATGGAGGCCTGGGAACGAGGGTAAGTGTACTCTGCATGATAAACATTTATCACATAAACCAGCTGGTAGCTACACACAAACTTGTCCAGTCCAGTATTAGCTATTAGCTACAAAAGGTTTGAATAGCTATGGCTATAAGAATAGGTGCAAGTATAATGCATTGAAGAGCATTCATACTACCATACTACATAAGATGTAAGTGAATAGCTATGTAAGGAATAGGTACATAAGATAACAATTATCATAAAGACCCAGATATATCCCAAGACTATATATTTGTCTTTGCTCTTGTGACATATGTACTACCCCAGCTACTTCATCAAACTGATGTATCAACACTGTCAGGACTGTCGCTACAAACACCATCACAGACAAGCAAGTAACAAACTTCAAAATAACCGCAAGCAACCAACCAGCTGCCACCAGCACCACAACTATCACGTGAACTACTTGGGATACTATCCATTCAGGATATCAAAGAAGAGTTATAAAGCCACCCATGAAAAAATCTAATGAGTATGTTCTATGTTGTCTTAATTGTACTGGAGGTATAACGGTCGAGTTGTGAATTCTTCTTTGATGGTACGGTACTGCTGTTGGAGTGATGTGATCTGTGCTTCAATGCTACGATATTGTCGTTCGAGGGCAGTGATGTTAGGAGCTGAATTATTGTAAAAGGTACAATTGCCAATGGTGTAGCTAAGTTGTGGCTGCCATGGAGGGGTCAAATGATTGAGAAGTGAATTGAATGTGTAAGCCCCCAGCATATGACAGCCTTCGGACTTTTTCACCACACTTAAGTTGATTGTTGCAAACAGTGCTCACTTCCTGGATAGCAACATTTCCAAGTGTGTTAAAGAAGGCGACAGGTGTTCCCAGACTTTTCTCAAAATGAACCAGGAAAGGACAACATTTGCAGTTGCAGAGTAGCATTAAATTTCTGTTCAATCCCAACACCACATTCAGTTAGTTGTAAGTTGGACAGGCAGAGGTTGTCACGTTAGTGAACCGAAGTCCAGCTCATGGCTAGCACTAACGTTATCATAGACAGATTGCAGTAATTCTTTGAACACTGCTCACTGTTTAGTAGGCCAGCAGATTTGCAGGTGACATCAGTAAAACCTCTGTGTGTGCCAATACTGAGGTGACTGCAGTTTTCAAAGCTGATCAAACAATCCAGTTTATGTTCAGAAGTTCCAATCGTTTGGTCAAGTTCGAACAATCTCTCCCAAGTGCTTGTGACACAACATCAAGCTTTGGCATGTGTAGTTGCACCTGGTGATGTAGAGATGAGACAGGCCTGGTCATCAGTTCCTTTGATTCGGTTGACATGGACAACTCTCCGTGAAGAAGTAGACCCAGTGAGTACAAATTTAAACAGGATGACACAAATCAGCATTACATCGACAATAATTATATTGCCATAGCTACGATCAAGAGTTAAAGGTGCAAGTACATTAATCAGCATTTAGAATTAGAACCATGCATGCATATAGCTTCTATAAAGAGTGGTATTTGTGCACAGATCTAAGATCTGTGCACAAATACCACTCTTTATATCCCGGGAAAATGAAAGTAGAAGTCACGAGAGCTCGAGATGTAGTGCATTGTATATAATTATAGTGTTAGTAGCTAATTCCGCACATGCAGTAACGTTTTCATAGTGCTAAATAATATTGTTTTTATAACATTGTTGTACTGTGCATCAAAATAATCATGGTCATCAGCAGTAAATGAATACTGCTGGAATGTGTTCATACCGAAGAACATCCATGTTAGTTAGCTATAGTGCAGTATGGATCGTGCAGGGTAGCTATAGGTATTCGCTCTATACAGCTACAGTATATACATACACTGCAAAAACAAATCAGTTCACTGAGTGGTTACCCTGGTTGCAGACAAGCTAGCTGGAGACAGTGGTTAGAAGAAGGGGTTCAGAGACTAATTGCATTAGGCAACTTGAGAGGAAGATGGTCCAGATCATGATATAATTGTTTGATCGTAACCACTAAACTTCTGTGAGGGACCTGCTGCGAGAGGAAGATGGTCCAGATCATAATATAATTGTTTGATCGTAACCACTAAACTTCTGTGAGGGACCTGCTGCCATCAGGGGCATGAAAATTTCCATGACAAACAGTTGTAGTGACCATGCAGATGTTCCCAAGATTGTCAGTGATGATCTGGGCCAGTTGCCTTTGCAGGTTGTCTTATGCAATTATAACTCTATAAGTCCAACTTGAGTAAACCTTCCATAACCACAGCCTCCAGGTTCTCTGCAACCAATGCAAGGTAACCACTCAGTGGTTAAAACAACCAATTAGTTTTACAGAGATATATAACAAAATTTTACTCTAATTTGATGAAATGGTATCCCTTCCACAACCAGAGCTAACATCCGACTCTTCGTGCAGCACCGTGAAGTGGGTGTGGGATGGGCAGCCAGTGACTGTTCTTGTCTGCTGTGGCACAAGGGAGGTCCTCTCGCTATCAGCATCTAGTCTTTGGTAGTTGTCCCTCCTAATGTGTTTGCCTACTGAGCAGCACTTCTGCAGAAGTCGCTTCAAAGGGTTCACAAACATCCTTTTCCGTATCTCCCGAGAGAAAAGGATGTACAGTACAGCATCACCCCACCCCTGTCCAGTATCACCCACAGCCTGCAGGCATATAATCAGAGTGTGTAAATTAAACTCAAAGGTGATTATAGAATGTCTCGAAACGGCTAAGGTCTCTAAACGGTTAAGTTCAAAAGATCAAAGCACATTACGCACACCATAGTCTAATTATTATTAGCCAACACCTGCGCACATACACTCGCTAAAATTAGTACCCACAACTGATATTAACCCCATTGCAAGGTACCTGTAATATACCCAGGACCATATATCCAGTGTGTATCCCACTGGGAATGCAACCTGGGTCCTTGATCTGTGAGGAGACTCCAATGGAGTAGAAGAACTGAACTGTGCCCCACACCCGCAGCAAGAGGAACAAAGCAGGGATGTAGAGCAAACGTTTTTCTGCCTGCTCTATAGCTGTCCCTGAAGGCAACCTGTAGCGATGCCGCTGCTAAAAGAAAATATAGAATGTTGACCAGTCAAGTTCAGCTTCAGACTCACCCGCATGCATGTAACACTGAACATAATTTTTGCATTAACTATGTAAACTGTGATATCAGTATGCAGGGTTTATTATCATGGGGGGGGGGGGGGGGGGGGGGGGGGGGGGACAGAACATAGAGAAAGTTTGGGGGGTCAATTGAATAGTGCGCGGCAGTGCCATTTAAGGGGGTCTGGGGTCTGGGTTTGAAATCTCTAAGGAGGCAAAATATTCATGGGGGGGGGGGGGGGGGGGGGGGGGGGGGGGGGGGGGGGGGGGGGCAAAGAAACCCTGAGTACGTATGATGTGGCTGGTAAACTATACCCTTGAAAGGTGTCCAGCAATGTGAGCATAGATGACTATGACTCCAATGTAGGTCAAGATCTCCCACAGCTTCCCCCCGACAAAGATGAACACGATTGTTTCAAATGATGTCAGTAATCCAGTAGTGGTACCATTAGCCAATTGATCCGCCACAAAGCACCAGTCAGCTGCAGCATGGCGTGCATACCCAAGTCTCTGAACTCCAATTAGAGGTACAATGACAAGAAGCGGACACAACCATGCGATAATGTTGTACAGGGGTACTAGCCGAGAAGCAAGGGCTTTGCGGTTGTACACAATCACCATGTAGAAGTAGAATGCAAGGATGATTGTCCAGCAGAAGGAACAAAGGGTGGACCATGTGGTGATTGAAGACTGTGTCTTGCAAAGTGCATCAAAAACAGAGCAGCTCTGTGTATCAGTTTTGTTAAAATATACAATAAAGTTGATTGAGCCCAAGATGTAGCCTACCGCACTGATCAGGTCTGCAATGGCCAGGAAGGTGATGATCTTCTGGGCCCCAGTTCGCATGTCTTTCAGCAGCAAGAACGTAGCAATGACCAGGAACGATCCTAGGCAAGACAGCCAGCTGGAGGTGATGGCAACATAGCTCGGTGCCAGCCCAATGTCAAAGCTGACATAGCCCGCTGAAGTGTTGCAGGCGTGCGCCTGTGGACAATACGGACCCGAGAATGGCGTCGAGTTCGAGTTTGTCGCAATCCGAACAGGCGGGAGAGCGGGATTCAGTACAGCCTCTTGCATTCTGTTCAGCTCATGCAGGCTCACTAGCCTCGTTCCCAGTCCCACGCCCAGCTTTTCGTCGCTGCTTAGGGGACTGGGAACGAGGCTACAGGCTCACCACATAAATTTATTGGGGCGAGCCTGAGCGAGCCCCACATAGACGAGTTTGCTGTAAATTTTCTATATATATATATATATTTATATTATTTCTATCGTACGTCGTGCCGTAAATCACTTCCTGCTCGTATTTTGCGCGTTTTGCGTCGACGTCATGCGTTATTTCCAAACTGAGTTCACTTCCTGCTCGTGCGTTGATATCATGGAGACTGTCTATTAAACTGAGACGCGAACTATGAACAGTCTACCTCAACAAGGCCTTGCAAGGATAGAGACTATAGTACAGCGGTGAGTGGCTAAAGCATTTCATGAAGACGGGGAGAGAGCGCTTCAAGCCATCCGACATGTCCTGCATGCAGTGATGTGCCTGTTAGACTGCTTCAGCCAGAGGGTGGGAAGTTGACTGGCCTGCACACGGTAACACTAAACTCACTGTGACCAGTCATGACAGATCTGGCATCCGAGCAGAGAACGAGGAAGTCATCCTCGGTGGCAACAACAGACAGAGACCGCTCCTGGACCTACCTGCCAGACTGCTTCAACGCTGTGAAGTGCACGACTATATTTTTAGTGTCATAACTCTGGTGTGATCTGTGTCCTTATGTTGCTATGCTCTCCGTCAGACTCACATTCTGATGAGATGCACATGCAACTGCTCCATGCACATTTCAGCACGTGCCGCACTACTGCTCCATGCACATTTCTGCAACTGCTCCATGCACATTCCGCACATGCAGCTGCTCCATGCACATTCAGCACCTGCATGTACTACTCGCTCAGGCTCGCCCCACAATGTCCTGCATTCCCCTAGTAGTTCAATGAATGAATGAATGAATTTTATTTTTAGGTCTCGTCACATGACGGCAGGCCATAAACTTTGACCTATGGGACCACACAACAGAGTACAAACTAATAATATTATGGTGGCTACATTTTTATTTTTTATTTTTTATTTTTATTTTTTGCTCATACACGACTAGATCTAGACTAGTCAGTCTCGGAACCAGACCATGACCATTGCCGGCACACTTGAACTCATGAATTTATATATCAGTTTGGAATATAATTAGCACTGCGAAAAGGGTCTAGCTGT
Source organism: Axinella damicornis (assembly GCA_963931865.1). Classification (NCBI taxonomy): domain Eukaryota; kingdom Metazoa; phylum Porifera; class Demospongiae; order Axinellida; family Axinellidae; genus Axinella; species Axinella damicornis. The sequence goes on along the minus strand of OZ007514.1, from coordinate 2,137,719 downwards.
TGCAATTTTATCACCAGAATTGCAGCAATTATGCTGTCGTACAATTTAAGTTTAGGTTCAAATTAATTCATCACAGAAGCTACTGTAATAGCCAGAGTCGGTAGGAATGAAATGGTGTACTAGCTACTGGCTAGCTAGCTACTTCATGCAGCTCTGTGCAAGCGTGAAACTGTTGTTCCCTGAAGTCCTTTCTGCATGTGCAGTGCGTTATCTGATAGTTAGCCATATCAGCAGGCTGTCATCGACAATAAATAAAGCTGGCTTTCTGGATAATGATATTTGCATCACAAGTTCGTCCTTCAGTTCCAAGTACATAGCTACTTAACTCTTCAAGGAAGCAAAAACCCTAAATGATTCACTATTCCAACTTGAAGGTGAAACGCCCCTACATAAAGCTACCAATGTTGTTTTAGTTAACTAAAACTAAAACTATAATGCAGTTTAGTATGGCATATTTCACTTTAGTAATTAAAACTAAAACTAAACTGAGGACAGTCTCAGCCTGTTAATTAAAACTACAACTAAACTAATATGAAAATCACCCAAAAATGGTGGTTACTAAAACTAAAAGAGCCTTTACTAACCCTTTTGAGATTTAGTAATTAAAACTAAAACTAAATTAAACAATGCGACTCTACCTAATTAAAACCAAAAACTAAACTATTTCAGTTTTAGATAACTAAAACAACATTGAAAGCTACCAGATGTGGTCGAATTGAGAATTTTGTTGTCTGAACTTGGAGCAAACATTGAGGCTCGAGACTGGGTAAGAAAATGACACACCACTGAATGTAGCAGCACTAGTTGGGCAAGCCGACTCCGTGAGGGTATTGACTAGTATATATGTTCACCATTCATCACACAGTCTAACATGCACTAAGTCATTTACTATATACATGTAGCTGTTTAGCGATATCATTGCATCCTGAACATAGCTACATGAGCATTCATGCTACAAAGCTTGACAGCATCCCCAATTGTAACTCTCCCTGCATGCATGCCTTCATGATGTGGCTACGTAGTTATACCTAGTATCTAGCACTGAAAATGGCAGACACATAGTATCCGATCACAGTCCACACAATAGAGTGAGTAGCTAATTATAGCTACCCTTGCTGAAATTAAAACAAGGAGTGCATGAGTTCTGCTGACAAGTGCATGTAGAGAGTTACAAAAGAGTAGCTAGGCACGATCTAGAAGTAAATGCACTGTCAAAGTGTTCAAGTTCTAAACTGGCAAACAAAACTATATTAAAATCCATTGGCCGAGGGAAGACATTAAAAGTCAATAAATTCCTAAACTGGTAAACTAGTGCTCAAAGCAGTATCAGTGGTTGATTCGTTTATCTCCTCTATGGGTGGTTGGTTAATGGGCTGGTGGAACCCCGGGGGAGGGGGGCCAGGGGAGGCACATGGCGTAGGCTCACACTCGTCCAGCACCTCAGAGGTAATGGTGTTCTCTGAAGGCTTAGGCCTGGCTCTCCTCCTCCCTAACCTTGGGGCACCAAATACCTGAGCTCCACCCTGATTTTGATTTCCTCCTTGTTCGTTGGAGCCCTCTTCCTGATCTTCAACACTGCTGTCACCCCCAATAGCCAGCAGTGCTTTACCAGTTTTTCTGATCAGTTTTCTGAGGGGCATAATGATGAGTTGGTTCCTCACGACTGGAGACATGAAGACATAGAGGATCGCATTGCCCCAGCCCTGTCCAGGGTCACCAATTGCCTGTCATTATACATGTGTATGCATTAGTGCAATGGAGCAACACAAAAGTTACAGGACTCAGGCAACACCAACCATTTCACCCTAAAATAGCTATACAACTGTTGACAGTTAGTTTCATGGGTCTGTGTCCCTTGTGATAGCATGGCAACCACAGATAAGTGCTAAATACACAGAAAGTAGTCATGTGAGCTGCAACATGCACTCATAATCTATATCAGTGCATGGCCTAAGTAAACTTTCCAGCCCTTGGGGCTAGTCTTGTTCCCAGGCCGTTCCCACCGCCAGTATTTCATCGCTTCCAGTATGAAATACTGGAAGCGATGAAATACTGGCGGTGGAATACTAGAAGCGATGAAATACTGGCGGTGGGAACGGCCTGGGAATGAGGCTACCTTCCAGCAGCTTCCAGTCTAAAATGTCATAAACATGCAACCATGTCGGTAGCCTGCAACTAAACTACAGTTGTAAACTACAACATAAGCCTCATGCTTACCACTTTACAGAACTTGGGAATTAAGGTTGCGTGGCTCCACATTTATATGGTGCCCCCGAAAAGTGGTACTGGCGTCATGCAGCAAGTATCCCCTCATTCAGGGTGATGGGTATAAGCTACCACAAGATTCCTATGTGCGCATGCTGCACACATCATCCCCATGCATGTGTACATGCCCACCTGCAATATACCCAGGATCATAAACCCAGTGTGTATCCAAGGGGGAATGCAATCTGGGTCCTTGATCTGTGAGGAGACTCCAATAGAGTAGAAGAACTGAGCTGTGCCCCACACCCGCAGCAAGAGGAACAAAGCAGGGATGTAGAGCAAACGCTTTTCTGCCTGCTCTGCAGCTGTCCCTAGAGGCAACCTGTAGCGACGATGACGCTAAAAGGAAAGCACAGACACAGGATTTGACACCAATCCATATTCACTTTGATAATTGGGATTGTAAAAATTCAGCTGCCTGAATCGGGGATGTGACTAAAACACGGAACGCATCCGTTCCATGTTTTAGTCACCCTGAATCAGGCTCAGTGATACATAAACAGTAACACAGCTGCAGTAGCAAATCACTCAGCATGCATGCATAATTCAATACCTGGCACAGAACCCTTGCAATTATGCCCACATCTACTGCAGGTGTGTGTGTTAGAAGTGATTCCATCAACCAACCTGATTCCTCTGCCAATGATTGTTACTATGTAAACGCTGATACTCCCCTTTCCCATAAACAATCTCAACAAAGATTATTGTGAATTCACATGTAGTGATGGCAGGAGCTTATGAACGCCGTGCACGAAGTACTGTGAAGGAGCACCATGTAACTCACATAAATTTTGCAATTTTAGAATCACAGTATATACAAGGAGTTTGTGGGGTTACCATGCTATTTAGTAGTCTCGTACCAGACTCCCGTATACCCAAAGGGAGTCTGGTTCCGAGACAGACTAGCTATTCACCACGTGAACATAAGCTACTGGCATGGTGCTGGGGACAGATGGGCATGCACGTGAATGCACGCTGGCTAACTAATGCTAATGTAGTCTCGGCCCCAGACCCAAACCCCAGCTGGAAGTGATCCGCACTGGGGTTGGTTTGGGGCTGGGACCAAGACTAATGATAATGTGGCTTGGTACCCTTGAAAGGTGTCCAGCAATGTGAGTATAGATGAGGATCACTCCTATGTAGGTCGAGATCTCCCACAGCTTCCCCGCGACAAAGATGAATGCGATTGTTTCAAATGATGTCTGGTCCAGTAATCCAGTAGCACCATTAGTATTATCCTCCACAAAGCACCAGTTTGACGCAGCATAGCGTGCATACCCAAGTTTCTTAAATACGATTAGAGGTACAATGACAAGAAGCGGACACAACCATGCGATAATGTTGTACAGGGGTACTAGCCGAGAAGCAAGGGCTTTGCGGTTGTACACAATCACCATGTAGAAGTAGAATGCAAGGATGATTGTCCAGCAGAAGGAACACAGAGAAGACCATGAGGTAATTGAAGCCTGTGTCCTACAAAGTGCATCAAAAACATAGCAGCTCTTTGTATTGGTCTCGTTGAAATGTTCAATAAAGTTGATAGAGCCAAAGATGTAGCCTACTGCACTGATCAGGTCTGCAATGGCCAGAAGGGTGATGATCTTCTGGGCGCCAGTTCGCATGTCTTTCAGCAGCAAGAACGTAGCAATGACCAGGAACGACCCGAGGCAAGACAGCCCGCTGGAAGTGATGGCAACATAGCTCGGTGCCAGCCCAATATCAAAGCTGACATTACCTGAAATGTTGCCGCAGTCGTGACTCTGTGGACAATACGGACCCGAGAATGACGTCGAGTTCGAGATATTTGTCGCGATGATCCGGACAGGCAGGAGAGCGGGATTCTGTACAGCCTCTTGCATTCTGTAACTTCAACGGAGCTCATGGAGCTCGACTTTACCGGTACCACACAGAACTATAGTCTCAGAACCAGACTGGTCTGGTACCGAGACTCATTAAACAGAAAGGCGTGATCCCAACAATATTAGAACACTCATGCATGTGCCTACAACTGCACTTGTCGTACTGGCTTGGTCATTGCCATATGTATGATGGATTTATGCGTACGGAGAACTAGCCGACATTGTCATGTTGAGTACACCAACCTCAACTCTCTCTTGCTAATTATTGTGGTGCTAGCTATATACCGTGCTACAAATAGTATCAGTACAAAGAAACGACTCTACATATCTCTTGTGAGATCCCAACTGTTATATGGCTCACAAATTTGGAGACCGGTTCTGATCAAAGACATCAACTTAATAGAATCAATTCAACGCCGTGCAATTCTAAACGACTACCGTATATCTGGAAATTTTCGTTGTAAAATATTTTCGTGGTTGCCATAAACCACGAAAATTTTCTTACACGAAATTATTAATTTTTTACACGAGTGAACAGTCAAGTCAATCTTTCCGCGATGCTAGCTAGTTAGCTACTTCGCGAGATGGCCCTCGTTAGACAGCTACCTGCAACCGAGGGACGGTCTGAGTCTCCTTGGGAAAAGCGAGCAAACACGCGACACCTTTCTCGCGGCGGTAAGTGTCCGATAATCGTTTCGTTCTTTACTGCATAGCGTACGCGGGTACCTGTCTGTGGCGTTCCTAGATTTTCATTCACGAATTCTTGCCCAACAGCTGCTTCCCAAGGTTCCGGATAAACGCAGTAGCCTCGCAGCAAGCCCTTCGTACTACTTTTCTCCGACGTGTCAGAGAAGTTGCCGTAAAAATATTTTCGTGGGTAACCCGATCCACGAAAATATTATGACACGAAAATTTAAAACACGAAAATTTTACTACACGAAAATTTCCAGATATACGGTATACTTCTGACTACAAAGCAAGGTTGACAAAGCTGCACCTACTGCCTCTATCGATGTTGTTCGAACTACACGACATCTGCTTCTTCATCAAATCTTTGAAATCTCCTGATGCTAGCTAACAGCAGCTCATTTAATATTGTCAATTTTGTCTCCTTCAATACGAACCAAACTAGGTCTGGATCGCATATGAAGCTAGTCCAACCTCTATCAAAACATTCAAGAGTTTATTTCAATAGATTACCATCTCTATGGAATTCACTCCCGGCTATAGACTTGACTCTTAGCTACAATCACGAGAGAGAAAGACAGCTGGAATCGGCTAAGTCCTCTAGCCTGCGCTGTTATATGCAGCCTTGCTTCCGGTCCTCTGCCGTGGGCCCAGTGGCTTAGCGGTAAGAGCGTCTGACTAGTACTCAGAAGGTCTTAGGTTCGAATCCCAGCTGGTCCCAGAATTTTTTCTGTGGTCCCAGAATTTTTTCTGTGGATTATTCTCTCTCTCCAAAGCTTGCTCCCTGTTCTAAATGTTCAACTGTTCCCAGGACAGTATTCACCTCACTATAGCAACTATTGACTACTAGCTACTAACGTCATATGTCCATACACCTGGGTTACCACAAACTTCCACCTGACAAGACCATGGACCACCAATCTGAAGGAGTCCTTCTCGCTCAGCACTAATACCAATGTCACAATCTCATGAACCCATATGATACTAGTGGCAAAAAATTTTCTGCGAAAAATGAAAGGATTTAGTGATGGCCTGTCACATTCTGAATTATTCCACCCCTCAAAAAAGCTAAGAAACAAGGAGAAATGCCTTTAACCAGGCTCAGTCCCATCCATTATAAAATGTAGAATTTAGGGAGGGGATGGGACTGAGCCTGGTTAAAGGCATTTCTCCTTGTTTCTTAGCTTTTTCGAGGGGTGGAATAATTCAGAATGTGACAGGCCATCACTAAATCCTTTTTATTTTTCGCAGAAAATTTTTTGCCACTAGTTTGCGTACTTTTTTGAGCGCATGAAATGCGCAACTTCTTAGTCATGGTACGTGCAACATCACATCACCATAAGGGTACGGGGGAACTGGATGTATGCCAGACTGGTGTTGTTACTTAATCACCATGCTAGCCTCGTTCCTAGGCCCGAGACTACGAGGCGATCACCATGTCAACAAAGCTGTGATGGTCTCTCTTGATGGACGTGGACCTTCTGCTGGGCACTGAGCAGCGCCGGGGCTTTAATGCAGTTTCCCATTGAATAATTTTTGATGTTGCTGTTGTGATCAATGTTTATTGTTGCCTTTGCGGATGAGGGGGTGGGGCATTCACCTTTCATCAGATGAGAGAGCTCGATGGCAGTCGTGTAAGTCATGTGCTTGCAATGGAAATCCAAAACTCCAGCCTCACAGTTCTGCACTGTAGTTACGTCATGAAAAGAAAGCCACGCCTCCATGATGGCATAGTCACAATACATCTTGAGAACAGGTTGGTAGAACTTCCTCGTAGCAGTAGGAGCCACCAGATGACCGGGATTCTGTTAGTGTACCAAACGCAGCCATCACAAGCAAAAGAACACAAAAATGTGCTTGCATTTTGGATTGCGCATCCGCAATTGGCGAACGTGACCTAACCCTAACCCTAACCCTAACTGTGTGTGTGTGTGTGTGTGTGTTGTTTTATGTGTACTTTTGTAAATTCCGTGCATACCACTACCTGGTCAGACGCTATGAACCTTTGAACCTTTGAACCTCATTGCCTCAAAATGGCGTCGTGCTAGAATGCCATCGGATCGTAGCTAGCTAAAACTGCTGTTCTTGCCAGTTCGTGGACAAAAGGGCTCAAAGACTCTACTACGGTGAAATCGGTGTTGTTCTGTGCGTAAATGAACTCCAGAAGTGCTTTAGTTGGTACGCTAGCTATCCTTGGGCAAAGTTTTGTTATGAGAAAGAAGAAAGATGACGAAATCAGACTTTTCTCCGCGACATGTTCATCGACTCCCACATACTCTAAGGTACGTTTGTGAGTGTTGTTGAGAACTGCTAGGCAGTATCATTCTGTCTGCATGCTTGGTTTGGGGGGTTGTAGCTTCTTTGGCCGTTATCCTGCTGGTGCATCAGTATGGTAAAATTGAAATTTCCTTGGCCATCCCTAAATAGAGAACGCTACCGCGTTCTCTGATTATGTTTACTAGTGTTCTTTGTTCAATCTTTGTATAAGTACGTGTACGTATTAAGTTTAAGGCAGCTAAGAATCTTTTAGCTGACCTACAGCAGTTCTCATTCTCAGCTAACTTTCAGTCTCTTTTGTGTACCACTCTCACCACCGTCACAACATGCACTCTGCTGTAAAGCAATAATAATAATAATAATAATAAGACTTGGCCTAGTCAAACAGCAAAGGTAGGATTAGCTAGCTTCTACAAGTTGTAGTAGCTAATTAAAGTTAAGACTTGAAGGCCGCATGATAGATTATCACCGCTTCCTAAAGATGAATGCAATCATAATGGTCCCATGAGCATTGGATATCTTCACAGCAACTTAAGTCAACTGTAGCAGCTTAAGGTAGTAAACATGGGTACCATGATCTCCGAAACCAAGTTGATGGATAAATGGGCAGCATCAAAGCGTACACAAGTTTCAGCAATACTTTGCATCAAACTGCTCCCTCTGCTTGAAAATGCCCTAAAACTCAATTTTAAGGCCCTCTACGAAACTGAAAATTTGGACCCTCTCCAAGGCCCCACCCACACTCTGACCCCATCATCAATACACACACAAAACAGGCCCAAAAACTACGGATGGATTTACCACCTGCTCTCCTCACTTGCAGGCTACAGCCCAAAACTCACTGCCACCCTCAAAAACAGAGGTTTGGCTACCCTAGGCTTTCAAAAAAAATTCCACGCACACCAACTAAAACAGACCAAAGCCAAGGCCAGTTTCCAAAAGGTCAACCTACCCCCTGCAAAACTAGGGATGCTTTTCCACGTTCACCTCTCGGTTACAGACTTTTGGCCACACATCTACTCCCTCTCACCAGCCCAGTCCAGCTACCAAACCAGCCAAATTCGCCCTAACACGAAAATGGGCGGGACCTGTAATGCCGAAAGGTCAACTCTCTAGAGTACCTTGGCCAGGGAGCTGTCGGAGGTTGTTCACTTTCCAGGCTGTTCTTCGGCCACTTCGGCAGACCCACAAACATTCCTGCTCACTCCACCTAGCTATTCACACTCAGATAGCCCATCGCTACATTCAATAAGCCAGAATAGCTCTATACTTAAAAAAAAAAAAAAAGAAAAAAAAAAAAAAAAAAGAGTGTTCAAACAAATCTTCAAGGTACCGCACGGCCACATCAGAGTACCGATTTGAAACTTGAAAGGGCCGCTAGCCGCATCAAAGAGAGAAGCCCCCCTTGTTTATTCCGGTTGCCGCCATGGGAAAACGTAAACAGATGAATAACTCTAAATAACCGTATGCGAGTGACGTCATCTCATTAATTATTCATGAGCAAAATTGCGCGATTTCGCCGATGCCGTGTTTCCTACCTTAAAATGCTCCCATGGGTGTCCCATGGGTTCTGGTGACCTAAATCAGTCCCATTAGACACCCATGGGAAGGGTGACTTAAATAAGTCTATGGGTAACCCATGGGATTTTTTACGCTTGCATACATAATCTCTGAGCTCCAATTAGAAGTACAGTGGCAACAAGCAGACATAAAACCAATAATGTTGTACAGGAGTACAGTTTACACTCTACAGTGAAGCAGGACCTCATTTGGTCTGATGGCTCCCGATTAATTGTCCAGTGCCCAATAGTACATACACTCTCTCCACTGAGTAAAAAAACATCATCGTCATCGCATTCTTTGGTTCTCCACTAGCTAATTCGCTCAAACAGAGTGAACTAAAACCTTTATCCCTGTATAAGGGGATACCTGTCGTTTATTTCGTGGGAGCAAGTCTGTTTGTAACGTACGAGATTCAGCCACTGAGCAGTGTTGGGGTACCCAACCAGCACCGACGCACTCCTAATTCGTCAATCTACAGATTCTATAGCCCCAGCCTATTGATCAACCAGGTGTACTGGGCACGCACCCATTTAGCCTTAGGACACATCACATGACATCATGAAATCATGTGATGGGAATGAACTACTGGTGTGTCCATACCTAGGTTTTGGGATAAGTGGATAAGGTCGATATCTATCTGTCCATCTAATATCTATCTATCTATCTATCTATCTATCTATCTATCCATCTATCCATCTATCTATCTATCTATCTATCCATCTATCTATCTATCTATCTATCTATCTATCTATCGATCTACCTATCTATCTAATGGGACTAATAATCGTCATGATTAATTCGCAATATTGGTTTGTGTAATTAGTTCATGTGATCAATACATTACTGTGTGGCTGCAGTACTAGTACTAGCACCACCACTATCCATGATCTCCTCTTGTGCTCGCTGTTGCTGCTTCTGCTTCTGTGGGGCCTTGCTACTCACTCGAGAGCCTGTGTCCATTTTCACATCAGACAACGATGGTGCACAAGCTAGGAACTCTTGAGAGACGGGCAATTTGAGGATATCGGGGACCATGTGAGGTTTTAACCAGCTAGTCAGTGGGTTGCGGCCAATGATGTAGTGAGCGTCCTTGTGAAAGAACAACAATCCATCCACCTCTACTGGCCATTTTGAGCTGAGCACTTTAACTATTGAGTCCTTTGAACAGGGGTAGTAATCGAGGCACAGGAATCGCAACGGGTTGATCTTGGAATGGGTGGACACTCTTTCTCCTTCTTCTCCCAGTTTTGTTTTTGACCAGAAAGTTCTAAAGTTTGTGTCGCTGTTGTAAACCGGATATCCATTCCAACACATAACATCTAGGACATAGTATGTCCTTGATGTCTCATGATAGATGCAATCCAGGATACAGTGATCGCTATCATTGTGATAGGTCCTCTTGTGGCCCCCAGGGAGATAGGAGGGAAAGTTCTTGATCATCTGACCTGCCCGTGAATATGCTGTGGTTGTTCCCTTTGAGGCAATGACCAAGCTACGTCTTCCAACTGGACACACGACCATTAGCCAGTTCTCCTCGAAATCTTCGGGCACATCAACTAGCCATTCAGACAGCATCAGTTGGTTCCTGTAAGGATTGGATCTCTTCTTGCCTTGTCGGGACTTCTTTGTACCCCCATGTGCGCTCCCTTTGGACACCTGATGAGCACAAGATATTTAAAGTGAAATGAACCTAGTAGTGATGTAGCCGGAGCATAGAGAGTCTGGTGATTCTGGGCAACTTACAACGCGGAAATAATTCTCAATAGCCTCACACAAACCAACAGATTTTGTCTCACAGCTACCACCTGGGATGAAACCCTGGATACAGTGCTTACTAGCTCTCTGAAGTTGAGCCATTTCAGAGACAGAGATGGCTGCCTTGATTCGCCTCTTGTAAGTGCACATAGCTCACTTGGTGGACATTTTTGATTTTAAGCCGTGTCATGTGTCATCTATCTATCTGCCTACTTTCATCGGTCTGCAGATGCCACAGAGCGTTGCCCGGTCAATCTCACAGTAGTAAACCATGCCCTAACTATTCTGCTGATGCTATAAGTCACATGACCTAAGTAAACCAATCTGATGTGAGCTTTGAAAACCAATTCAGTACTGCATGTGACTTCGCATTAGCACAATAGTCAGGGCAGCTGGCCTCGTTCCCAGGCCTCCACGCTCAGCTTTTGTCACTGAAAAGTGGGGGGAAGGCCTGGACGGGTTTCACACGTGATCTTCACCGCAGCTGACGTCACGGATTCCTCTAATACATATTCAACTTGCTATTGCCTGTTCCAGAGACGCTAGCTACAGAGACCAGACAAACTCCAGATGAGAGGCAGGTTCTACCTATATATATACAACATACCTCGATTTGAAACAAAACCACTGAGAGATGGCTGTAATACAACGGAAGTGCTTTATACTGTTCACTCCGTGCAGTGAGCCATCGATCTGGAAAGTACAATACTTGCAGCTCAGCACTACTTCGAAGGTAAGACTTCTAGCTTGGATAAACTCGGTGTGGCCGTTGAATTGTCTTCGCAGTTCGTACGCGATCGTAGCTATTGTATAGTCTGTGTATATATAGTGGTCTTGAACGGACGACGCTTTATGACGGTCGCGGCACGTATCACATGTGAAATCCGTCCAGCCCCCCCCCCCCCCCCCCCCCCCCCCCCCCCCCCCCCCCCCGCTTTCGTACTACAAGCAAGGAGGCCTGGGAATGAGGATAAGTTGGGGAGTGGTTACGTCATACTCTGATATCTATTGTTAGTGACATCTAATAGCCAATGGCATGGCAACTACTACTGATCAACCACCACTTCAAGGGGGTGACACTCCCTTAGACATCGCAGTCACAGTGTAGCTGTGACCGGGCTCAAGAAATCTTGGCCGTCATTTTTGCTGCTTGACCCACAATGCAAAAAGACTCTTAACCATTTGACTGCACTGTATTTCTGAGCCATTGACCGCTTGACCGTGATAGTATACGGAAGAATGTGTAGCGACTCCACCCCTTCCTTAGTATACGGGGTCAAGATTCGCCGATAAGCCCGGTCGCAGCTCTGACTATGGGAGTGTCACCCCCTTGCACTTCTGCCATGCCCTCTAATAAGTGGAGGTTCTTTGATTTATCACTCATACTTGCATGGCGTCCTCAGCTGCTGCATCAACCTCATCAAATCCTCCCTCATCCTCCTCCTCCATCTCCTCCCAGCCGTCCCCATCCACGATCCTGCGCACATAGTCAGCAAAATCCTCCCTCCGCGACTTCTGCTGTCTCAGCAGCTGCTTTCTGCGTGCCTCCTGGTCTCCGTACCCCTCCCGTTTCTGCTTGTAGAGCGCGTAGTGCGGATGGGGCGTTTTCGTATCGTTGATGTCACCACCCACCGAAAACGTCTGGAGCTCAGCTAGCAGAAAATCGTCCATCCTATAGTTTAGGTTCAAATATACAAATCCGTACCATACAAGGGTAAGGGCTGACTCAGCACTTGTGGGGGTGTGGCTGACGCTAGTCATCACGTGTGTTTACATTTTGCATGACAGTTTTTCCTAAGCCTAGCTGCAGTGCATAGCCTAAGATATGGATGCGTGTCCACACAGAGCAGAATGTGGAAATAGTTCCACTTCAATCGCCGTCGGAGCGGGACCGGCGGTCGTCTCCATCGTCTCCAGCACTCTCTCCTGCATCGGCTCCCTGCTGATCGTCTACACGTACTTGCGGTGGAAGGACTTTCGGACAGGATCTCGAAGTGTCATCACGTTTCTTGCGATTGCGGACTTTTTCACAGCTTTCGGTTACGTGCTTGGGTCTACCAACTACATCGTACGCTGGTTTGCCGACAGCGGAGATGAGCCGTCAGAGTGTCCGGTATTCACGATGATATGCACAATTCAAAGCTTTGTGACAACTTGGTCGACCATGAGTTCTTTCTTCTGGACGTCTTTCCTCGCGTTTTACCTCTACCTCACCTTAGTAAAAAGTCGTTTAATCCTCGCTACTCGGCTCATTCCCTGGTTTCATTGTGTTGCGTGGGGTCTACCGATCGCAATATGCCTCCCTCTACTCATCAAGGGACACCTTGGATTCGCGCCTTATACCGCTTCGACGTGGTGCTTCATTTATGACGACCAACATGCAGACCATAGATATATCTATGCTTTAGGTATAGGTACCAGAAACGTGCGCTCATCTAGAACCCCCTAACCCATCACCCTACTTAGCTATAGCTATATCCATTTTAATCCTAGAGGTAGTTTCACGATTGCAGGCGGGAAAGAATTTCTAGCAGTATTTCTCACCTTTTAGTCATGCCCATTGGGGGAAAATGATTAGACTTCAGGCATAGCCACATGACTGTAATATAGGCCATTGAATGCAGTACAATCCATTCCCCCAGTGGGTGTATAGCTGATTGATGCTGGAATAGTGTTAGAAGTTCCTTCATGCCTCCATCGTAAAGTGCATGATGACATCATCAATGATGTCATCAATGCACTCTTGAGGACAGTCATGCTCCTTACACTGTTAACACCAATCATGAAAGTATTTTGGAATTTCTAGCGCCTTTGGCAGTGTTAATTGTCTGTCAGCACTAGCTACTGGTGGGAACGTGATGTACATGTATTGCAGATTTAATTCTGTGGACAGAGTGAGCACTATAGCATCCGCACCTCCGTCACATGCATGCAGCTTGGCCAAGATACAAAGTAGCAATGTTGTTTTGGTTATCAAAAACTATAATGCATTTTAGTAAGGCATAATTCACTTTAGTAATTAAAACTAAAACTAAAATGAGGACTGTCTCAGCGCATTAATTAAAACTACAACTAAACTAATATTTAAATCACCCCCAAAAGGGGCATACCCGAATCTATGGAACGTGAAACGAAACGAAACGAAACGAAACGAAACGGAATGGAATGGAGTACATGTAGCAGTAACTTCCTGTACAGCTAGCTACAAGCTGTGTGTGCGAAGCTAGTTAGCTCATAGATAGGATCGTTTGTGTCGCGGTCAGCGTGCAGCAGTTCCGAGCTTTCACTGTAGGGGCAGGAAGCTCTGAACGAGGCCAGGTGACTAAGTAGGCCTATACCTTGCAGTTTGATAGAAGCAGCCGTAGCTAGCTACCTCATCACGTCTGTGTACGTGTAGCTTGATAATAGCTATGTGCACAGTAACACTGAAACAAGGCGCGAGACGACCTACACACGGAGGGAATCACCGCTATTATTGGGGCGAGCCTGAGCGAGCCCCACATAGACGAGTTTGCTGTAAATTTTCTATATATACGAGGGGCAACCGCACTCCTGGTAGCAGCCGATGCAACCGGTTGCAACTCGCTGGTAGCGCAAGCTAGGTATTGCAACTCATAACTGCCAGCACGGTGAGTTATGGCGTCAGTGAACGACAGCGATCACGGCCGTGTGGTCTGAATCTTCAATCTTCATGTGCCTTTCAACGCCCCTAAAAACGCCCCAGGCTCATATCTCCACCACCAAGGTGAGTTTCAACACCAACTTTTTACATGCAGGTATATGTATCGTACGTCGTGCCGTAAATCACTTCCTGGTCGTATTTTGCGTGTTCTTGCGTCATGCGTTATTTCCAACCTGAGTTCACTTACTTCCTGCATGCTCGTGCGTTGATATCATGATGTCGCGCCGGTCTAACTGAGAACAGTCTACCTCAACAAGGCCTTGCAAGGATGGAGACTATAGCGGGGCGGTGAGTGGCTAACAGAGACGGCTCCTGGACCTACCTGCCAGACTGCTTCATTTTCAAGTGCACGAAATCAATGATTAGTGCGGTCATAACTTTCTCTGGTGTGATCTGTGTCTGTGTCCTTAACTCTCCGTCATGCAGACTCACATTCTGATGACATGCACATTCAGTACCTGCATGTACTCGCTCAGGCTCGCCCCACAATGTTCTGCATTCGTCTAGTTAACTATTAGCTCCATGGACAGTAGTCTGGGTAGTGTATTGTCCATGGAGCTGGAGGTACCCGGCCTCGTCCGGCTTTATGCATATTGCCACGCCCACTTCCGCTGTTTCACGACTGACATAGCTAGAGCTCATTCAACAGCAAACACATAATGCAACACAAGCACACTCCCAGAATTTTTTCTGTTGAACTTAATTTCTCTCTCTCTCGGCATCACTAACCGTCACAAAACTGAGCTACTGACTTTACCAGTGTTAAACAGCCAACTTCACACATCATGTCATGTCTCATCCAATGGGCTGTAACCTATAGCTAGCTATCATGTCATGAGGACCATGCAGTTAATACGCCGAGGCATGGGCACCCCAGACATGACAACATTCTCCCATCACCATCACCCTGGAGCGAACCATCAGATTCCTCTGGCGGCATATTACAACATGACTTAGACTTGAGAATTGTACCAAGCGTAATGCTTGGGACAAGTATAAGTCTCATGTTCCAAGTGTTATGCTTGGGACAAGTATAAGTCTCTTGTGCCAAGTGTTATGCTTGGGACAAGTATAAGTCTGACTTATATGGCCCAGTATTTATACACATATTTACTATCCTTATGTGGGACAAGTATAAGTCACGGGGAGATTAAGTGAGCCCCTGCACTTATGGCATTAATGGTAACTGTAATGGAAAGTAAAGGTTAGTGAAGTTGGCTCAATGAATTTCATGAATAATTAATGAACTATATTTTCTACAGGTGGTGGGAAGTTGGCTCAATGAATTTCATGAATAATTAATGAACTGCAATGAAGTTGGCTAAATGAATTTTATTAAGTGCAATCTTCAATGAGGTTAATTGGCCCAAAAGCTATTTCAGACCTAAGTGTTGAGTTCAGCTCATACTCCATGCCACCAGGTTTCCCATTCAGTCCATAACAAGCCACTTCAATCGTAGCAAAGCAGGAGACAAACAGCAGACACAACAGTGCTCTCTCAAGTAATCTCCATGCTTTGGCTACATTTGTAGATAAAATTTAGGAGTGGCTCCGGATGCCTCATCAAGGAGCTCAGTAGTAGGATGAGAGATGTCCAACAACTGGAACATTCCCTTTCCGTTCTAGGTCACTCTTGGTATCATCTAGCCGTGTGGTTTGTGCTGAACTAGCAAGTAGAAACAGCAGAAACAGTCTCTTGAGATCCTTCCTGGCCCACATCTTGGAACTAATAATTGCTGCAATTGCCGCACTAAACTGTTGACACCTTTGTGCGCATGATTGACTGTAGATCGAAAAGAGCCCTGCCCACTACGTAATCTGCGCAAGAAACGAGCCCTGCCCACCTTGACCGGGTGTAGTAATGGCCTATGGACCCAGCCATGCATGTAAATAACCTTCAGTAGGCTCAATATTCACCAAACTTACTACAAGCAACCACTGTATGTACAACAATTTAGCATGAGCTTTGATGACACCAACTCGACCGCTACTAAATCTTTCACTCGATCTCTCTCACTGAGTCAACAACAGCTGCTGCAAGTGTAGAAAAGAATTTATTCATTCAACCTGTAAGAAAAATAATGCAGATGGGAGTTTTTGAATAGGGTTGCTGGCGCAGAGGAGTGGGTGAAGGCGTTTCAAGATGGTGATGATGTCACTCGGCTGAGTTTATCACAGGGAGAAGGTGGATTCGAACAGGGAGGTGACGGATGAGATAGACATGTATATAATGAGGGAGATTGCAATTGTGAAGGGGTGGGACAGACGTAAGGTGTTTCTAGGTCAACCCCCAGGTACGTTATACTGATGTCCCCCTGCTCTCTCTTCAGTACACTACGGTAGTTAAGTAAAACAATGTAACATTGGTATAATTAGGGAGATTGTGAAGGGGTGGGACAGACGTAAGGTGTTTCTAGGTCAACCCCCAGGTACCTGCTCTCTCTTCAGTACACTACGGTAGTTATAGAGCACACTAAACTCTGTTGTTACATTCATGTAATATTATTATACCAAACCTGTACATTATACTGGGCCGGGTATTGTCTGTGGTTGTGCGATGCCCCTCAACTGGCTGATGAAACTTTATTATTACCTAGCTAATTACCTATTCATGATATTCATTGAGTCAACTTCGCATTACATAATTAAATTATTACATTTAGCCAACTTGAGGTTTGCATTGAAGTTCATTCATGAAATTTATTGAGCCAACTTCCCCCACCACCACCACCTGTAGAAAATATTGCTCATTAATTATTCATGAAATTCATTGAGCCAACTTCACTAACCTTTGCTTTCCATTACAGTTACCATTAATGCCATAAGTGCAGGGGCTCACTTAATCTCCCCGTGACTTATACTTGTCCCACATAAGGATAGTAAATATGTGTATAAATACTGGGCCATATAAGTCAGACTTATACTTGTCCCAAGCATAACACTTGGCACAAGAGACTTATACTTGTCCCAAGCATAACACTTGGAACATGAGACTTATACTTGTCCCAAGCATTACGCTTGGTACGATTCTCAAGTCTAAGTCATGTTGTGTGAACTGCCTCCTCTGGCCACTCTTTTTGGTCACATACGTGCAACACATCTAGAGGGAGGGGGCAATCATGACTGTATAGCTGCACCAAAAGTCACTGTCAAGAGCAGTCTTAACTTTCTCGACATGACAGGCCGGTAGGATGTCCCCAAAGAATACAACACCGCTGCACACCTGTTCGAGGTACATGTAAAGTCTGTTGGGCTTGCACAGGTACCACAGAAGTCTTGTCACTTCGAAAATAAGAGCTGTCTCCCAGCTCCCCGTGGCATGACCCCAAGAAAATCACACCGCTGCACACTCCTTCGAGGGGCTCTCACCACAGTCTTATCTTCGAAAGCAAGAGCACTCTCTCATAGCTAGCTGTACTAGAGCTAGCTAGCTAGCTACTAAGCTAGCTACACGTAGCTACTTATTGCACGTGCGTGCTCGGTCCTTATTCCGTTCCATTTCGTTTCGTTTCGTTTCGTTTCACGTTCCATAGATTCGGGTATGCCCCCCAAAAGGTGGTTACTAAAACTAAAAGAGCTAAGTTTTAGATAACTAAATCAACACTGCAAAGTAGGAGTCCTGGACCAGCATTTGCTATTCTAGTTCCGGGTCTAATTGCATGTTATGTAAAACTGGTGCAATATGTTTCATACACACAGTGTGTGTCTTAAAATTTAAGACAAACTGTGTTGCAAATTTATACCCTGGGGACATTGTGAAGCTTGTGTGATACATAACAGATAGAGCACAATATTTCATGGATGTCCCTTTCCCTTGGTCTGACACCATATCACGTCTCGGGGCATTATTACCCATAAACCACTGCATACCATGCTGTATCCTCTAGTATATTACTTTCCACCAGTGGGTGCAGCCAAATGTACGAATAACGCTGTAAAATGAATAGCACTGTTAAACGGCACTAGAAATTAAACAAGCATCAATACAACAACTATAGCTTCACTCGCTCAGCTACTGCCCTCATGGTTCAGAGCTGCTGCTCCCTGTATCCACTGCAGGTGCACACTTTTTCCCCTATTGCATCCACTTCAGCTTCTGCTCCCCGATTGCATCCGCTTCAGCTGCTGCTCCCCGATTGCGTCCGCTTCAGCTGCTGCTCCCCGATTGCGTCCGCTTCAGCTGCTGCTCCCTGCTTCAGCTTCTGCTCCTCGATTGCGTCCGCTTCAGCCTCTGCTCCCCGATTGCATCCACTTCAGCTGCTGCTCCCTGACTGTATCTACTGCAGGTGCACACTTTTTCCCCTTATTGCGTCCGCTTCAGCTTCTGCTCCCCGATTGCATCTCTATCAGCTGCTGCTACCTGATTGTGTCCCATTGCTCCCCGATTGTGTCCGCCCAAAGTTCTCGACATGTGAGGTTTGGAGGGTTTAAAAGTACAAAGGTCGTGCGCACATCACTATTCGATCTTGCCCCGCCCCCCGAAACCCCAACTTCCATTAGTCACACACACATGTACACACACACACACACACTTAAAATCTTTATATATCACTTGGAGGTGAGGATAACAATGGGTTCTCTTGTTCTTCCACTAGACACGGTTAGGCAAGTCAGAGCAGTACATTAGCTCTGGGCTGGTGGCTGTGGTGCAGAAGGCTGACCGCAAATTCACGTTCATTCCTGTCGTCTTCATTCTCCTCCGGATTTGGGGCACCATCCAATTCTTCTACTCCATCATTGTGTCTCGGTCCGTTGCCCACTACAACGAGTGTGTTTCTTATGCTGTGTCCATTGGCTTTCTGATTCTCGGATACCTCCAGGTATGTGTGCTGGTCTTTACCAACCATAAGAAACAGCTTATGGAAGCAAAAACCCTGTATTAAAGTATAACCCCTAGTATTAAATTCCCCATATAAATTCTTATGGGAGCTCATGCTTTTGCAGTCATTGGTTGGTAAAGAGTTAATTAAATGCATATTTTAACTAAACACTAAAAATTGATCTGCAATTGAAACCAGATATTGTAAAAAGTACCTTTTAGTAGCCTCGTTCCCAGGCCTTCCGCACCTCCAGTTTTTGATTGCTTGCAGTATGCATACTGCAAGCAATCAAAAACTGGAGGTGCAGAAGGCCTGGGAACGAGGCTAACCTTTTAGGGCTTTTTGTATTACAATGAAAATCTGCACAACACTGGATCCATGAGTGCACCATGAAGAAGCCTACCTGTAGCTGGTCTAAACTCCTTGCAACAATGGGATAGATAATAGCTCTTACAATGTAAGAGCTATTATCTAATGTCATTATACTTAGCCTATGGATGCACACAGTGTAGAAAGCACCCTTTGGCTATACATGTATAGTCTTTACAAGTTGACACTGGTTGTTATATAATATTGTTGTTAGTTTCCTACCCTCAACATGCGTCTTTTGCATCAATATGCCTGAACAGAACATAAAACAAAGTAGATCTTTCCACACTGTATAGAGGTAATTGAGCTGAACACTACTCCATGTGGGCTACTGTCGTCACGGTAACCCACCTGAAAAAATACCACCTGAGATAAATTCTCAAGCAAATAAACCTTCATATATAGCAGCATGACCTTAGTCTAGTCATCTGGCTAGTTGAGCATGTGCATGGAAAGAATATAATGGCCTGATTGAGCTGCCGGTATTATTTTCAGCCCATTTGTTGAACATTAATGTGATCTAGCATGCATACAGGATGATTCGGCAGTAATATCCTCTGACTCTTGTAGCAAGAGAACTATATGTATTACTGACTGCCATGTGCCATGGGTATTTCTGATGCCGTGGATCAAATTGCATTCTTGTGTTGGAAAATATTCCATGAAATACCTGTTGTAGTGCAGTGTTCTGATGCAATGAGATTTATAAACGTGTTTGACTCTTGTCCCAACAGGCCATCGGAGATGGAGGACAAGGATGGGGAAATGTTATTCTCTATATATTTACCTCAGAAAAAATCCGCAAGAGGTTGTTTGGATGGATGCTAGTGATGTGTGTACGCGACTCTAAACAAGTGGATCATCCAAGACTACCCATCCTACATGGCTCCAAGAAGCAGCACAACAAATATGCCGCCATCAATAATTTTCCAACAACTGTGAACAATCCTGCAATACCTGCCACCAATGCGATGGTGCATTACACACTAGAGCATGCTCATGTAAATGACCGAGAGCCTCTAACGGAGTTCAGTTATGAACCGACTACCGATTTCAATGCACCAAGTAGTGATGACTCATAGTACTTCATGTGCTTATACAGTACACTGCTGTTGGTCATGTGGTGACAATATATTTATACAGAGATACATTATTCTGCAATGCTCTATACTATAATCTGTATTGTGATTACAGTGGTTTGTTACAACAATGTGTACTGTTCTTGGTCATGTGCATCACACATGGTATGTTGATAAAGTGAGCTATCCCGGAGTGGTTTTCAAAGCTTCAATTCTATTGGCTAATATAACAATATAAACCACACCCTAACCTGCCATAATAATACCCTAAGTATGCACTGTATGACGTAAGTGACCTAAGTGAACCAATCAGAAGCGAGCTTAGAAAACTACTCCGGTACTGTAGGATAAAGTGTGCTGAGTATTGTCTACGATAATAATCACATTGTGTTCATCTCTTTCCTTTGCCCCGTCTCCTTAGGTGATATCCCGAAGGTCTCTAGACAGCTAAGAGACCTGCTTGAGTGAAATAACCGGTTTAGATTATCCATGGGTTATATCTTTCAGTTTCCCTGAAGAGTGTATGAAGTATGAATGTTTCAATCGGATGATTGGATCATTAAGTTCAAAACATCAAAGCACAATCTACATACCAAAGTATATTTGGCAGTGGTAAAAAAACGTTATGGGAGGGTTGAAACTTGAGAGAACTTTCTGAAGTAAAACAGACGATGTATAAGCAGCAATATAATTGGGGCGAGCCTGAGCGAGCCCCACATAGACGAGTTTGCTGTAAATTTTCTATATATATATATATATGTATCGTACGTCGTGCCGTAAATCACTTCCTGGTCGTATTTTGCGTGTTCTTGCGTCATGCGTTATTTCCAACCTGAGTTCACTTCCTGCATGCTCGTGCGTTGATATCATGATGTCGCGCCGGTCTAACTGAGACGCGAACTACGAACAGTCTACCTCAACAAGGCCTTGCAAGGATGGAGACTATAGCGGGCGGTGAGTGGCTAACAGAGACCGCTCCTGGACCTACCTGCCAGACTGCTTCAAGTGCACGAAATCAATGATTAGTGCGGTCATAACTTTCTCTAGTGTGATCTGTGTCTGTGTCCTTAACTCTCCGTCAGACTCACATTCTGATGACATGCACATGCAACTGCTCCATGCACATTCAGTACCTGCATGTACTCACTCAGGCTCGCCCCACAATGTTCTGCATTCGTCTAGTTATTGGTGAGTCACTGATCAGATATTGATCCTCTTCGCGCGCACGCGTGACCTGCGGCCGGGCGTGGCCGGAGCACGGGGTACGGGCCGGAGAGTGGCGTATTGTGGTGCACGGTGGGGGCGTGGCTATACAGAGGTGACATGCAACAAGTCGACATCCACAGCTCAAGAATGGGTCCGTACCCTAGATGTCCACGCTACCTGCACTGCAACGAAAGTCAGCACTCACTTGGCGTCGGACAAGGACCGGCGATTGTCTCCATCGTTTCCAGCACTCTCTCCTGCATCGGCTCCCTGCTGATCGTGTACACCTACTTGCGGTGGAAGGACGTGAGGTCAGGATCTCGAAGTGTCATCATGTTTCTAGCAATTGCGGATTTTTTCACGGCCTTCGGCTACGTGCTCGGGTCTTCCAACTACCTTGTGCACTTTGAGTTGAACTCCGACGAGCCGGGTACACGTCATGGATGCCCGGCATTCATAACCATATGCGAGATACAGAGCTATTTGACCACCTGGTCGTCCCTGAGTTCTTTCGTGTGGACGTCTGCCCTCGCATTTTACTTCTATCTTATCCTGGTAAAGGGTCGTCCATTCCTTGCTGCTCGGCTCATTCCTTGGTTTCATATGGTTGCGTGGGGATTTCCCATCGCAATATGCCTCCCTTTGCTCCTCACAGGACACCTGGGATTTGCACCTTATGCCGCTTCGACATGGTGCTTCATTTACGACAAACAAAATCCAACTGGACATCTTAACAACGAAGAAATTGGAATCATTTTGGTTGCTGGAAAGCTCTGGGAGATTTTGACATATGTTGTTGTCATCATCCTTTATACAGCCATCAAGTGTCATGTTTGGAAAGAGGTGAGAACCGACTGGTGCAGAATTGGCAGTTAATTGACATTCCTAGTCCCATTAGTAGTTTCAAATGAATTATAAGAACATTGTACCAAGGCTTAAACTTTCCATCCCCTCGAAGCTATTAGCCAAAATCTGATATGGAAAGCCAAGGTACATGCAATGTTATTGCTTGTGGTGGCTAATTACAAACCTGTATATATCCTTACACTTGGACGCATGGTGAAATATCTTCATCCACATCATGCATGAAATACCTACCTGCTGCTTCATGGTGCAAAGATCAACATTTTGAAGTTCGCTAGCTAGGATGTAAATTCTCTAGCAGATGGCATTTTGATCACATGTGTGCGAACTAGCTGTGAAATCAGAGGCAGTTGACAGCATCACATGCACTCTCAAACTGACATAATTAGCATGTACACGTACACAATGTACAGCCATTGTATATAGCACACAGTGATAATTAATAGGGAGAACTTTCAAGCCAAGAATGTTAATTCAAAGCGACTTTAGAGGGATGCTCTGGTCATGCAGTCATGCTGGGAATTGTTTCATGCTGCATGTAAATGTTTCATGTAAAGTTGCTGTTGACTTTTGGAAGTCCTTTGATGCGTATATGTGGGTGGTTCAAGTAACAACTGTACCTTAATGATATTCATATTCCAGTCAATTAAGGTGGGCATGGCTTTCTGTCTTTGTGCACTGATTATAATAAGCTAACATTATATATACCCGGTATGCAAGTTAACTACGTAGCTGCACATTCACAGGTGAGGACAGCCATTTGTATTCCTTTGTCTCTGAGGCTACAAAAATTTATTTCAAAAACATAAGTGACAGTCCCGTGTAGGAATCGAAGATTATTCCGGAAGTCAATTATTGAGATAAACGCGATTATAAATTTTAATTTTCAACGCTTTCTAGCGCCTATTCTACAACAGCTAGAAACATGGGACAAAAAGCAGCAGCAAGATGGATCCCTTGTCTAAGGATTTGCCAAGTTTGAAGGGCACTTTCGTGGGCGTAACTAGTCGTTCAAGCAACGATTAGCGCTAAGACTTCCGCAAAGTGTTGGGGAAGCCCCAAAGCTTCGATTAGCATCACTAACTCATTTTTGGCCAATGCGGAATAATCTTCGATTTCTACACGGGACTGTCACATAAGGTTTAGTTTTTAATTGAACCACCCACATATACTTTAGCCACCTTGTTATGGTCAACATGGGATAGAAACCACATGCAGAACTCCTTGTTTTCCCACCATCATTGTCCGTCATGAAGAACACTCTTCAGGAGCCTAGTCTCATTCCCAGACCTTTCATCCAGCATGTATATCACTTCCAATATAACGCACAGCTACTAAAAGCAATCTGTACTGAGGTTGGTTGGGTCTGGCTAAAAGTAGCCTTCTCCTTTGGAGTAAAGTAAAGTAGCATACAAGATGAAAGTGCGTACTCCACACGGCTCCAGTCACATGTACCATTACATGAGCTACATGAGTATCTGTCAGTGCAGCATGGAGATGAGGATGCCAGTGACTGCATATGTGTCTATAGGAAACAGACTGTGGGAATAATCAGTCGGAGCTAGACTACTAATTATTGTGTCAGTTGTGGTATTTATGTAGACCGTTGCTAGCAGTTGTTCCGCCAATATAGCCCGGCAAACTAACCGGAAGTCACGGTGCCGCAAATTAAACATTGGAATGCACTTGCGTTTTGACTTCCTGTTTTTTCAATAATCCCCGTATACTTGTCACTGGCGGAACGACTGCTAGGTGCTTGCCACTATTAGCCCTTGAAGAGCCAGCTATATCAGGTGAAAACTGTTACTAGATATCAAGTGTGAAGAGTGGCTATATCTTAGCAACCACCTAGCAAGAAGCTATAAATCTGTTAAATCACCCTCCCACTCAGGATGTTGTGGTTATTTTAAGCCCTCGCCTAGGGTGTCAGGCTTATCAACATCCCTGTGAGGGTGATGTCTTATACCTGAGGTATACACCATGTTGTATTCTACAGTACCAGTCCGTGCATGTATAGCCTCGTTCCCAGGCACCTACATGTAGCTCCCAGCTTTCTGTCGCTTGCAGTACAGTTAAGTACTGCAGGCGATGAAAAGCTGGGTGGGGCTTGCAAATGCAATGTAGTATCTGTTGGTGCCACTATAGCATGGAGATGAGAATGCCAGTGACTTTGATGACTGTGTCTTTTCCTCCTCCCATCAGACACGGCAGGATGAGTCCAAGCAGTTCATGAGCAGGGAACTTGTGACTGCAGTGCAGAGGGCAGACCGCAGGCTTACCTTCATTCCTGTCGTCTTTATTCTTCTCCGGATTTGGGGCACCATCCAATTTTTCTACTCCGTCATTGTAATGCGTCCGCGCAGTACGGAGTGTGTTTCTGTGGGTGTATTTAGAGGCTTTCTGGCTCTCGGCTACCTCCAGGTAAGTAGATTCATGCTCTAATAGAGCACTATTATCCTAATCTCTCACTTCCTGTGTACTAACAGGAGCACATAATGAGGGAAAGGAGGGATTGTGAAACGACTGCGCAAAAAGATTAATTCATTTCACGCTCGTTCCCTTCCGCTCTCTACATCATTATGCACTCCTGGTACTGACTAACCATCATTGTTGATTGTCACCTATAGAGAATGTATTGTATGAGGTACTTAGATGATACCTCAAGTTTGAGTGCATTAGCTTGTTGTGTTCCTGAGGTAATTACATACCAGTGAAGTTTGTCCGTTTCCCATAAAGATTGTATGGGAGGGGGGGGGGGGGGGGGGCTTAATACATTCTCTGTGGGAAATGGTCACCGGCTCATAACTCATGCACAGAATGAGCTTATGCAAACTAGAGAGACAGTGACACTGCATGAGGTACGTAGATGATCTGAGTATACCTTGTACAGTACATCAGGGTAACCCAATCAATGTACACAGGAAGTGACATCAATTAACAGTACACAGGAAGTGACATCAGAGGAAATGATCCATGCTTGTTCCATAATCCTGCGGGTTGCATGACACTTGTCACAAAGTGGCAAGCCCCAGTACTAGTTTTCTTGCTCTCAATAATCTCTTGTCCCAACAGGCGATCGGAGACGGGGGTCAAGGATGGGGGAATGTTATTCTCTACATATTTACCTCAGAAAAACTCCGCAAGAGATTGTTTGGTTGGATGACAGTGTGTGTACACAACTCTAATCAAGTGGATCGCCTGAGTAAGCCTAGCTACAAGGAGCAGTATGCTGCCATCAATAATCACCCCACAGCTATGAACAATCCTGGAGGTGTCTCTATACTATCCAGCAAAATGGTGGCACGTTACACACCAAAGGTTCACATAAATGGAGAGCCACTGTCAGCTATTAGCCATGAACCAACCACTGAATTCAACACCTGATTATAGTACGTACAATTACACACAGAAATGTGTAATTGTACGTTTGGCAGTGTGTCTACCTGTTGCATTACATGATAGAGTTTGTTTTGTTCTTGTTCATGTGCAAACTGAGAGTTGCATTGGTTGCAACTTTCACAGTGAGTGACGTTTGAGTCACACTTGCATGTAGCTATGGAGACCAGCCTCACTTCACCATATTGAGACAATGGGACTTTGTGTGTACTCCAGGAAGTTTCCATCACTGGATACTGCTGCCTGTGCGTATACGTAGGGCAGGGTCCTGCTGCAGTTGCATGTCACATGTACTGTCACACTGCATGCACAGGGTGGTATGTTAGAGTAAATACGGTTGTAGTTATCGTCACATTGTGGAGTAGCTGGGTGAGAAAAAGATAAGCCCTAATCAGATTTCAAGAATGCAGCTGGTTGAACATAACATTATTGCTCAGCAATTTCAAAACAACAATAAAATGATTGCCAATTGGGACTTCAACAGTAGCTATACAGTAAGATGCCCGCAATAGATAATTATACAATGTGCCATCAGTTCAAATTGGCAAACACACATCTTGAAGCTAAATACTAAACCTATAGTTTAATGATGCATAAACATTGGTGAGTATGGTACCTCCTTCACTCGTCACGCTCTTACTATGCGCTGTCTTCCAGTGCTTAGATTTAAGATGTCGCAGGAGGGGTGGCAAACATTTTGGAAGGAACAAGAGCATTTGGCAGAGGAAGGCTGTAGAATTTATCGCAGCAAATGTGAGGTAAACTTGAATGTCACGATTAGTGATGATTCGTGGAAGTGGGAATAGTATGTAGGAGAGAAGGGTATTCAAGTAGATGAATATGTTGACTTTCTTTGTGTCTTTAAAGTGTTGCCGTCGGATTTTTCTTGTCAGAAGAGCAAGGAATACTACTACGGTATTGTAAAGCACAGCTTCACATTCAAGCAGAATTATTGCAATTAACATTGGTGGAGTGCAAGCTTGAATAACCTCATAGTATGGAAACGAACCTTCAGGTATCACTAACGTCTCAATGTTAATGCCATTACTAACATTAAAAACTTGCAAGACAGTGAGGAAAATAACATCGATCCCGAGTATGACCAGAATCGCAGCAAAGAGTACACCGTCAGACCACCGCTTCCCCATCTTCCCAAAGTAAGTAAAGATGCGATACACTCTGAGCATCCTCATGATGAGTGGAGTGAAGACAAGGTGGATGCCTAAGCTCAAGCACCATTCCGGTGCACTACACAGGAAGACGCCGTCATGAATCACAGACGGTGAAATAACTCTCATCGCGGCGCTGGCAAACAGAGAGTAGCATCCCACGAACATGGTAAGACTGAGGTAGGGACTTGTTGCCTTAATCTCTGGTGCGTTGCGATAGTAGAGAAAGAGTATTAGTATGACTGTAGTGAGGACGATGAGCGCTGCTTCAATCGTTAGCATAACAGCAACAATAGCGGAAGATTGGAGAGAGTAGATGTGTGGTATTTCATCGTCTGGATTTCCGCCTGTGGCTGTTTCATTGCACTGCCTGTCACTTATGACTGCATACAGTTCAGCAGTCCCATTCCTGATTCGGAAGATGCTTACAGCAACTCCAGACTCACCATTGTTGTCAAAGTCTACATTTCCTAGTGCACCAGCGAATGATACATTTGCCAGCTCACTATTAGCAGTCTCCAACATTTCTGAACTTCCAATATTTCCTCCTATCGCTTGCAAAGAGACATTCAGTGCTATTGCAGTGGCCCACACCGAGTCATGTAAAGCATTGGAATAGGGATTTGGATTCAAGGAGGTGTTACGTTGAACAGCAAAGTGAGATAAGCGTTTAAGGTAATCGTCATAGTACTCCCTGTACGTCTGTCCTGAAACAATCACCCTGTCTGAATTGCTCACGCTTAGCTGATACCGTATAAGAAACACGCCCTCAAGTGCATTTCTCATTGTATCGTTGTCGCAAGTGCTAGTTGCATGGAAAAAATCCTCTACCTGGTGTTCATAGATTATCCACGTGTATTGCAATTGCGGCCAATGGAGGGCCTCCTTGTACGACAAACACAGAACTTCTGCTGCTTGCTCTATGCCAACCGACAAGACTACAATCCTTTCCCAGCGTCCTTGTAATGTCCTCAGTAGAGATCGGGCACCTCGAAAAGGGTAGAAAGCTACCTTCCCTCTCAGCGTATTACGCATTGCATAATGAGACTGTTCCATGATGTTGTCACTAACCACCCCAACTCTATGCCAGCCAAACTGCCCTATCAAACTGCACACTGCCTCGGCGTTCACTGCAGAGGATGGAATCATGTGAAATAAGTGTGGATACCGTACCCTGTCATGCAGGGCTGGTGATGGCAATTCCAAAACTTCCAGGACCTTTGTCCCACTTCTTTCAGCAAACAATACTACAGCTTTTGCTAGAGTGGTACAGAAAGCTCCCACAACTCCAACTATGTGCTGTTCCTTCCGAGTCATTTTGTTTACAAATTCAAATAGGGCATCACTAGGGTAACCATGATCACAAGCTCCAGTGTCCATTTCAGTCAGGTCCAGGTGGTACCCATGTAGGATGGTGGGATCCTGGTTGATTCTGTCCACTGCCAACTGCGCAGCTGGAAGGAGTTCAAGTCCCCTGTCCCATCTTGGTGTCCATACACTGTCTTCTTGACGGGTCCCAAGATTCAACATCACTAAGAGTCGAAGTGTAGTTGTATTGGCTGCACATTGGTGTGCATGTGTGGACAAGACCACAAAGATGAAACACGCTGCTGCATACACTCTTGTCCAGTGTACCATCTCGTTCATCTGTTGGTTACTATTCACAGAAACGTAGCTAGCTACGCTTTTCTATACAGCTGCCACTGATACAAAATAAACTAAATTGAGTACAGGACTTAAATTGGTGAAAAATACTTGCCCAATTAATCCACTAGCTACATAGCTAGATACAGGCCAATGATCT
This sequence comes from Axinella damicornis, assembly GCA_963931865.1. Classification (NCBI taxonomy): domain Eukaryota; kingdom Metazoa; phylum Porifera; class Demospongiae; order Axinellida; family Axinellidae; genus Axinella; species Axinella damicornis. The sequence goes on along the minus strand of OZ007514.1, from coordinate 2,108,924 downwards.
TAACATTAACTACCAGATTTGTTGTAGGTATGTGCCAGCTAATCCCAGTATACTGCACGCAATGTGACTGCGAACAATGTGATAGTGTAAGGTTACACATATCTAATTAGCCCTTTACTCAGATTACAACTTTCTAATTATGGTTCTGAAGTCATCCACTTTTGCTGCAAGCAGGGTAGCTATACACTCTATAGATGGTCATCTCAGTGTAGCTGATCTTTGTACCCTGGAAATGGCTTAGTGGGTGATTCAGCATAATAACCTCTAAACTTTTATGATGTATAATTTAACCCATGCATGCACCCTGTAGGATGTATTAATTAACCCAATGCACCCTGCAGGATGTATCAATTAAAACCCAATGCAACCTGTAGCAGCCAAATGAGCCCGGAGGATATCCAAAGCCCATACTTTGTACATGCTCTTCTGCTTCTTTGCTGTTTGCACTATAGCTATATAGTAAATTATTAGTAATGTGTCGCAGGCATGCGCGCAAATTTTGGAATTAACACTGTCATTGGCTATAGATGTAACAGTTACTAATAAGTGACCTAACCACATGACCTGAGTAAACCAATCAGCTGTGAGTTTGAAAACCGCTGTGGTGAATGTAGACAAAGAGATGAATACATGTGGTGTATTGATTGTTCAACCACAGTGAGAGGGGAGGGTGAGTTAGCAACAGAAGCATTCTATCCGAACAAAAATGCATGACTTAGAATCAGGATTGATCGAGCTCCTGTAGCAAATCTATTTGTAACCTTGCTGACAATTGTTACAGTAAGTGGTTTTCAAAGCTCGCATATGATTGCTTTAGGTAGGTCATGTGACCTGCATTAGCGTAATACTTACTAATAGCCAATGGCGTTAAAAGTTTTGAAAAACTATTCTGCAGGATAGATTGACAAAATGGTCATGGAAATGGCCTTACATGCAGGTGTCACCAAGCACTCTCCACTGTCTCCAGACATAGATCACATATAGATAAGTGTTTCATGTGACCAATATTCTGCTTTTGACCAATGAGGTGACTCTTTGATAGGGAGCTGTGGGATACATCTCTGACTGGACAGATCATGTGATCAGTTAGCCTCGTCCCCAGGCCGTGTAGGGAACGAGGTTACGAGGCTAGTGATCAGCTAGCTCCACCCAAATACAATGCTGTAGATAAGCATCACCAACACTAAAAAGGTACTTAGTTACTGTAGTCTCGTTCCCAGACCCCCTTGGGAATGAGACTAGCCATAATGAAACCCAAGAGTAACTGCATGACATGCTCTATCATTATGGGAATACAATACATAGCTAGCTACAGGGTATGGTAGCCTCATTCCCAAGCCATGCATGGGCAGCCTGGGAACGAGGCTAATGGTATGGTTGATCATAACTCAAACCCTGTGTACCATCAGTTGTATGTGTTCTACCATTACAGTGTTTACATGTAAACAATACATAGCTACAGGGTATACATACGGTCACAGCTCAAACCCTGCAGTTATAAGTTATACATGCTCTACTATTATGGTGTTTATATGTAAACAATACATTCTTCATTAAGGTCCATGGGGTCAATAACGGGATACCACAAACAATTCACCTTACACATCCCTTTGCCAGCCCAATGCACTAGCTCCCTAATACAAGAATTGGCAAAAACAGTGAAAAACTAACCAAGTGGCCTGCCACCGAGTGAAGTAGCTAAGTAGTAACAATATAGAGTTGTATAGTTTCTTGATAATAATTTGGCTATACAGGTCTGATTATGGTAGCTAAAACAAAATTGTGTGACCACCTAGCTACACATTATACTACAAAAGTGAAAACTAAATGACACAATTGGATTATGTCAAAATGAGCAGTAAGTCAATCATCATGCTCAAACCACGTACGACAATGTAAACCCAACTACAATGAGTTCATCTCTCACACCTGGATTTCCATCTGTGTATACAGAATGATGGAGATAATAGCAATCTGTGGTCTATACCGAGTAAACTTCCCCGACCTTGTAGCTATAGTCAAGTTACAACAACGAGTAGCTGTACTCCATGCAACCATGGAAACAACCCACACTCTGAACACATAGCTACAAACAATTGCAATTTGTGTGACAAATGGGATAGTAAAGAAGTGCAGTGTGTGTGTGTGGGGGGGGGGGGGGGGAGGGGGGGGGGAGGGGGGGGGGAGGGGGGGGGAGGGGGGGGGGAGGGGGGGGAGGGGGGGAGGAGGGGAGGGGGGGAGGGGGGGAGGGGGATATCCCCACTATGGATTATAATCCTCCACAGAAGTACCCATTAGACCTAGATGAACCCTACACTCTTGACACACCTCTCAGATGAACATGGTAGATAAGATGAACCCTCAATAGACAAACTGCCTTTCACTAGACAAACCTATAGCTAGGCTATAGATATTCATGGACCATGATATCTATATTACAGGTGTATATATTAGCCTTGTTCCCAAGCCGTGTAGGCCTGCCCAGTGGGAATGAGGCTAATTCCACCTGGAATGGACAGTTGATAGAATAACTGAGGACTTCAATTTTGTGCACACTTTTAATGACATGCACTGGATATTGGTCCGGCAGGAAGTACATAAGTACTGGACACACATGTGCATTCATCACTGGCCCTGACCTATAATATACCGTAGCCCATCGCCCTACTTCCTGCCGGACCAATAACCACTTTGATACTTAATTAGCTATAGCTATTCAAATAGATGCATATTGCCAATGCAAATCTGCATGCAGGATATGTAGCTATATCAATCCACCTAAGAAATTGAAGAAGAAGGTTGCAAGGAGGTAGCTAATGAGAGAGAGAGATAGAGCAATCATTTCGTCGAAGATCATGCAGATGATGATGACAACTCAGAAGGGGATCCCATGTAGTCTCGGAACCAGGCCCTTCGAACTGCCGACATGTACATAATTATGCGCATAACAGCAAGAAGCAAGAGCGCATGATGACATCATTGTTTTTTCACGGCGGAAAAACAATGATGTCATCATGCGCTCTTGCAAGAAGTGACAGCTCAGCGAACAAACTCTCTTCACGATCTACGGTGTTTATGGATGCATATGAGTCAGGCAGCGGGTGCCCCGGATCCAACGGGACCGAATGCAATGCACTGAACAAAACGAACTTGGATATCGGAGTGGTCCCTGCAGTTTTCTCCTTGGTCTCCAGCAGCCTCGCATGCGTGACGTCTACTCTGATTCTGATCGCGTACGCTGCCTTTGAAGAGATGAGACAGTCTAAAGCACAGAGACTGATAACCTTGCTTGCGTTTGCGGATATACTCTCTGCAATGTCGTACATTATTGCTGCAATCAACTACCTAGGACACTACAACGCCAAGAGTGGCTGTGACGACTTTAGGAGTGTCTGTGCAGTGCAAAGCTTTCTAAACATTTGGTCCTCGGTCGCTACCTATGTTTTTACATCAATTCTTGCATTTCATTTTCTTTTGACTGTCTCGCAGGGTCTAAACTTTGGACAGAAGCTGAAAAAGTGGTTAGGATGGATCACTGCTGGATCTGCATACGTTTGTGCAGGGTGGATGTTGCCGTTTGTGCTTGCAACTTTTTTCCTCATGATAAATAAGCTGGGATATTCCATGGCCTCTACATGGTGCTACGTAGATCTTGACCACAAGAAAGGAACAGTAGATCTCGATGTGATTGCAACGATAATGTTTGGAGGATGGTTGTGGGAGCTGTTGGCTGTTCTCATCACTAGTGTTTGTTGCGTAGCTACACTGGTCATTTCAAGGAGGTTAAGGGTAAATCGGCGGCAATTTGATGCTCAAATGAAACCACCTGCACAACAACAGCAATGTGAAACCCCAACGTCAGAGATAGATTCAACTACACAGAGTCTCCTTCCAGCACAGGAATTTCCATCTGAATTTTCAGATGTGAATCCAGCTGAAGTACATGTACCAGCACCCGGTGATGCTGAGAGGGAGGCTAGAATCAATGAAGCAGTGGCCGAGGCTGAGATGAGGATCAAATTCGTTCCAATTGTTTTCGTTTTCCTGCGTATGTGGGACACAGTGCAGATTCTTGCTTCCTTGATTGTAGCGAGTTCAGGACATGTTGATGAGAATGGCTGCACCTCGACAGGCATTGCAATGACGTTTGTGGTTATTGGAGTCTTTGAGGTATATTCTGTTTTGTGGTTTGTATACTAACCCAGAAATTTTAGCATATTGTTCAAAGGGGGCATATAACTTAAGCTTCTTTTACATAATAACAATAGTACCTAGCTATTACGCATGCCGTGTCCTAGGAGGTTTTGGTCAGTATAGCCCCCCCCCCCCCCCCCCCACACACACACACACACACACACACAACGATAGTCAAAAGATGTTACCCAATCATAATGGTGTACGCTTATTAAACAGGTGAAGCTCTGTCAATTCTGAAGTGGCAGGCCAGAAGTGGTCATGAGGCCCCACCAGTCTGGCTGTGGCTGGAGTAGCCGGACCACCTGAGCTACTGCTGTCTGTTCGTAAATCAATCTTTTATGCATTCGCTCATGCACACTTCCTTTAGGCAACAGGAGACGGCGGTCAAGGATGGGGGAATGCGATCCTCTACATCTTTTCCTCACGTAGAATGAGAAGAAAGATGTTCATTGGTCCAGCTAAGAAAGTGAGGAGGAAGCTCTCAGAGTGGTGGCAAGAAAGGAGTGACAGAGAAGAGCAGCGACGAGATGTGTGTCAGTATACACGTGGCAGCGACCCAGAAGCATGTCCTATAGTCCAAAAGGACCCCCCTACTGGCATGGCTGATTATGGTACACGTGGAACAGCTCTATAGTACTGCTTGAACTGCTGTGGTCCCTCTATTATATAATTTGTCCCCTACTATATAATTTGTGTAGATTGAGCATGTGATTGCCGTACTGGTTATGTGAATTTCAGAAGGTCATGTACAAGATACTCTTTCTGACTCTCTCTCTTCATTGTGCAGATTCTTCAGACTGAATATGTTAATCCGAACCACTCAGAATGTTCACATGGGAATTGTCGGGGCCAAATGCAGCCTTCTGATTAGCTAAATTGCGAATGACAATTCGCTCTATGATCTATGAATCGGCACTTTACATATGGGTATATATATAACTTTTCTCCACAGCTTGTGCATGCAATGTAAGTGCAATGATGGTTCAGGTGGGTTTTGAGTTGACTTTGTATAGCTATGCAGTTAATTGCAATTGCAGTTGCAATTGGCAGGGGCCGGCTTGATGGCTACATTTCAAACAGTGAACATGATAGTGTAGTGAAGACATTAAATTTAGGGAGAGCTGAGAGGGAGAGATAGCTATCAACATCCCATGCAGCAACAATGGCAGCAATAGATCCCCCCCCTACACACACACACACACACACTTTTGTAAAAGCTAGTGAGTCGAGTCCGTGATGCAAATGGAGTGTTCTGGAGAAGGGCTGAGTTGTGCAGGATATGACAACTATGACCTGATAAGTAAAGTGTTGGTTTTAGTAAAACAATCAGAGTATTGTTCATGACAGTAATTTTCAGTGTTTGTGCTTCAAATGCAGACAATTAATGCACGCCAATATTAGCATTGCATGCATCTCGACATTCTTAGTAGCTATGTAGTATGGTATTAACTTCTGCAAAGTAGCTATAATAAAGTACATAGCTATAGAGCTTGTGCATGGCATCAGGCTAACACTGATGCTGGAGTAGTCAGTAAACCGGGAGCAGCTCCAGCTTAATTCCTATGAATTGGGAACGGCCATGCATTCCGATCGGAACCACCATTAACTGAACCGAGAAATTTCGATTAGCTAGCTATCTGACCATTTTTTTGAAGTGATAGCTGGTAGCTACTTGTGCAGCAAAAGCCATTGTCTTCAAGAAGAATTAGCCGTTGAGAGCCCTGAGGTACCCATGCAGGGCTGCATGCATATGAGCCATTACTAGCCTTATAGCATGTACAAGAGCGCATGATGACATCATTGTTTTTTTCACGCATGCATGTATTATTCCACCTCAAGCGCATTGCGACTGGCTGGTCCAGCCAGTCACAATGAACTTTAAGGATTTTACTGTGATCGCTTCCATGCAGACAGAAGATCGTTCCGAGGTACACCTCCAGTGTTTGATCGAACTGTAAACAATCAAGCACTGGAGGTGCAGAAAGCCTGGGAACGAGGATGCATGCATGGGTAGTACCCCATGACTGCCAATACAGTTATGGTGGAGGGTGAAAATGCAGGCACAGCCCCACCCATTTAAACTTAGATGGGTTACTGATGACTTAGCTAGGTCACCTGTGAAGCAGTGTTGTTATCTAAAACTGAAATAATAGTTAGGTAGAAGTCTCAAAAGGGTTAGTAAAAGCTCTTTTAGTTTTAGTAACTACCTTTTTGCGGTGATTTAAATATTGTGAGACTGTCAACATTTTAGTTAGCTAATGTGCTTTACTAAAATGCACTGTTTTATGTTAACTAAACCAATGAAGAGGATATGGAAACCTTGAATAGCTGGACTCCTAACCCTGAAATCATTAGTAAAATCATCAAACAGGTACAACCTGGCCTTAGCCTCGTTCCCAGGCTCCTCCCCAGCTAGAGACTGTTGCCATGGCAACATGGGCTGTGTCCACTGCCAATGTGAAGCATGCCTTCCTGGTGATTCTATTGGACAATGCCCACCGCAAAGTCGGAGAAGTACATCTTTGTAGCCCAGAATGAGTGAGTGTAGTTACTAGCTAGCCTTGTTCCCAGGCTCCTCCCCCCAAAAACTGGGGAGGAGCCTGGGAATGAGGCTAGCCTGGCCTATCATGATCTCAAACCATCATAGAGACTAATTGTCAATCATGCGCTCTCCAGATTCTTATACCGGGACATTTGAAGGTGCAAACGGCTAGACAGATACATAGACACCTTTGCAAAGAGAATACCGGTACTTAGTCCTGCGGCACTGCAGCTAGCTACATTGACATTCTTCTCTTTTTTCCCTCAAGATTATTATTCCACTGCAATTTTGGGCAGTCCAATAATTATTGCAGATAGGACAGAAATAATTACGCCACCCTAGTTCCAAGGAACCTGATGCCCGGCCGCAGAGTATGTGCGTAACGCGGAGTTCCGTCTACGTCCGGACGTCCGTAGGCTAGGTACCAGACGTCATGACGTCAGTGCGATATCGCGATGTACATAGAAGGCGTGGCTGCACGTGCTGGGGGTCAACGAAGCACAAGCAGAACACTGCAGAAGCAGATCAGGCGAAATAGCTCCTGGAAAATGGACGGTTGCCCTGTCAACCGGGATCACTATTGCAGTGTGAAGTACAACTACACTTCACTCGCCCTCGGACAAGGACCGGCTGTCGCCTCCATCGTCTCCAGCACTCTCTCCTGCATCGGCTCCCTGCTGATCGTCTTCACATACTTGAGGTGGAAGGACATAAGGACGGGGTCACGAAGTATCATCACGTTTCTAGCAATCGCGGACTTTGTCACCGCTTTTGGCTATGTTCTTGGGTCTACCAACTATCTTGTAAACTTGCAGTCCGGTTTCGAGGAGACCACCACATGCAGCCCAGTATTCACTATCATATGCCAGATTCAGAGCTACGTGACCAGCTGGTCGTCCATCAGTTCTTTCGTCTGGACATCTGGTTTCGCCTTTTACCTCTACCTCACCCTAGTACACAGTCGAATACATCTCGCACTTCGACTCATTCCTTGGTTACACATTGCTGCATGGGGATTACCAATCGCAATTTTTCTTCCTTTACTCATCCAGGGGTACCTTGGTTTTTCTCCTTATGCAGTCTCAACATGGTGCTTCATTGGCAAAGGAAAACCCTCAGCTGATCATGAAAGCTTAAATAAAAAGGAAATCGGATTCATTCTTGTTGCAGGAAAGCTGTGGGAGATTTTAACCTACGCCATCATCATCATCCTCTACACGGCCATCAAGTGCCACGTTAGGAGAGAGGTAAGATGTCAGCACAAATATAGCACAGTACCCACCCTATGCAACCTTGCAACTTGACATGTAATGTAACAGTAGCGAGTAGTGGGACCAGTACCCACCCTATGGGTTAAACAGCAATAAAACGGTACAGTCAACCCACCCAGGCCTGCAACCCCATCCGCAGGGAATCTCCACTTATGGCAGTGAAACAACTGTGAGAGAGAGAAAGACAGCTGGAATCGGCTAAGTCCTCTAGCCTGTGCTGTTATGTGCAGCCTTGCTTCCACTCCTCTACCGTGGGCCCAGTGGCTTAGCGGTAAGGCGTCTGACTAGTACTCAGAAGGTCTTGGGTACGCTAGTACTCAGAAGGGGTCTTGGTTCGAATCCCAGCTGGTCCCAGAATTTTTTCTGTGGATTATTCTCTCCCTCCAAAGCTTGCAAGAAAACATACTTGACCGAGCTGAATTATCTGCCATCAAAAAAAGTGTATATACACGTATGAGCCAAGGTGTGCAAATGCACACGATGAGATCATCAGAAGTGATTTCTTTAGCATACTGGCTATCTTTTATTTTACTAAGCGATATACGAGAGCCCATCCAATAAATGTACACAATTTTGCGCAACCTTTTGCAGTAAGTAGCAAATTTGGCGCACATGGACGGGCAGACACATTAGCTGTTAGAGCTGCGTTTGCAGTTACATCATTTTTTCCATGGCATTCCATATTTTGTGCTGCCATCTTAGTGTACCGTAATGCAAACATTGGTCTCGTATGCAGTATCGATCGAAACCTGTTCATGGTTGCATTCGCCGAGATCGATCGCCATAGATGCTGCTATCTCCAAAAATGGAAAGCAGCCGCCATGTTGGTGTACCTGTCCATATTCTCAAAATGATGACGTCAGCTGCAATGGGTCTATAGTACAGATGAAGAACGATGCTGCTGCCTTACACCTCCTTTACTGGACGTGCAAGACATTTTTCCTTTCCGGGTACTCCTCAGTGTCTCAGTACTCTAAACCTGGAGACCCAACTATGGTTAGGTTGTACAAATTGGTCTACAGGCTAATCTTATTGTTTTATCATATTATGTCCACACTGACTGATGTTGCTAATGTTGACATGGGTTTGGTGAAGCCCATGACTGGAGATCATCTCTCCATTTGTAATGCCCTTGTCATGGTTAACCACACGAAACTAGCCTCATTCCCAGGCCTTCTACACCTCCTGTTTTTGCAGTATGCAAAACAGAGCAGAGAAGGCCTGGGGAACCTTAGCATGTGATCCACGGCAGCTGCCTATACGTCACGGATTCTAGACACAATGGCTTATTCACATTCCCATCCACAGCTACAGAAAAGCTAGAAAACTGAACCCGTAAATCATATCCAGGTTGAAGCATAACCCCTGAGGGGAGAAGAGGTACATCCTACCTGTAAATCATATCCAGGTTGAAGCATAACCCCTGAGGGGAGAAGAGGTACATCCTACCTGTAAATCATATCCAGGTTGAAGCATAACCCCTGAGGGGAGAAGAGGTACATCCTACCTGTAAATCATATCCAGGTTTGAAGCGTAACCCCTGAGGGATAGCTGTGATGCAAGTGGTAAAACTCCAAATAGTGCGGTCTTTTCGCTTCATGGGAAGATTGCGTCATATAGCTGGGCATGCATTTTGAGCCTGTCACTCGCCACCCCTTTGGAGTCATGGTTTCTAGCCTGGGTATGCTTCATATGTTCGGTGTAACTCTCTGTTGGCACTTAAATTGTCCCCATCTTCGTAGCTAGCACGGAATGCAAAATTGGTATGCCTTGACTGTTGAAATGAGGCGTGACAACATATGACAGTCATGTCGCGGATCACGTGCGAAGATTCCCTCCACATCTGCATACTGCAAGCGATTAAAAACTGGAGGTGTAGAAGGCCTAGCTGAGAACGAGGCTATCTGAAACTAAGGGCCATCTGTATCATAAACTAAGCTTCTGTGAACTGCATTGTATGACAATGTTATGGTCAATGGACTAGTGGGGTGTTTTTTTGCTGCATCAAATTGGTGTTACCTATACACTGTCTTGTCATTGTAAAAACATTCTAGAAGTGGCTTCCCTAGATGGAGTTGCTGTCTAAACAACTACTTGTTACAGGTCAAACTGACATAATTATGTATTTCTGGCAGAATGGAGTCCAATGACTGTGGACAAAATTTTAGCCACATTTGTAATGCACCCTGCCCGGTGTAGGCCTGGTAACTAAATACGCTGACCAACATGAAGGATTTGATCCACTTATGTTCATTTGTTCAGATTCTTCCTGGTGTCAGTTACTATAGCTGCTAGTCACATGACCTTCAACAGTCCTTTATCAAATGTGATCATAATAATGTTGGTACGGACGGGGTAGGCACAGCTCAGTTTGAAGGAGACAGCAGTTTAGCCCCAGACCGAAACCAACCCCAGCACAGATTGCTTCCACACAATAAGTATATTTCTCAGAGGAGGAGTCACACGGTTAATTGGGACGAACGTGAACGAGCCCCATGTAGACCAGTTTGCTGCAAATTTTCTTATATACGTTGTGCCATAAATCACTGCTGGCTCGTATTTTGCGTGTTTTTGGAATTGCGTCATGCGTTAATTCAAGCCACCATTGCAACGCATTTTTGACGTCAACTTGGAGCCGGAGACTGCCTGACTCAGACACGAACTATGAGCCATCTCGCACTTAAACGAACCGTGAACAGTCTCAGAGCTACCTGCTCGACTTGGACGGTGGTGACAACATAGGTGAGACACCTTCCTATTGGGTAGAGCGATAGGGGCTACTGCTTGGACATAGATGCTGGACTGCTACATTTGCACTTGCATGTGTTGTGCACATGTGTTAGCCTCGTTCCCAGGCCCGCGTGCCGCTTTCGAAAGAGTGCGGAGGGCCTGGTATGTTCCTCATGTGCGTGATGTCGAAGGTAGAAAGGTGGTAGAAAGGACTTAATTGAACGTGGGCGATCTGGGGCTCAGAAGAGCAAGAAGAGTTCAGTTACCAGGTAACTTACCACACGTACCTGGCTAGCGGGGGGCGACTGTCATACACACCAAGCGTTGAACGTGTAGTTGGTTGAACAATGTGTGAAACTTCGCTTTTCTGTACTGAAACCATTATTTTGTTGATTACGTAATGCTCACGTGAGGAAACATGCCAGGCTCTCCCCGCTTTTCCGTTCTGCAAGCGACGCAAAGCTGGGCAGGGCCTGGGAATGAGACTGCACGTGTGGTTTTATAGTCTTGTATTCTCACTCCACAACTCGCTCACGCTTGCCCCACAATGCAATGCATTGCATTCCCCGAGATAATTAGATAGCAATTACAATTTGCAGTGGGTGGAGCTTCGTATGGCCTGTGGTCTAGAAGCTACATGTGTGGACACTCTGCATTGTCCCACACTAGCAGAACACAGTTTCCTATGCAAATGTTTGAGAGCAAAATTGTTGCCACAGCAACTTCTAATCCCTTTCTTCTTTCTCACTCTTCTATACACTAGACACAGCTGCTTGAGTCCAAGCAGTTCCTGAGCTCTGGGCTGGTGGCCGCAGTGCAGAGGGCTGACCGCAAGCTGACCTTCATTCCCATCATCTTCATTCTCCTTCGGATGTGGGGCACCGTTCAGTTTTTCTACTCCATTGTTGTGACTCCATATATTCGTGATCGTGTGTGTGTCTCATTGGGAGTGTTTCAAGGTTTCCAAGCGCTTGGCTATTTACAGGTAAGCAATACACATCATATTACTAGTGAGATTGTTACTGTACCCTGCATGAAGCTGATTTGCCTGGTTCCCAATGCTTCCGTGCTGGGTACCAGGCTAGCCTTGTTCCCAGGCTCCCCACAGGAGGGAAGCCAATGTGCCTACCTTCATAGGCAGCAGAGATAATTATGATGTGGAGGTACCAAACTTGAGTAATTCTATGTGTGGCAGTCCTTAATTGTTATTCTGGAATGCAATCATACACAACAGTAATTAGCCTTCAGCCCCGATTGTACGACAGCTAGGGGGGTCTGGGTTTGAAATCTCTAAGGCGGGCAAAACATTTTCAAGGGGGAAACCCTGAGCCCCGAGGCCTTGTTTAGCAGTACACCTTTTGACCAAGGCAGAATATTCGACTTCTATCCGCATTTCCATCATTCTTTCCGACATTGACAGGCCATTGGAGATGGCGGACAGGGATGGGGAAATGTTATTCTCTACGTGATCGCCTCCGCAAAGATCCGTAAACGATTGTTTGGATGGATACTAGTCTGTCCTCATGGCTACAATCAAGTGGATAATCCAAGAGAACCAATTGCACACTCCTTCAAAGAGCAGCCAGACAGATATACTCCCATCAATAACCGTCCCACACCTGTGAAACACCCTGCAGGCGTTCGCATCGCTGTCGGTACAGCGACGGTACATTACACCCCGGAAGATTCTCACGTAAATAGACCTCCATCGGCTATTAGTCATGAACCTACTACTGAATTTGATGCTGGTGGTTTAGTGTGAATTTCATTCTTCCAAGTTCAGTGTATTTTTCATTGTTGGTACGTGTGTGCATGTTTGCCCATCACAAAACTCTGTACGGTGCATGTGTTTGCCCATCACTGTCACATGTTCATTGCTGGTGTGCATGTGTTAGCCCATCACTGTCACAGTATTTTCATTGTTGGTGTGCACATGTGTTAGTCCATCACAAGACTTTGTACTATCATTGTTCATGTGCAAACTAATGTTTTGATACTGCCGTACGTGCTACACGTTAATTGAGCACATTCTAATACATGTGGCAATAATGTGTGCAACTGCTCATTATTTTCAACCAGTACCGATTACTAATCGAAGGGTTTAGCTTACTTACTTTCCAATCACTAGATTATTAGACTTTATGGTTTATTTAACCCATTGGCTGGTCCCTAGAGGTCCCCTTAGCCTCGTTCCCAGGCTCTCGTTCTCGAAAGGGAGAACGAGAGCCTGGGAACGAGGCTAAGGTCCCCTTTAGTCTATGGCTGCATTAAATGTACCATATTTCCTGTTTTGGCCCCTAAACTTCACATAAGTGCCCTTGCAGCAATCCTAATCCTGTACATGTTTGTGGCTCAACCATACTCATCCATCAACTATAGCCTTAATTCACTAGTCATGGAGTCATGGCTTTCGGCCAATGACTGCACATCCAGACTGGGAAAGAAGCTTCTGCACTGCAAGGAAATGGAGGCCCTACAAGCTTAGAGGACTCCCCTCCAACGAAGTGCTCTTCATGGCCATGACCAAGCCCAGAGCTGTCCCCACCCTTCATGCAGTTGGCCCACCCTTTCTGCTCACACAGACCTATCTCTCAAGGACATGACGGAAGTGACAACACAAGATATATTTTATGCCGTCTGTAGACGACACTATTGGTTAAAATGTGATGTGTGTTTAACTCTTTACCAACCAATGACTGCCAAAGCCATCATGGGGGCTTTATACTAGGTGTTATACTTTAGAGTATAATTATACTTACATCAAAGTAATGTCACTGGTTACAGTAACTTTGGAATAGAACTTGGAAGATGTTGGCTTTGATGGAGCCAGTGTGAAGGGTCGGCTGGCCAAGATCTGCCCCATGTATGCTGGAGTATAACTACATAATTTGTACCCAGAAACTACAAATTGTCTTTCTATATATCTCCGAATGTATGCTGTGTCATGCATGACCAAATTCTATAAGGCACTACACTATTATATTTGAATGGAAAAGCGAACAGCTCTATACATGCATATGCAATACAAATGCGGAATGCTGACCTCACCCTCCTTCCAAAGTTCAAATACGAGCATGTCTATCTCACAGAATTCATGGAAAGCCTACTGTCTCCTCCAACTAGCATCGAAGTGTCCTGGCCTCTTCACTGAGCAACGTGAGTTAGCTAGAGCCGTGTAGCTAGCTAGTTTCAAGCGGCTGAACGGTTTGAAATGTTTTTGGCGGGAAGTCAAGGTCAGGTGGCACGCGCATGCGCACCCAGATACATCCGGTTTGGGTTTAAATACCGAATTTGTAAGTTTTGGCGGGATGTCGGGATGGCACACTCGCTAAGCACTTGCTTTGCAGCCTGGGGGTTGAGTGTTCGCCTCCCCAATAACCGAGTACGAGTCTGGGCCACTCCGTACACACCGGTTCCTGACTTCCCCGCCTAGCAGCTTGAGTACGCCGGTTCCCATCTGACCACTGAAGCTAAAGAAAGGTGTTCTGGTTGAAAGCAGGTTAGCCTCCTGTGATTCCAGTCACCGACGCCTATCCAGCGCTCCTGAGGCTTACACTTCGGTGTCTGACCTGTCATGGAGGGGTGGGTTGTTGCTAGGTTGTTTTTTTTTTCCTTTTTTTTTCTCTTGTTCTTTTTTCCCCCCTCATAGAAAGCAGGTTAGCCTCCTGTGATTCCAGGACCGCCTATCCAGCGCTCCTGAGGCTTACACTTCGGTGTCTGACCTGTCACAGAGGGATGGGTGTGTTGCTAGGTTGTTTTTTTTCTTTCTTTCTTTTTTTTCTCTTTTTTTTCTTCATCTTTTTCACGCTTCCTTCTCTCTCTTTTCTTTGTTCATGGAGGTCTGTTATTATTATTATTATGGATTTTGTTAGCTAAGTTAATTAGAAATGCCCACAAAATATTCATATAAATATGCATGACTATCTAGTCTTGTTCCCAGACCCCAGGGAGGTCTGGGAACGAGACTAATGACTATCTATAAATCAGTACTGTCTATGCTTTGGTCCGTTTTTGGCATACTCCCTCCACTAACTAGTATATTTTCTAAGGCCTTCCGGCTAAAAGGATGACTCGGCAACAGGTTAGAGTGCACAGTGGTCTGTGTTTTGCTTTTAATAAAATTGTTCACCACCCATTTCCTGGGAGACAATAGACTTCTTGTTCGGACCACTGCAGTAAACAAGGTCATCAAGATTATCAGCATTTGTGCACGATTTTTCCTGCTTGGTCAAACACCCTTTGCGACTGGTGCAGAGGTTGCTGGCCTTCACTTTCTCGCCAATTGCAAAAGTGAAGTGCAGTACTTTGCCTACATCCCCTGCATGTATTTGACGTTTGATTACATCATTGGGTTCCAACTATAATTGTCATGGAATAGGAATGCTCCATCAGCACATCCTATGATGCAGGTTCTATCATCATAGGTTATTTCTCTGTTACGTATCTAGACTATGAGCCTAAAACTCGGAGTGATGTAGGATATAAGCCGTACATGCAGCTAATAGGCATGCAAACGATCACACAGACACCTGAGGCACACTACACATCTGTGGTGATGAACACCTAGAGGTGGAGTGCAATTGAACATAAAATAGCGAGTTCCGTACCACCATTGAGAAAGGGCCAGGCCCGATTCTAGATGCACGTGCGTTTCCGGTACCTGTAGCTACCTATATGTACTTCCTGCCGGACCAATATCCACATCGATTTTTATACCCAATTGTGTACTTCGATTATAATTCAATTACTGTACAAGTTCAACCCTGCTCATTGAGCTGGCAAGTATCATTTAGCGGGGTGGAGCCTGGGATCTGCAGAGTTCATTGGGGGGGCGTGAAGCCATGTTTATTCCTCGTGCTCGACGTCGTCTCCCCGAACTGAGGTGCGTTGCTATAGTTAGCTAGCCACAACAGCTGCCGTTTAGCCTGTTATGCTGTTCCGTACTTTATAAACTATTGAAGGGCTGCTAGCAGCTACGTACGTACGTGTGTGCCATGTCGCTGTGTATACACAATGTTAATTTCTGCATGTGTTATACCACAACTACAGCTCGGACTAATGACCAAGGCATAGCAAAGTGCACGAGCTGTTAGGGCCCTGATCTTCAAGCTGCACTATCACCATAGAGACTACTACGTTACCACACTGCACTGACAGCTGAAATGGTGGATATAGAAAGCTTCTCACTATTGCAATATGGCAATGCCAATGCTAGCAATAGCTCGGGTACACACATACCACAAGCTAGTTTATACACTACAATAGTGTCATGTGTTGCATCTATTGTTGGAAGTTCGCTGATTATTTGGACGTTTCTGTTGTGGAAGGATTTACGCACTGTGGCAAGGGCCATACTGGTATTCCTGGCGGTTGCCGATTTCCTCACAGCTTTTGGCTATCTATTCGGTTCCATCGTCCAACTACATTACGAAGCAACAGCGTACCAGAACACTACGTATAACACTCTCTGTATGGCACAGAGTTTCATAACCACCGTCTTCCCGATCAGTTCCTTCCTGTGGACAATCCACCTTGCAATATACCTGTTTGTCACCATAGTACTCCGTAGGAGCAGAGCAGCCAAGCAAATGGTCATCCTCTTCCACGTAACAGCGTGGGGGATTCCCCTCATGGTTTGCCTGCCAGCTGTCCTTACTGGCCATCTTGGACCTAGTAAACAACATTACACTTCAATTGGATGGTGTTTTGTTGCCTTTAACAATACCCTTCCTGCTAATTACAACGAAGAGACAGTGAGAGTTACACTGGCTGAGTTCTACGGGTTTGAGCTTCTCTGTGGAAAATTCTGGGAGATATTGGCTTACGTTGTTGCACTGACTCTGTACGTGTCAGTGAAACTCAGTCTTTGGTGGAGGGTAAGTGTGATTGTAATTACCCCTTCACTGCACACACACACACACACACACACACACACACACACACACACACACACACACACAAAGACACATTCTTACTGTGCGTGAAGCATTCAGGCATCCATGTATTGTGATGTGTTTATCTAAAGCATCTACTACCATAACTGGGACATCTGTTTTTGGGAGGCATATTATAACTTATGCCTATAAGGATTTCATACCACTCCACCATCTCACATATATACACTAATGTGTGCACAGTATTAATGTGCACACACACCACTCACACACGTAAACATAATTATACACACACACACTAGCCTCCATCTCAGAACGAGGCTAACACACACACACAACACATAATACACATTACACACACCGCTCACACATGTACACCCACACACGTACACACACACACACACACACACACACACACACACACACACACACACACACACACACACACACACACACACACACACACACACACACACACACACACACACACACACAGAGGAGGCACAGGTCTCTCACAGACAGTTTCAGCTATGGAAGCTTGAACATGGAGAGGAAAGTAACGGCAGCGATTATTCAACTGGACCAAAAACTAATTTGGATCCCTGTCGTTTTTATCCTGGTCCGGATGTGGGGTACCATTCGGCTCTTTATCTCTTTCTCTCCTGACTGCAACGTCGTCGAGAATGGAGAAATTATCATGAATAGTACTTGTAGCGACATGCTCTTCCATCCAATACTCGTATACCTTCAGAGCATCGGTGACCCAGCCCAGGGGTGGGGCAATGCTTTGCTCTTTGTCATCTTCAACAGGATGATAGCAAAGAGGCTCTGTCCTTGTGTGTTTGTTCTAGGGAAAAGGCTGCGAAAAGGATGCCAGCGTTGTTGCAAGAAGGAAATGGACTCAAACAAAAAGGAGCCAGTCACCACGAGCTCATCGCGTGATTATCTGATTCCCATCAGTTCGAGCGGGGAAGGTGTGCGGTCGCCACCCAGATACGGTGCTGCTGTTCAAGCTGCTGTTCATGCTCGGAACCCATCGTTTGTCTCCTCTGATTCTTCAATCAATGTTGTGGAAACTTGAGCTGCGTTTAATTTGTTGTGGAGTGTGAACCACATGCAGTTTCTGTGGCGTTGTGAAGTGCCTCAATCAGTGGGTTTCAGTTTCAATTAGGCGGCAGCAGCAGACTGTTTCAGAGTTGGGTTTGTGTATGCCTGCCTAGTTATTTCTTGGGAGTGTTTTGTGTGTTATTTGCCCTTTACCAAATTGTTTTATAATTTGATTCATTTCTACTAACTACATTCCATTGATGGTCTTAGGGCAACCCCAAAAAGGTTGTACGAAACAGAGTGGTCAGGGTTGAATTAAAATTAACTGTTGGTCTATTTTGGACATCACTCCAGACAGGACCAAAACAATGTCAACTGACTTTGAACAGCATGCACATTTCACATTTGCCCTGCTACAGTGCATGGAACCTGATCTACGTGGTCACTGTTTAAGGCAGCTCTCGACCTATGCAATCACATTGATTCTAAAGATGGCACGTGGTCACTGTTTAAGGCAGCCACCTAGCTTGAGCTCTCGACCTATCATAAATTATGGTCAATCACATTGATTCTAAAGATGGCACCAGCAGGTTATATAGCCTACCCTGTTTTTTTCTGTTCTTCGGTTTACGTTGACACACGGATGCGGAAGACCGCCCTTCCGCATCCGTGTATATTATTGTCTGGGAACGAGGCTAAGCAGGTCACATCAATCTCTATAAGCAGAGACTGTGGAATTCTAGTTTTTCACAGGAAGCATGTTCATGATCACAGGAGCACATGAGCCACCTTTGGCGGCTCATGTGCTCCGGCCTGCATGTGATCATGAACAGCATGCATTTTACCATGCATGTAACGGAAGTACCTGTCTATCCGATGCAGAGCCTGCCTATAATGGTCACTTGGGATTTTTGGCCATATATAGACATTAATAATTGAATATGGCCACAGCCTGGCAATTAAATCGAGACTAGGGAGAAAAACTTCATTCACTTATGCATCGATCAGCTGAATTAAAGATAGTTTGGCTTTTTGTTTTTGTGTAGCTGATGAGTCCACCCACCACCACCCAGGCCCTTAATAATGGCATCATTTAGTAAAATTTAATAATAAGATAGGTACTATAAGGTAACTAAAAGTTGAGAGAAAGGTGAAAAGGTATAAGGTAATTGATTTTTGATGAAACTACACAGGAGTTAGGAAGACGAGGAAAATAGAAGACAGTTTTTCAGTCCATTTTTGAGCTATTTGGTCGATGTCTGCATTATGACTCCAGGTCTAACCCCAGGTCTAACTTGATGGTGGCTATCCTCGTGTCCCGGACGACCGAGCACGAGTTGTTTATGCAACTCTTGCTGTTGTTGCTGCTGGATCATGTTGAGCTCGTGCATGCGATGCTGGTTGACCATGTGCTCGTGCATCATGGCGGCCGCCACCAGCCTCTGGTGCTGCTGGAGCATGATCTGGACGTGAGGGTGCTGCAGCACCGACGGATCTTTCTGCGCCTGTTGCATAATCATCTCGATCTGTCGTTGGAACTCCATCAGGTTCTCCGGAGTCATTGGAATACCGGGACTAGCTGCCGCTAACGCCGCTTGTTGCTGCTGGTGCTGGGCCATAAGCTCCATGTTGGCCATGGCCGCTGGCAAAAAGTGTGGCGTAGGGAGCACTCCTCCTGCACCCCCGTGATCCTCCAACCTTCCTCCCGAATGGACCATGTTCTCCATGATGAATCCAGGGTGGATGCCAGGCGGTATCACTCCCGGGGGTAGCATTCCAAACTGTTCCGGGATACCGATTTGTGCCATACGGTGCCGTGCGGCCATCTCCTCTGGGCTGGGGAAATTGAACATTGGTTGGCCGTGTTCGACAGAGTGGGTGGGGGGTGGGGCAAAGCCTTGTGGAGCGTTGGGGTGGGGAGGGTGCAAGCCGTGAGGGAGGAAGACAGGAGGCATCTGGGAGTGCAGTTCCAATTGCTTTTGCTGAGCAAGCATGGCTTGGTGCAGCAGCTGTTGCTGATGGTGTTGCAGTAGCGCCATTTCTTCCCTCTCTCTGCTCGCAGCGTTGATGGTGGCATCCACAGAAGTGCTTCTCCTGAACTCCATTCCAGGGTTGAGGGCGCCTGGGGTTGTTGCCACGGCAGCACCGAGGGGGCTGTACGGTGCAAAGGGGGAAAATCCGAGGAAAGGTCCGGGCCCCATGGGGAGTTGGGGGGCGTGTGGGGTGATCATTGGGACCTTGGTACTTGTGATGACGGAAGAGGCCGAGGAGGGTCCGGGCTGGTCTCCATGGTGGGGGGTGGAGGCAGGTCCGGTGTACGGTGGGATCACCTGTGGAGTAGTAATAACATAATTTATTATCCTGAGTAATTTGGAAGCAACCACATCCTGTCTAGATAAAAGCTGCCCTTTGATTGATCAATCCCCTAACGGATTTCACACCAATACCAGCCTCATCTTCGGGATGAGATGAGACCGTGCTCATACACACACCTTGGTGGTTGCAGTCACTAGTTTCTTCTCTTCGGCAGTCGGGTGCACATACACCAGCTCGGTCCGGGCGCACGTTGACTCCCGATCCTTAGACACTCGTGTGAACTGCTGTGGTACGGAAGAGGACGCATGGTCTAAGGACCCCTGAGAACTGCAGGGGGAGCTTCCCTCATCGTCTGCCCCATTAGAGCTTGTGGAGCAACTGTTCTCAGGGGATTTGACCTCCCCAGATGGTGATTTTTGGGAGGAAGACTCCTGGTCAGCCTCTCCATTGGTAGATTCGAGGCTACCTTCTTCCTCATCGCTGCCGTTGGTCTGAAGTGGAATAGAATTTGTGTTCTGTTAGTGTGTGAATGGTAGTCACTTTGAACCAAGATCCTCACAGCCTCAGCCCCACATACACATACCCACCCCATTTCACACATGCACACCAACCCCTCACAGCCTCACATGCCACACCCACCCCCTCACATACACATCCACCTCCTGACAGCCTCACACATCCCACTCCCACTCCCAGCCTCACAAAGGCATACCCACCACACATTCACACCCATGCACTCACAGCCTCACATGCACACCCTCAACCCCTCACAGCTTCCCACATGCTCCCCACGCACCTCATTCTCTTTTTCTCTCTTCATCTTCTTGACTGGCAGTTCGTCCACCAGTTTCTGTTGCTGCTGTTTGGAAATGTTGTCGTCAAGGTTATCCAGTATGGAGCGACGTGTCTGCAGCTTAGATTTGTTGATGGGAGCATGGGGGAGCTCCTCTTCGAAACTACTCTCACTGGTCTCGGAGACTTCTGCTTCTGGGGGGGAGGGAGGGAGGGGGGAGGGAGGGAGGGAGGGGGGAGGGAGGGAGGTAGGGAGGGAGAGGGAGGGAGGGGGGAGGGGGAGGGAAGGGAGGGAGGGGGAGGGAGGGAGGGAGGGAGGGAGGGAGGGAGGGAGGGAGGGAGGGAGGGAGGGAGGGAGGGAGGGAGGGAGGGAGGGGGAGGGAGGGAGGGAGGGAGGGAGGGAGGGAGGGAGGGAGGGAGGAAAATGATTTGCAGGTCCACAATTACAATTCATGTTCCTACTGGTAAAACCACTTCAAATAACTGCCATTGGCTACAACTCATGACCAATGTCTGCAGTTAATGCAGAATGTGAAGCGGGAGCCTTGCTGACATGCACGACTATTTTCTGATCTATGGAGAGTCCAACTGTCTAATTGATAACAACATGCTTTGCAACATATATATTAGGCGATCTGGCTCCTCCCACTTTCCGCCCATCATATTTTTAACCCTTTGCTGCCTACCTTCCTCTTCATCCGTGTCTGATTTGATGAAATGCTTTCCACTCCGGAGGCGGGGTTGGGTGGCTATCCCACGAGAGCCATTGCTGTTTCGGGTCTTCCTCCCTCCGGCTCCACTGCTCCGGCCACTGGGCGGAGGGGTGTGGGTGGGAGAGGATTGGCTTTGAGCAACCAGTGCCGCATGGAACTCTTTGAACATGAACTCCGGAGGTTCTCGTTTCACTGTGAGGGGGAGGGGGAGGATGAAACAAAGTAGTGGGAGAGAGGCGGAAGAGGGAGAAGAGAGGAGGGAGTATGAAGGGGAGAGGAGGGAGAGAGAGGCGGAAGAGGGAGGGGAGAGGAGGGGGGAAGGAGAGGAGGAGGGAGAGGGAGGTGGAAGAGGGGAGGGGGAAGAGGATGGGGAGGAAGAGGAACAGAGAGGCGAGAAGAGGGAGACGGAATAAGGGGAGGAAGATGGAGGGAGGGAGAGACTAGAGCATGTCACTCACTAGCCTCGCTCATTCTCACGCAGCTTAGGAACGAGGCTAGTCACTCACCAATGAAAGCATGCCAGATCCACCCACACACCCACACACCCACCTCTACCCCACCCACACACTCATCCAGCCACAAACTCACCTGTGAGAGGCTTCATGCAGCCATATTTCTGGTAGTAAAGTCGGCACTCCT